>JAEUYN010002411.1:0-576772 GCA_018257835.1 Euura lappo | reverse complement strand
ATACAGTCCGCTCTCTGAGTAGTGCCGGTGATGGGGGAATAGGGGAGTATTTTTCCTGGAACTCAGGTACCCCCACCACTACCGCGTGTTCGAGTCGTCGGAATTCGTTTCGCTCTCTGTGAGTAGTGCCGCTCCGTGTCCCGTGAAATTTGTTTCGGTAAGTATGGAACAGCATGCGTTTGTGTGAAATACACTTCACAAAACAGAAGCACTTAAAAAACTTTCGGAATTCTATACACAATGACTGTAATATACTTATTAGCATGAAGTTTTGATTTCTGACAAGAAATTGAGGTTATGTTTGTTCGAAACTTTAGTTTGTCTGAATATTAGCATTAAAAATGTTTCTAGTCTGGGGTATTTGGAAAGTATGGATGGTGGATGTAACGTTTTTGTGTACATACACAGAATCGTACATGAGTGGATAATTGCGTTTGATTTTATTTTTCAAAAAATAGACATTGATATATGTAGTCAAATAAATATGTAATATAGTCAAATAATTATGTATACTTTATAGACGTTCCAATAAAATGAACACTACCATTTTTATGACAATTATAAAAATTGATGAATTTTTCCCCGAGATAATATTACTACTACAGCTACTTACGAATTTTGTGATAAAATAACATTACTGAAAGGGAAAGAACGTCACTCATTGAATTTGAAGCAGATAAGTTTACGCTTTTTCATTGAGTCAGCGTGTGGCACTACTCACAGAGTCGAATACGAAACTCGAGGTGAGCCAGTAGTGGGGGTAGCGTTCGAGCGAGAAAGCGGGGAAGCGGAATTACTCAGAGCGGCATTACTCAGAGAGCGGACTGTACATATGTATACAATCTATCCTCCAGTAGCTGTAGGTAAAGTGAGGCGCGTATGTAAGCAGAGAAAAGAATTAAGTGAGTGTTCCAAAAAGGGTTAGAAAAGGTTAGAACAGCCACTGAAGGTTAGAAAAAGTTAGGCCAGCCATTCTTAGGAAAAGTGAGGCGCGTAGCGCCGAGCGGGGTTGCCGCGCGAAGCGCGGAGGGGCGGAGCCCCTAGTTGAGAATAAAAAAAAAAATGCTTTGGCGAGTATTTTTTTTTCATCATGAACTACTTTTTCTGAGATCGACGTCAAGATCAGAAAAATTTGTCCCAAAAGCCTTGATCACTTGATATGGAATCGTCAGCACAAAATTCACCAATTTATTTATTTAAATATTTATTCATTTAATTAATTAGTTAATTTTCGTAACACCTGCATGGGAAGTTCGACTCCGCGCACTGTAGAGGGTGCGCGAAATGGCTGATTCCCTTACCGGCCGAGAGCAGTGCTGGAATGTGGACATTCCGGCACTGTCCTCGGTCGGTAAGAGGATCAGCTATCTCGCACATTCTCCACAACGTTACGTTGAATTTTCCCGTGAACCTAACGACCGCACTGTAGGCACGGGAAAAGCCTCCGTGCCTCTAGCGTGGACGGCCGACAGTCACGTTATCGTGCGAATAGCCCAAGCGATATTAAAAAGAAAAATATTTAGATAATAATATTATATAACTTTGTTATAAAAGTCTCATTAAAATAAAAAGTTAATTTTCATTGTTTGTTTTTTATTTGTATAAGGAGTATCGATATTATCGGTATCGATACTTTGCTACCGATATTTTGTGTGTATCGATACTTTGACCATCAATACGTATCGATACGAAATATCGATACAATTGGAAAATATCGCCATCACTAGTATGAAACTTCGAGGAGTACGGGAAGCAAAATGCCGGCAATACTGACTAGCGCCACCTGCGCGCTACGATCAAGTCGTTCGCCTAATAAATTTCAATATTGACGGATTACGGTGTCTAATAACCGTAGTAAATAATAGAAGATAGCTAGCTGTGTCATTTATCTTCTTTTGTTCGATGTCTCCTGCACAGGAACAATAATTCCATGGCTTATGCCCATGAAAACCGCTCGTCAAAAAATGCCTCTTGGAGCTCTGCAGTCGACCGTGCATAGTCCAGACAGAGCCACATAGACACCGTCGCAGATCGCGTGTCTTCTGGTCAACTTTGACGCATAGCGAATGACACGCGTCCACTGTGTAGTGTTTTGTGACTCGATCACCCGAGCGTAAGAATGAATGAAAATCTGTGAAAATCGGTAATTTGGAACTCGACTGGATCTCGACTCCTTCATAGACCGAGAAGCAGTATATAGCAGAAGCAATAACTCTCGAAGATCCGATCGAAGAAGTGTTTTAAAAAGAATTATAAAAAAATGGATTGAATTTAAGAGCTGCTGAAAACTGTTTCCAAGTGTTCTCAGACCTTCTTTGAAATTTCTTCTGTCTTCCAATAAAAAGAGAGAAGAAGAAGAGCGATGTCACGATACTTGCGAATCTAAACACCCGAACGGAGCGAGAGAAAATACGGTTTGAGGTTAACCCGACCTAACCCCAAAAAGAAAAGTGCGAATCGTTCCGAGCTGACAAACAATCGAAGATCTCGACGAGCCGGAACGTCGATTACGTCGCCATGCCGTCGAGGCGATCCAAGGGCGGTTTACTCGCCAGGGTAAACTTCCCGCTATACACACTCCAGATGTTGACTAGCCGACACGTTCTCGTAGGCGGAGGTGGAGGCTCGTCCAAGACCGGCGTCGCCAACGGCTTTGTTAGTGTTCTCAATTTTCATTCTCCTTCGTTATGCTAAAACCTTGATTATCCGGAGCTCCGTTGTTCAAATGCTGGGTTATCCGACCTCGATTGTTCAAAACTCGATTATCCGGGGCTCGCTTTGTCCAAATTTTCATCCTCCGAGCCTCGTTTCGCTCCGTTTGAATATTGTGCGTCATAAAATATGACTGTGTCATCATTATAACGTTATTATTCGATCGATGAGGTCCAAAGTTTGAAATTATGGACCCTAAGTAGCTAAAAAATCTTTACGAAACGATTATTCAGTAGCGCCGAGGCTGAAAATACTAGAAATAGTTCTGCGTCAAGAGTTCTTGTCGAATAGACGGCGAGTTTTTTCTGTACACTTCCAATATGAATATCGTCCATTGATATTATCGCAATTTCTCTCTTAAACATATTTTTTCCGCCATATATGCTGAATATATCAAACCATATGAACCAAATAAGGAGAGATTATTCCTTTGTTCGGGCCTGCAAATCTTCGAGAGACCAAAGAAAACCAACAGAAGGAATAAATTACTGGGTTTTTTTTCTCCAGATTCACTTCTTCCAGCGTTTCTTTTCGGTCTCTTTAACGTTCGCACGCTTAAATAGAAGAGAATCTCTCCTTAGCAGGGGTGAAATTGATTAATTGGGTGCGTTGAGTCCGATATATTTATCATATAATGATGGAAACCCAGAAACATATATTTTTTTCATCTATGAGGATCTTTGACATTCTCTGACTACATCCGAAGAATTATGCGATGAAAATGATACGAAGCTGAAGCTATGCCTGCTAATCATTACAAGCTTCTCCTGAATATAACGACGCAGTACAGATTCATGTCTATAATTTTATAAAAGTATCCGCTTTGAGTAATTTCACAAAATCTTGATACTCAATCTGAATCTCATGGTCTCGGTTGAATTGAATTCAGCTTCGTGAAAATTATGTATCTATGATATTCTTGCATCTTTGATACATTCAGATGAATAAAGTTTATGTTCAGTAGCAAAAGTCTGAAGTATCGATGAAAAATTGTTGCGATTCTTAATTTCGTTTCTTGGGGTAAACGATCCGATGTATTTTCATTCATTCATTTCATCGTCTACAGTAACGATGATAATATTCACAAGAAAGCCTCGGTTCGCTTGAATCTAGCTGAATTTTGTTGAATTTTTGCTGCTTCACTTTGTCATTACGAGCCATTGCTCATCCAAACGAGTCTCTATCACAATTGGTTCGGATAATCGACGTACACTCTTCCGTTTTCTTCTGGTATTGCCTGAATTGACCTTCGCCTTGACTCCGCAGGAAATATTCGAGCTTTTCCACGACGGGTCTCACTTCGTCGCTGAAGAAGTTACGAGGCATGAGACGGGTCCGAGTGTGGTGATGAACTGCGCGTCCCATAACGACGGCAAGAGGACGGTGATCGTTGCGGGTCAGGAGAGTCACTGCCAGCTGTACAATGTGAATATGAAGATAATATCCGCGGCGGAGAGCAGTGCGAGGAAAAATTCAACCTGCGAAGCCGCTGGGGCTGGGGTGAGGCAGAGGAGGAAAAGCGAGAGAGAAACTAAAGAGACGGAGACTAAGGACAAGGTCGAAGATATCGTTGACGATAACTCTAATCTGAGGCATAAGAAACTTCATCTTTACATCAAACCTGGAGACAGCATTCAGACAGATTTTAGGTGAATCAATGCGGGTAACGCAGCTATAAGTTTGCGTAAAGAATAAAAACTTGTACTGCATTAGAAAAATTTTTTAGGGTGGAAATTTATTGTTTTCAAATAATGTTGATGAGATGCAGCTTTGAAAACGTTTTTTTTTGCCTCGTTTTATAGATTTTCCGTAGGAAAATTGCTTGATTTGGAAGCAAAATTCGATATTTTAGGATTCTAATGGATTTATTCATTATTCAAATGGGTTTTTTACTTTCAAATATTGTTACAAAATCATATATTAAACGTTTGGTTCTCAATTTTCACTCATATTTGCTCGAGAAGCTCCAAAAATTCGATTTACTTTTCATTTTCGACAAAATCGATTACAAAATCGAAGAAAAACTCTTTTATTTGACTTTTAGAAAAGTTTTTATGGATTCAACAGCGATTTTTAGGCGAATTATTATTAATTAATGAAAGATTTTCTCTTTTTTTTCGAATATTTTGCCCATTCTATGGTCGAATTAAATTTTCCAATCAAAATAACTTGTGATTCAAACTTTTCTAAACGTTTATTCAAAGATTTGGTGAAGTTTTTCGTACCAAATCTCTCAAAATTTGAAGAAAATTCAATTTTGATTTCAATTTTGACTTCCATAATTTGTGTAAAATAAATGTAAAACGATTCCAGAGCTTTTTGAAACGATATCCACAAAATTTAAACAATTTCCTATCAGAAATTAATAGAGAATTTTAAGAAAAGTAATTTTTTAGAAATTCTAATGCTTCAAACTCTGATAGATTGATATAATGTCAGTGTGCATAAAAAAAGAAACCTTTTAACTAAAACGTTCCCAATTATTTACAGCGACTCCGAGCCCCTGCAGCGAATAGTTCGCGTCAGTCCTTCCGGAAAATTCATGGCAACCGGTGGAACGGACGGTCACGTTCGTCTCTGGAAATTCCCCCACTTGACAAAGCTGCACGACATCAAGGCCCACAGCAAGGAGTTAGACGACATGGACTTCAGTCCGTCGGGCGATACTCTGGCGACGATATCCAAGGACGGAAAGGCGTTCCTCTGGAGCGTCGCCTCCGGCAAGAAGGAGAAGGAACTGACCTGGTCCGTTCCCGAGGGAGCCAAGTACATGTACAAACGTCTCCGGTTCAGAGCGATCGAGGACGACAAGGAGAAGGCGAAGGCGCAGCTCTTCGTGCTCTCGAACGCGACGGCCAGTAAAAAGCCGAGTTTCCTGCAGCTCTGGGACCTCGACGAACCCTCGGGAAGGATCGTCAAGTCTGTTTCGTACGGAGAAACTCTTTCGGCACTCGCGGTATCCGACAACGGAAGATTCGTCGCCGTCGGCACGATGTTCTCAGGGAACGTGGACATCTACATCGCCTTCAGTCTGCAGAGGGCTCTTCACGTTCAAGGCGCTCATAGCATGTTTGTTACGGGCTTAGAATTCCTGCCGACTAAACTGGACGGCCCGGCCATCACCAGTAATACGGAGGCTGCGGTCGTCAGCATCTCTGTTGATAACAGAATATGCGTTCATAGCATTCCTTTCAGACGTAAGAACGCGGTTTTTATTTTTTTAATATTGATCATTTTTTACCTCAGACAACCAGAAGGGTAAAAAATGGTCCGAAGTTTGACGGAATTTTTTCTGCTTCTTTGAATGAAACAAAAATCTTCATTTATTTCTTCTAGATTTAGAAATACTTCAGATTTGTTCGAGGTCTTATTCTAATCAGGGATACCATAGTGATAAAAAAACGCGAAATTTATTGAATTTGAAGACAGAAAATCGGTAGTTTTGTCGTAAAACTATTTTGGTTGGTTTTGGTTTTAGTATTTTTGTAATCTCCTCTTGGATTGTGACACCATAGCAATATGGCTGCGTTTCTTCAGAGAAAAATGTAGCATTTTAAATTTTCTCGAAGATTCAATTATAATCGAAAGAGATCTTCGACTTTTTTTTTTGATTAATCAAAAAAGTGAACAGAGGTGAAATAATTTGAGAAATTTTCCCAATTCTTGCAAGTTTTTTGTCTTTTCTTTTTGTCACAAAAATAAAGACTTCATCAATTTTTTGCTACTTCGAAGCATTTTTGAATGAAAACAATTGTAAAACCTTAAAAATAGTATTAAAAAAAAAAAAAATTCGTTCATTTATCTGATCAAAGATTCAAGTTTTCCGCATTTAGAGATTCTTGCTCATGAAAAATTGCACAGAGATTAGGAATTGTAAAGAATTGGTAATTTTAGAGTTCGTAGTCTTAAAATAGATGAAAAAGTCTCCTCTAAATGATAGATTGATTACTTTTTCCTCTCTATTAATTTTTTTATTTCTATTATTTCCACCTACTTATTATTATTACTTTGATTATTATTACTTCCAACGTGAAGTAAGTAAAAAAATGCTTTTAAATGGTCAGAATTTTGACGAATCTAGTATTTTGCAGTGCAAAAAAAATCGTTTTTGCCTTAAATTCAATCAAACGCTGAAGTTTAAGCTACTTTTGGCCGACCATAAGGATTTTGATCCTCTCATACGATCCTAATCTCAATTTTCTGCTGATTGCCGTTCTGGGTTGTGATATTCCTGATAGTAATCAGCATATTCGGAGCCTTCGTAGCCTGCAGTTTCCTAGGAATATGACCGAAGCGTGAAAATCGTCCAGAACAAACCGAAAGCGATTTTCCCGGTGGAAGAAAATAGCCCGGAGTTCGTTTCGCAGCGTTTAAGCGATCATAGATTGATTAAAATTGACAAACTTTTAGATTTCGTCTCTTATTCTCATTCCTAGACAATTTCGTTGACGATTAAGATCGAATTTCATTGATCATTCTACACCAGACTTGATTCAAGATTTACTGTCACGACTAATGCTAATTATTATCGAGGGGTTGAGGTGGGAGAAACTGTTGTAAATACTATATAATAATTATTACTAGATACATAAAATTTGATTTCTAGTTCAATGGGAATTTTTCTGTTTTGTTTCTTTTTTTTTGTTGTTGTTGTTGTTTAAGTTAGATAATCCAAATGACGAAAGGAACGAAAAGGTACAGACTGTAGAGAATTTTTTGCTCGATCCGTTTCGTTACGACGTTAATTTGTACAATTAATTCAATTGGCAAGTTACGATTGATTAATTGATTGGCGGTCGTAACTGTGAATTTAATTCTGCCAAGACAGAATTTATACGAATAAATGTATTATAGGTGAAACGTATTCGATCTTTATGCATTAGTTTCAAGTTTGGTGACTGTTTCACTGATTTATAGCCCCCGAACGTGAACTTTGATTATTAGGCTTTTAATTGATGCTCACAAGGCGCCAATTTTTGCCCCAAATTCGTTTTAGTACCTCAAACAATTAACGGAGGCTTTCACCGATCGACGTAACTGGAAGAAGTATTGATCACAAATAGTTGTTGATTTTTTTTTCTGAATGCATCTTTGTACACTTAGCGTACACGCAAAATTTCATTGACAAATATTGAAAATTGTAGCAGTTATTGATTTCTATACCTTCAGCTGTAAAGTGGAATAACTGTCACAATTTTTAATATTTTTTCCATCAAATTTGGGATTCACTAGTTTTGTCTTCGATATCGAATTTTCAAAGTTGATTTTGGATTTTTTTTACATTCACTTCATTCACAATTTTCGTCTGTATAATATTGTGTTAAAAATGAAAAAAACAAAACTTGTATAGAATGAAATATTTTTAATTAGATTGAAATGAAAATGATGAAATTACTGAATATAAAATCAATTCCTCGAAGTCAAAATTCTGAATACATTTACATTGCATCATGTTACAAAATCATCTCCGCGAATCCGGTTTTTGTGAATAAATTCTGAAAATAGTTTTTATCCAAATCAAGTGGCCCCGCACGTTGACGTATGGTGTTATAAATGGCTCATTAATAATTCAGATAACGAATCCTAGAAAACAAGTCAGAGGTAATATTGTACACAGGTCTTCATTACAACTTCTGAAGTTTCGTAATTGATTAATAATTTAACGACTTTTTTTCTCTACCTTAAAAAAAAGATCATCTTCGATCGAATTAAAAATAATTTGCCCATCTGTATACAGAGAGAAGCACGTCTGGTTAAAAAAAGATTAAGAAAAAAGCGGTTTGAAAAAAGTCAAAAACAAAACGCGAAACACGTAGTGCATAAATTTAAGATGACGCTGGTCTCCGGGCTATATAGTATAGTGAAAAGAAACGTGGAATGTTAAAAACGAAAGGCAGTGGCCTCGGGTGGCGTGGCTGACATTTCTGTAAGTGGGGTTCAACTCTTGTACGTACTTTCAAGGCTGCAAAGCAGCTTCGAGGAATGATGGGTGATTTAGTGTTCGGATAAAATAATTCGTACAACCTGAATAAAATTTGTGATAAAGGTAAGAAGATGAAACGTATTTTTGTTTGTTTTGTTTGTTCTTTATCATGATTATAATTATCAATAAAATATAATTATTATAAAAAATTATTTAAAAGGTAGATGGTTGAACCTTTTTTCAATCACCTCGATATATTTTCTTGTCTTTTACAGCGATTTTTTTTTTTTTTTTTCTTATCATCACCTTAACGTTTACTGAGTGTATTCTTCGAGACTGGCCACCCTGCCATCGCACAGCACGGCGAGTGGCCGGTATCGTCGAATACTAACGGCGTGAGATAAACTGCCTTGCAGCTCGTCTTGCACTCGTTTCCTCGATTTCACTGTTAATATATATACAAATGAATTAAGTCTCTTGTGTCTAGTGTTTGAATTCCGTTTGTCTTCTAGTTACTTCATCAAGGCAAACGATTTTTGCAGTACACGTCCTGCTGGACCGGAAATTAAGGTGGTCGTGGTTTTGGTTGTCTAGTTATCCAACTCATCCTTGTTACACTATGTTCTTGAAACTTTGTTACGGTCGAGCAGGACGAACATGCGGAAAGAACAAAAAAAAGTTATTCTTTGTTTCAGAGGATTAAGATGTTAGAACAGCCTCTACTTCTTCACGGAGAAGCCGTCGCCGGTCGGGTCCAGGAGCCATGGGTAATTGTTGGGGCACTCCATGCAGGTTATCAACCGCAACGTCTCTCCTGGCAACTCCCTGGTCGTCAATGGACACGCGTTTGGCAGAGAACAGTACGGCTGACCCTTCTCGTCGCACGTTTCCTTCCAGTTTTGGAAATCACGAAGGTTCGAAAGCTCCGTTGGCGTCTGCATCCATTTGATCACCTGAAAAATTTCAAAGAAAATACCATCTTAGACAATGTCTAAAGTTGTTTTCTCTTCTTATCAGATTCTGGAAGAATCTTCTGGAAGATGATAACTAACATAAAGAATTAGAAAGAAATAAGAAATGTAACGGAGATTTGGAAAGAATCTAGAAGAGGCTCGATAATAATGATGATAATGAGTCTATTTGATGATGAAGAAGACCTTGAAGAATAAGTTTGGATAAAAAATCAAAGAAACTCCACGGAAGAGGAAAAAAAAATCATCAAAATGATGCTTTGGGATGATGAAGAGGAGCTTTAAGAACGTCCCCACCATCAAATTTCGATAGTCTCGAAGGGATCACAAAGAGAAGGTGAAATGTTACGAAACAACGTTTTCTCAGATTATGTAGTAGACTTCGAAGATCTACAAATTCGATAATCTTCATTCTACTTCAACCAACTTCATGAATGTACTTTAGAAACTGTGAAATAGTGTGAAAGAATGACGGTTACGTTAAAGAGAACCCTGAAGAAGAAAAATCAAGAGACTCACCTGAACCATGGTGACGAAGTAGACGTCGTTCCTGGCGAGCATCTCGTCGATGAACTTGATGAGTTCGTCCTTGTATTCCTTCTTGCTCTTCAACCACGAAGCGTGGAAGTTAAGACCTAGCGGGGCTTTGTTGGTACTGTAGTGCCTGTTGAAGTTGTGTCTAAGTAGTCTTCCGAATTGGTCACCGGACTGAACATTGGAGCACGAGTCGACGAGATGGCAACCAGGCAGGGATTCGTCGAAGGTCGGGTCGTCCCTGCGGTCAAGTTCGTTCATGACCATTTCCCAGACGGGGTGTGACCTCGATGGGCAGTTTCCTCCGTTTCCATTGCACTTGTGTGGCATGCGGAAGTACAAAGTGTACGGCCAGATCGGAACGCGGCTGAGGGACGCGGTGATGGACGCGTCGTAGACGAAGAACTGATCAGCCATCATCTCGAACTGCTTGTTTCCACCGACCCTCAGGTACGGGGCTCTCATTCCGATGATTGAACCGTCACTGATGTTGGCGAATCGTTCGATGATCAGACGAGCACCAGCCATCTCGGCAAGCCAGTCGTCGTACGTTCCCTGAGTCCAGTACTGAGGATCGTCCTTGTGGGTCAGAGAGAACACTCCAATCTCGTGACCACGTCTGTGAAGGTCCTGGACTGCGGAGTAGTTGGTGTACTTGTGGGACACGAAGAAGGTTCCTCGGATCTGGCAGCCGTTGGGGTTCAGACGACCGTTGAATATGTCATCGTACAAGTCGATGTTGTCGATGTTCACCGCTCCGTTGAAGGTCAGGGTTATCATCTGTGGCACCTGTTGGATGTCAATGTTGCCCGGGATCCTCGTTCCATCAGCGGAACAGTAACAGTCGGGAAGCACACATTGGGTTGGGTCACAGTCTGGCGCGCGGTTGGGGTCAGTTTCGACCGCTGATAACAAAACAAATCGACCGTTAAACGTTTGACGAAATGATGAAAAAGAAATGCCAAGATGCTGAAGAGTCTTAAGGTCGAAATTGAACGTTTCGAGAACTTGAAGTGAGCAAATAACTTTTTCAACTCCGAAGAGTAAGAAGAAGACTTATCGAGATGAAGAAGTTGCTGAAGAGCAATGAACAGAAGTGCTGGGGATAACTTACTGCACGCGTTTTCGTCAGATTCGTCCTTGCAGTCGGGTTTTCCATTGCAGAATAGTTCCTTGTCGATGCACTCTCCGTTACCACATGAGAGTTTGTTATCCGGACAGATGGGTTCGTCGGTTTTGAAAATGGGAAGTACTTTTCTGGGTTCTGTAATTGATGGTAAGAAAAAAATGTTCGTTTAGAATTATGTGTGCTACATTTTATGTTCGCTGTTGTGTATCCAAGTCCCGTGTACAACTCTCCATCTACAAATGTTGTATGCTGCAGTATAATATGTACAATATAAAAAAAGGGGGGGAAAATTGCAACGGGAAATAAACCTGGTTCCATGCTTTTTGCATATTGGACGAGTCCGTGACCCGGGGGTCGAGTTCGTTGGCTCACGGCGACGCACACTTTTTCATTAAATCAACCGCACGTTTTTTTTTTTTTAATGGTATTCAGTCGGAAAAATAATAAAGAAAATGAGTAATAGAGATTTAGTGAAATGGAAATAGCAGAGCACACACATATATATGTATATATATTACGTAATATAGGCCCGAGCAAACAAGATGTAAAGATAAGAGAAAAAAAAACACACACACACACAGAAGAAGAAGAACGAGACGGTAAAAGCTTATTTGGTTTTGCTTTCTTTATTAGACACACGAGAGAAAGAAAAACAAGAAAATGAACTAGAAAAAACACTGCGCGTGAGTCGATTGATCATTGGAAAGAGAACCGTGTCAGAGAAACTTACCAGCTGATATAAGTGGATTAAGTATATTCTTTTCACAGAATGGTTTAGATCTTAACTAGGGCGTGAAGACCATCGGATTTCATTTTCCAGAGGGTTCAAAAGCGTGTTGAGTTAAAGCAGATGTTAGATCAGTTTTTTAAAGTGCAAAAAAATGTATCACACTCGGTGCAAGTGGTGGTTAGACACTATTCTACATAGTAAAGCATCAAGAGAAGCACTTTTTCAATCCAGTGTTAGTCACAAAGATGAAGGATGAAGATAAAGAGGAAGTAAAGACAGTGATCCTCTTCGACGATCGCTGACTAGAACAAGCTTTCAGCCATCCTCGTCAGCGGACGAAGGGAATTAAATTGACATGATCGTGCGATTGGTGTAGGTGTGACGTTAGTCGTCGATGTGCGTGCTACGGCGCGAGTCTACGATGACCTCCGCCTTCCTCTCTGTCAAAATCGAATAAATCAATTTCAAAATGATACCCAGATCTCTTTTGAAATTGACCCGATTGAGAGGAGGGTCTGGAGATCTGCCCCGTTGGTCACTTACTCTCGAGCTTGTCACAGTTGGTGACCTTGGCCCTCCAGTCGCAGGTCTGTTTTTCCAGGTCAAAGGCGAGTCCGCTCGGGCAGGTGATCGGTTTCAGGCCGGATTTTGTACACCTGGAGGTTGAAAAGGACCGGTCAAATTTAGTGAATTGAGGTAAACTTACTTTCGATCTGGTCGCAGTTCTTCACGTTCGGCTTCCAGTCGCAAGTCTGCCTCTCGATGTCGAAGGCCAGACCAGTCGGACACCTGACTTTAGCCAGCCTCGTGACACCGATCTCTGTCGCTTGGTCGCACCTAGACGTTTCACATTCGGATTTTTATATTTGCGAAAAAACAAAAATAGTTACAGAATAAAGAGAAGACAGTGTCCAAGACCCCGGTAGACCTTGAGAGGAAAAAAAGAACCTCGAGAGATCGCTTTGTGTTGGAACCGGATCACCTTGAGCGGGTAAAAGTCTTTTAGTCATCTCCATTATCGGATCAAACGATTTTTTATTCAACGATTGTCTAATTAACATCCGTAAAGAATTACTGCGCGGAAAACAGGGAGTCTAAACTCCGATTTTACCGTTACAGTATTATGTGGAAGTAAGTGAGTATGTGCATGCTCAGAATACGTTGTGGCTTAGGCTGAGACAGAGCAAAGGCCTTGGTGCCCTGTTCGACGAACCGCAGCCAACAGCATTCTATTATTGCCTTGGGCAATGCGAAACGGGTGCGCCGCAGCCGTAGCCACAGGTCTTATTATGCGTGCAAGGAATCGGTAATTTGTAACCATTGTTTCCGGGGGAATGGAAGATGCTGAAGGTATAGATTGAGATAGGATAAAACATGAAAATCGGCAGTTTCCTTTCTCCGCCGAAGAATGAAAAAACCTTCCGACAAAAGAAAAATTGGAAGAAGATGAGAAAGAACACGAAATCGGCAAAAATCGACAGTTTCTTTCTTCGTCATGCGATGAAAAAACCTTCTGCCAAAACGTAAATCGGAAGAAGATGAGAAAGATCACGAAATCGGCAAAAATCGGCAGATTTTCATCTCTAACAATCGGAGGAAGATTGACCATAATGACTGCTGAACTAAAAAAAAGTCAACCTTATCATTGCTGACCAAGAAGAGGATAGAATATAAAGAAGAAAATGACGAAATCGGCAAAAATCGGTAGTTCATTGCTTGAGGAAGTCTTAATATTACATCTGGCGGAATTCGGACAAGAACAGAATAAATTGAGAAGAGAAAGAAAGAGCGAAAAATATGAAGATCGGCAAGTCTTTTGATTGATAAACCGACCGGATGCTCGCCTCTGGCGTCAGGCGAGGAAGATATTGAAAGTAAAACAAGAAGATGAAGAGACCGGCAAAAATCGGTAATGTTTCTTCTGATATTCTGTTGAAAATATTACCTGACGACATCACGGCAGTCTTTGTCTATGTTCAGACGGAAGTATTCATCTCCAGGTCTGTCCTGGCAGAGTTCCTCGGGGTTGGGTTCGCCATCACCACCGTCATCGTCCTGTGCTCTCACCGCAACTGGAAGCAAATATTGTTGTTTTTCGTGACAAGGATAAAAAGAAATCGTTTCATCATTCTTTCAGCATGTTATAAAACCCCGGTTGTAATACATAACAAAAATAAAAAATAAAAAATGGAGCCATACGTCTGCACGCATAAGCATTAAATCGCCAACGGGAGACGAGGTTCACTGAACTCTCTCTATCTCTCCATACCGTAGAAGTAGAAAGTCTTGGAAATGTCAGGGCGACCGAGGGAAAGCGACAGTGGTTCCCCGAACTAGGTTTACGGGTATCGCAATCCCAGAACCTTCGGAGCGGGAAAGAGGTCAACTTGCGATTTTGAATAACATGAATTTCCTAATCCGCATTCCACACCATCAACACGAGTCGTAAGCAAAACTTTAATGGTCTACAAAAATTTGACACAGTCTGACCAAAAAAGCGTTAAATCGTCCGGCAATACCGCGAATAAGATCATGAAAGTGAAAAGAAGGGAAATGGTGACTGATTTTGGATCCAGCTGCCATGACTCAAGGCTGCAAGTTGACATTTCGATAGGTAGCACGAAAGGTTCGGAGGTTCAGGGTAATGATTGAAAGAGCATTACTCACCGGCGAAGAGACACAAGGCTCCAAGAAGTAATCGCAGCTTCGGCGACATGGTAGTCGTCGGCGGTACAGAAAGCGTCTGGACAAGCCGCGCCCTCTCGCCCCTCTATATGAGCACGAGGTCTCCTACCTTCGGACGCTGAAGACTTTCACCTGACTGCGACCTGCTGCCATCTGGATAATGCCATTGTGCGATATTTAGCACCAAAAATGACGTGGGGGAGCTAAGACTGGGCAAAATTTGACATTTTCTAGTAACCACTAATTGCACCCCGATTGCAGCTTTCTTCGAACCGGTAGTCGAGCAATTTCGAAACGGTAATGTAGAAATTTGGAACGTCTTACTCGAGGCTTTGAAGTGAAAACGAGTGACATTTTAGCGTCTATTACACGCATAAATCCATTTCGGCAATATCTCGAGGTATTCGCAGTCTGAACTTCTGCGAACCTCCACATCATTATATTAAATCTTGCGTAATATCAGTGACTCTGTTTGTTTTTTTGCTGTGTCTTTTTTTTTCATACGCCTATTGCATAACAAACTTGGCGCATGGTACCGCAGATACTTGAAAAAAGGGGAATAAGAAACAAAGAATTTTACCCGTCACGCATTAACCACTGCTATGCGAAGCAACGCTGAATAGAATGTGAAGAGATGACACAAAAAATCATGTAGATTCTTGTTTTTATTTATCATCATTTCGACGAACCTCGATGAGCACAGACCATGGTCGTTGTTTTCATACATACGAAAGTTTTCCTATGACCGTTTCTTTTATCGCGTGACCATCTGACATTTACCATTCAGAGAAAAACGAGGAATCCATTTGACATGAAGATATGATCTGATAAGGATTCACATCTTTAATTTGGAATGAAGAACAAAAGTCGTCTCATACAGTTTGTCGTTCTCGTATTTCTGAGAAGAGAGCCACTCCTCGAATACCGGTACCATGCCGGTCTTGATCGCTTAGCATTTTAGCAAGAGTACCAACGTCCCTACAAATATCCAATCTTCTCATGTCGTTAGGCAGTATACATAATGAGGTTTCTTGAGAGAGAGATGGCCTATCTCCGGTCCTTCATCTCCCAGACGGACACCATGTCGTGGATTACAATCCTTTCCCAAAGGAAAGAAAACTCTGATCAAGCTGCCAAATGTCACTTGTTCGCAGCTTCAACGACTTCTGGAGGTTCGACTGCGTCGTCAACGCGTGCTGCTTCTTTCCAACTCTAGATCAACGACCCGGGACCTTTTTCAAGGTGAAAACCACGTTGTACTACCGGACGTACGTGGCTCGAATCTAATGGCCGATGCTTTTGATGAACTGACCCAGTTGCTGCGACCCAAAGACCACTGCCCTCTAATGAACGGCTTGAAACTTTGACACGAGACTCGGTTACCAAGTGGACAATCTCGTTTTGCGGAGAGGTCAAGTCTGGCGAACAACAAACGTACTTCGATTATTGCAGCTTTGCTGGAATGTTGTTTGGAATCGAAACCACAGATTATTCTGAACTGCTTATTTCGAAGGAAGAAGAAGAAGAAAAAATATTTCCTTTCTTGTTTTTATGGTTCTTCATACTCGACTTTTCAACATTGAGAAATTCTCAGACTACAAGATGCCTCAGGTTCCGGATGTTCCTATTGTTAGCTCGCCTGGAGGCGGGTCGAACGACTCGTTCACCTTGCTTGGGTAGAGTCTGTTTCGTCTTCCGATGGTACTTCATGTTTCGGATTGTAGTAGGGAGAATCGAGAAACCCATTTCTCGCAGTATCTATAATTGAATAATTGGCCAAACATTTTTTCAACAGCTTCTACCCACGTGTAAATAACAGTTATTTGCACAATTCCGGGTGTTTGTGTACCCATGTAGCTTAAGATAACCGGGAGACGATGACGCGGTTATCTTCACCGAGTGAGAATGTCATTTAAGTTAGTGAAAGTCTTGACCTGACTGAGACTCTCTTGCACTTTTAAGAAATCCTCATTACTATTTGTCACCGTCTCTTTGAAAGCCTATTGTGCGATTATTTGTGAAATATGTCGCACCGATTTCACCCATTTTTTACGGGGTTTCAAGAGTTTTGCGGAAGTCCTTCGAACTACGATCCATGAGGATTGTCGCGAAGCAGTTTTGGGAAGAAAGAATGTCTAAGTAAGCAACTGAGAAAAAACGATCGGCAATAAAAATGGTCAAATCGTCGAAGAAAGCGCAGCCGGATTATTAGTTGACCCAAATTTTTGGATCCACCTTTCTAAACGCATGCTCAACTTTAAGCCAGGCTTTTATTCGGCACTGCGCGTGTGATTGCCGATTTTCGATTTCCAACTCTGCGCTGCTGCATGTTGGAAAGTACCGATCATCGAGTCGCGAATCACCGGTAAAAAGTTTCTTAGATTTAATTACGTCGTTTCAAGGTGTACGAATAAATCGGTAACCTCACAATGAGAAGATAGTTTCGCAACCCCTGCGGGGAAATGCAGAGAAATTGAATTAGCGTTCGTGCTTATCTTCTGAAATAGATCTAAACCCTTAGACTGTAGGCAAGAGTTACCGATCGTTGTTTGACGGTCGGCCGAACCTTTCTCCACACATTGACAATGCAGTCCTGACGGCATTCCGATTTGCTGGCGTCAAGATCGCGCCTCGTGGCTTGGTATTCGCGGACGACGACAATAACAGCCGCATTCAGCGGCTATAACTAACGCGGCTTCACTTTCGCCGGTGATATTAGCGCCGCGGGATAACCGGAAAATTGAAGTCGCGCAACGATAGTTTGGGTTATCGCTCATTTTAGACTGAGATGATTAACACCCTCACAGTTAACGACACATCTCGAATCGCTCAGATTCGTCTACGTCAGCTTGAACAGACTCTTGGGCAAGCGAGACGCAGGCGGCCGACGCCGACGGAGAACCCGATTTCGTAACCTCATCTCTATCTGGGTCGATACAACCGATTCCAGACTCACTCACTTGCGTACCAATCCATAACGAGTAAATCCCGTACAGTAACCATTTTCTCAAAGTCATTTCGATCCTGATCGGAATGTAATGAATAGTGCAGGAGGGACGAAGTACCGATCTTCTTAGAAGATTTGAAAAATCGGCATCGAAGACCACTGAAAATTTCACCTGATTGAGAATAAACATCAGGCACAAACTTCTTGTCCAGAAAATGGTCGATCGCAGTACCGATATTTTCGATTTGTTAAGGAATCGGTGCTCCAGGATATGGAAGTAGATTCTGGAATGAAAAATCCACTTCAGAGTTATACGTATAGCTCAACGACATGAAAGTATCGATAGTGATACCGATCTCCGCAGTAATTGTGCAGTAAAAAAAATCGTTTTGATAAATTATATGGACTTGTATCTCTCTTATATCTCCTATATCTTTAAAAATATTCAAAAACCATACCGATCGCTTCAAAATTTTTACCAATCTTCGCAGTAGTTACGAAAAATCGTTACTCAAACTGAAAAAAATCCTTTCCTGATGCCGTTGATACAGCCTCAGTGTTTTTTTTTCTTCTCAGAATAATTTCCTGCAAGGCGAAAAATCGGCAAAAAAAAAAAATGTAGGTATGCGGAAATGATGACCGATGATTTTTTTCTTGAGGAAGGCCAAGGGGTGTTCTAAGCTCGATGAATATACTTATTTGAATGAATAATTTAACGATCGTAATTTCGAAGTCTGTAGCCGACGACCTTGCCCCTTTATCACTTTCACCTGATGCACCGTCGGGTCCGGGGTCCCGGTTCTCGAGCCGTATACGAGTAGGTACGAGGTTTCGCTCTCGCTAGTGGATCCTCGAGATCCGGTGCCGGTCTTGGTGGAGCATTCAGGAAGAGGAGAGGAGGTGGACGAGGGTCGACCTTGCCCCTGAGAGAGAAGCGAGCCGCTAGATACCGGGTCGTATCGACACACGCATACCTTAGATTCGATTCGATACGGTTCGGGCCGAAAAGTTTTCCGCTTTCGCCTCCACCATCCCCGCCTTCCTGGTTCCTAACGCGTTGCAGAAGACCTTCGGCCATGCTCCGGGCGACCTAGACTCGATCCCATCGGCCATCCCCACTCGGCGTAGTATAGGGAATAGGATAACTTTCACTGTCAAATGTTATATGTCACGCAACGTACGCAGTGCCCCGCCTCAACGACGCCCCCGGAGATGACGATCTTTCAAGGAATCCAATAGCTGTTACTTTATTTCTTCTTATTTTCTCGATACATGACACCATGGAATGAAAAAACAACAGGAGAAACACGCTCAACAAAGGAAGGAATGTCGAGATAGACTCGAATGACAACACGAACAACGAGAATACCTACAAGATCATAAATCAGAATAGCGCCGGGAAAAGGAGAAATTACAACCACAATAACAGAAAAATGAAAAGAAAACTAAAAGTGATCGGTACAATAACAAGAAAAACATAAATGACAACGAGAAAACTAAGAATAATCAGAATAATAACACGAATTACGGCAAGAAAAATAAAGGTGACAATAAGAAAATTGAGAATTTCCAAAGTCAGAGGAATAGCAACAAGAAAAACAAAAATAGCATGAAGGAAACCATTTATAACCAGAGTAATAAAAAATAATGACAAGAATTACGGCAAAAAAAATAAAGATGGCAATGAGAAAATGGAGAATTCTCAAAGTCAGAGGAATAGCAACAAGAAAAACAAAAATAGCATGAAGGAAACCATTGATGAACAGAATAACAAAAAATCATGACAAAAAGAATCAGAAGTGCAAACAAGAAAACGGAGAATGAAGAGTAGCAACAGAAAAATGAGGAAAACTCAACAAGAAAAGCGAGAGTAACCAAAAAAAAACAACAGAAATTACAACAAGGTAACTAAGAAACTACAACAAAGAAGAACGAGAATACCCAGAATACCGATAGAATCCCCGACTACAAGAAGAAAAAAATACCGAAAAGAACGCAAAGAAAACGAGAATGACGGCAGACGAAATGAGCGAATGTATCTTAAGAGAGTTTAACTGATCGAGTAGATATATGACAAAGATATGTTGATCATATAGATTTTGAAGATCGGTAGCAGCTCGCTGTGTTCCTGACTATTAATCCAAGAACCTTCGAGACGTTTCCTCGAAGTTCTCCATGTAATTCGAATGCATTCTCTTTGTGGTAGAAATGCCAAGGCGAAGTACGACAACGTGATCCTCGTTCCTCGAGGCTGAGGATCCGGCAAGCCAAACGTGTTATAGTCGGCTGGGGTCAAATGATTAAAATTATAATAAATCGGTGAACGGTACCTGCAGAGCTTCGAAGCACTTCGAAATACATATTATGTTGCAACGATCAATATTTGACCTTTGCTCAGGCTCCTGGCGTCGACATTTTAGAAATTCTAATATACCTTATCCTAGGGTAATTACCAATCGACCAGGATTTGGCACTTTCTTCATATCGGTAATGTCATTTGTACTCTTACGATAATAGTTTACTTACTGCAATTTGCCTGAAAGCCGGAATCAGTACGTCCTTGGTTATTCGAGGACTAAGTCCGCTCTGTCAGCTTACACACCCGGAAGTTGATGTTTTTACTTACTCGTATTATAGGATTCAATGACACCGCAACTGTGACTCGAGGGATCAGGAAACTCGATAACTACGATAATGTTACTGAACAGGTTAAAAAAAAAATCGGATTACTTATACGAACGTGACAAAATTTGTGTACCTGTCTTTTTTTTCCACATCATTACACATGTCTCAATGACTCTTTAAAGTTCTACGTCTACATTCTACATTCGTGCCGAATCATTTGGGATATTCAAGATGATCGAATAACACTCCAACGACATAATGGTGCTCATAATACACATTGTAAGGTCGATTTAACATCGGAACGTGTTGATATGACAACCTGACCCATAAATGTTGAATTTCGTGGTAACTTCACACCATTCGTGATATTTTCACACCGCTTAGTAACATCATTGGTGTCGATATCGCTTCTGGATTAACGATACGACAACTTAACAGCATAATGTTGACTTCTTAGAGCGAATTAACTCTGTTGCCTTTGAAAGTTCCTGTAAAGTTACGTGTCAAACAATTTCATGATGATTCAACACCACTTGGTGTTTAGTTGAGACCAAAATGTTGACTTCTTGGAACATATCAACACCATCAGTGTTAGCATACATATTACTATTTCTAGTCCCAATTCAGTGACGATTTGTGACAATTGACCACCAAAATGTTGACTTCTCAGAATGGAGGAACACTTCTTATGTTCTGTCACACTCAGCCGTACTTGTTCAACATCCCGCATTGATACAAGTGTGACTCGTGTGAATCTCAAACCAAAATGTGTCGACATCCACAACCAATATTACTGCGAACCGCGGAAATGTTATTTTTCAATTAAATTAGTCGACATTAGAGGTGCGAACGTTTTTCCCGTCCATCGATCACATTCGGTGTTGTCAGAGTTTCAACTGTTTCAGGTTACTGGACCGAAAAAATTCCACTGAGCAATCTGTGGTATTCCAACAATGAGTTCAGTCAAGTTTTTTTTATCAACAGTGCACGAACCAGCCTGACTACAATGACTCGGGATATTATTCAGCGAAATTGATTCTGTCCAAGTGTGGTGTAAGTGTAAGTATATTAGTAAGTCATCGAGACTGTATAAGCTACGTCGAAACCAGGGCGGGGCTCTGTTCCACTTATTTCGTGTTTTCCATTTCAACTGTACCAACTCGCCGGCGCGTTACGTTTAAAAAGGTAGCCCATCGTTTCTTTGGCACGAGTCAGAGACACATACAGTTTTTCATTTTTTTTTTTTGTCATGAGATAAAAATGAACTGCAAACTGCTGCAATCGCGAGTCAAGTTATGCAACGAGGATTAACGACCTGCCTCGAGAATGATTGACATTTTTACGTAATTCAGTCCAAAATTTGAATAAAAAAAAAGACCCAACACCAGGTTTTAAATGGCAGGATTTACGAACTTTAGGCTCTTAATTGGTCATGAGTTTATGATACAGAGTTCTTCATCGATGACGGTAAATCACACGGCTAACTGTAAACTCAGGCTACTAGCCAAGCTGCAACAAGGCTGCAGTCAATATACTCGATCAACCGAGAAAGGCCACTGGTCTGAAAGCGATAGCGGCTAGACGTCCAAAAAAAGGAAAAAAAAATGTTGAAAAAATAATCGTTTAACCGAAAAAACACTTTATCCGCACGGATATTCGAATTCATCGAAGGCGACTCGAAGTCATGATCTCGAGGCAAGCAATGAATTTCTGAGACCGAGGCCGATTTAAATTTGAATCACGATTATGCCCCCTCGTCGTGTGCCCCGATTACAGATTCGTAGAATGAAAATATCGTCGAAAAGTCGACGATCTTGAAACGTTCGAGAACATTTTTTGCTTCCACAGGTTCTGAGAACACGATTATCATCTCTTTCATCGAAGATTAATTGCGTGGCTATTATTCTAATGATTGCTCACGATTCCGCTAATTTTATGCCTCGAATCGGCACCGTGGAATCCTCTCAATTTCATCCGATTCTCTGGAGAATAATCAAACCAAACGAAAGAGAGAATCGAAAGTCGTATACCAATTAAGATGTCTCGATCAGAATTGCAGTCGGGTAAATCCGTATGCCTAGACACCTCCAGTCATTACCCACTGACCCAAAAGACTTCGGTGCAAGAGAGCTGCGTTATTGGAAAAGAAAATTTCACCTCGGTTGTAGTTTTTCTACCGATCTTTATACACGGGCCCACATCATCTCATTCCAAAACGGCTCAGGGTCGATCATCAACGAATCGAATAAATTATAATCCCCGTTCTCTGTTGTATTCTAATTCGAGTATTAGATATTCTGGTATCTGTCCTTTGTCCGATACCCAATGTGACTTGAAAATAATTATTCGCTAATTTGCACTCGATCTAGATTTCGCCGAACCACACCAAGGTCGATATTCCGTTCGGTGAGCAATCAATTCCAATGATTCAATCACGCAAATCAAGGGATGATATGACATTCAAAAAACCATTGGAATGTTCAAACCTGACTCATAGTCCATTCTTTCAACTTTTGGGCGATTGACTGAAATTAAAATTCTAACCGTTGTTGCATGAATTTTGAAAAATATCAACCGCAGCTTCATTTTCGTATGAATAATAATTCTTATCGAAAGAGTGTTGATAGCTTGAGGCCGGGTTTGCGCGAGATGCGGAGCCCGTCTTGGCGTAGCAGTAGGCAGTTATAGGTATAGACGGTACATATCTCAGATTCAGCAGCTTTCTCCACTTTCGCTTTATACGTGAGATTTTAACTGAGAGAGATAAAAATAATAATAATCATAACGATAAAAATAAGGATATTGAAAAAGGAAATAAATATACACTCACACGTCGTGTATGCCAGGCTACAACGATCGGATCCCATCGTTATTATAGTTACCATACACATACACTCGCGCTTCGATCAACGCAATTTTCAAGAGCCCATTATTCATGTTTAGCTTCCTGTACTCATGTACAGCAATATTCGAGTGTCCATTTAGTACGTACGTCACGGGAGAAGAGGATGAAATAGATTGAAAAAACAAATAAAAAAAACTACTTACCTAGATGAAAAGACGGTGGAAGAGGCGCGTGTATTTTCTCCAAATGTCAACGAGTTCGCTGTTCCAAGTATACCATCACATTCCAGATGTCTAAAGACTCTGAATTCTGAGATACGTTACTCTGACCAGCTGGGATCGGTGATTGGCAAAGCCAGAACAACCGGAACCCTGCAGATAACAATTCTGCGACGTATAAAAATAGCATGTAGCATCACCCTAACGGATATTAAATAATGGGGTACGACGTGCTCTCGGCACTTACTCGACGGAATTTACTTGTTGCAAGAAAAGTTCACTCAATTTTACTCGCCTATGATCATTGCAACGAGTAAATGTATATTTCAATAAAAAAAAGGTTACTTGATTCGATGATACTCCAACTGGTTCTAGTACACCTATTTCTTTACTTGGCTAAAATTAAATCTACTTGGTATGATGGATCAAATTTTTCATCGTGTGACCAATTCTGCCAAAATTATAACTGGCTAATCCACGTCGAATCCTTTATTTCTTTCCGTCTATTCTATTCTGTCCTTCAATTTCCAAACCTGTAAATATTGTTTAACTTCCAAGTTTCCCCCTTTTTTTACTTTTCTCGTGGTCATTTCTCGTTCGATTTTTGAAGCACTTCCAGCTTCTTAGTAATTTTATTACTACTTCCTTTCCTTAGTTCTTCATCTCTCAATCTCATACGTTGTTCATTATCTCACTACTTTTCTTCGCTCTTAGCCAATTTTCTTCCCTTCTCTAATCGTTAGTCCATCAATTTATTTCCTTTCAGTCACATTTGTCTTGTTTCCGAGCTTCTTATGTGTCTTGTTTTCTCCTAATTATTGAATTTTTCTTTCTGTTCAATGTGTAAATTTCTTTAATTTGCAAATTTCTGAAGTTTCATCATTTTCTTTGATGTATTCCCGCAATGTTTTTAGTATTTCTGCTCAAATCTTGTGTACCGTTGATTTGTTTTCCCTTCCGTCTTCGTCAGTTTTTCATATCTGTTCATTTTCCAATTACTTTTTGTTATCTACTGTTATACAATATTTCATCGAACCGATATAGCCTGTCGATAATTTCTTCAGATATTATACCTCGGTACAGCGACTGCATGGTATAAAAATGTCACCGAGAAATAATACGGCTATACCTTAACACCTATGTGTACCAAACGTGAAAGTCTCGATGGAATTACGTGGGCACCGTTGGCTACCGAGTTCTCGGAGTACATTTCACTCCGTCTCCTGCAATTAAATCTCCGCATACTACATGTAGGTGGTTTAAATGTATATTCATCAGACTGTACACAGTATATAGTGTAAAAAACTCTACCTTCGCGGCTTATATACACGAAGAAAATCATTCATTTTCAATTAAAATAAATTCCCCGACGGTATAAGGTGCGACAAGGGTATAAAGTAATTAAAATCTTTATCCAACTAACCTTGATCTCGACTCAATGTCCCAACCGTCATTATTACTATTTTCAAATTTGTTCCCCGAAATCTAATTTCGAAAACTGGGTCTTGGTCGCGATACTCAATACTTTATTGTCTTTTATCTCCCTCATCTCGGTCAAGTTTGTGATACATAGAATTGAAAATACGTCATTCAACATGCAGACAGAGGTCAGAATGAGATAAAATCAAGAAGACAACAAGGGATGTAATTTTTTGTAGACATTTTTATTGAAGTTTTTTTTCGTTTTTTTTTCGTTTTTTTTTTTGGTCTTTTTTATGTTTTTTTTTCTACTAAGTTCTTTCATAGTTGCGTTTTGTCTTTGCTGTTGTTGATCTTTTTATTATTGATTATTGTTGTTCGTCTCCGTCGTGGTGTATTCAAAACAGTATACATTTAATATAATCACTCATTATTTATAATACAATAGTTATATGTATATATACACACATACAGGGAGGGTGAAGTTAGGAGGGGGTTTGTTACGTAAATTAACGCAATTATAGAAACGATGCAGATTCGATGTTTTTGGATATTTGCGGCCACGCCAATAAGTGATAATAAATTTTTGAAGATATAAAAATTGTCGTCAGTTTTTGTTTGTTGGGGTAGGACAAAGGTGGGGACCGGACCACGCTTTTTGTTTCTGCATCGAAATCTGGATCTTCTTCAATTCAGACCAATCCACGTAACGGGTTTGACCCTAGCGCTCGATCTAAGCTTCTTCGACCTTGAAATCATCCACCACGTCCGGTACTACCATTGGCACAATTTATTTACTATATTCATTTATTCAAGGGTGGTTTTTATACTGTCGAAGAAGCTCGTAACGAGGGTTTGAAGTTCCTCAGAGATGGCGTTCCGCTTGTTTTGGTCCTTCTTCTTTATCTTCTTCTTCTTCTACTTGGTCTATGCGAGATGTTTAAAAGAAACCGTCGCCGGTCGGGTCGTTGATCCATGGGTAGTTATTGGGACAGCGTACGCAGGTTTGGAGGTTGATGGTTTCCCCGGGAACCTCCTTGGAGGTGAGTTTGCAGCTGTGGGGTAGCCAGCAGGCGGGGATTCCCTCGACGGCGCACTTCTCCCTCCATGGTTCGAAGTTCTTTGATTCACTCACAGTGCGTGGATTCTGGATCCACTGGATGACCTGGGTCATGGTAACGAAGTATACGTCGTCGTGGCTGCCCAAAATCTCGTCAATCCAGTACAAGAACGCGTCTAGGAACTCGGGGTTGTTCTTCAACCACGCCGCGTGGAAGTAGAGACCCAATGGGGCACGATTCTGCTTGTAATGCCTGTCGAAGTTGTGGTTAAGGAAGTCGTAGAACTGGTCACCGGTCAGGATGTTGCTGCAAGAGTCAACCATGGCACAACCTGGGAGGTACTCGTCGTTCTCGGGATCCTCTCTGCGGTCCAATTCGTTCATCACCATCTCCCAGACTGCGTGAGACCTTGATGAAAAGAAATTTAAGACATGGTCAGCATGCGCGACGAATGGACACTGTATGACCTCAATGGACAAGAATCTCACCTGGTTGGACAGTGCTGAAGGTTTCCGTGACAACGATGTGGCATTCTGAAGTACATGGTGTACGGCCATAGTGGGGGGTTGTTGAGGGCTGCCGTGATGGTCGAGTCATAAAGAAAGGCCTGTTCCTCCATCATGGTGAACTGGTTGTTGCCACCGACTCTGAGGTACGGGGCACGTACTCCGACCACGCTGTTGTCGGTCAAGTTTGCGTACTTTTCGGCGATGATCCTCATACCAGCCATCTCTTTAGCCCAGTCATCGACTGTCGCGTTTGACCAGAACTGCTCGTCATCGTTATGACTGGCGAGAATGAAATTCTTACGATTAGTTTTTTGGGATCAGTGTTTTCGACAAGTTTGTATGGATCTTTAATACTCACGAAATTGAATGCACAGCGATCTCGTGTCCCTTCCTGTGAGTTTCTTGCATGGCTGAGTAGTTAGTGTACTTATGAGAAACGAAGAAAGTGGCCTTGATGTCACAGCCGTTGGGGTTCTTGCGTTTACCGTTGAACATTTCCTTGTAGAGGTTGATGTTGTTGTTGTTGATGGCATCGTCGAAGGTGATGGTGATCATCTGGGGAACGTCTTTCGCCGGAAGATCGCCGGGCACGGTGGTACCGTCCTCGGAGCAGAAGCAATCCGGCAGAACACAGACTGCCGGGTCGCAGGGTGGAGCCCTGTTGGGGTCGTTGTCCATGTCTGCGAGAAAAGATCGGAGTCAGATGAGTTCGGTTGGCATTAGGGAAAAGAGAAAGTCCTTCCGATCGGTTGATTAGCATAATCAACGTCGTGATAGAAATTAAGAAAACTAACCGCAGGTGTTTTCGTCTGAGCCATCGCTGCAGTCCTTTTCTCCGTTACAGAAGAGGCCGCGCTCGATGCAGTTTCCGTCACCGCAGGCTAGGGAACCGTCCTGACAAAGAGGCTCGTCGGTGTAGAGAAGAGGCTTGATCTTCCTCTCCTTGTTCTTCAGCTTGCAGTTCTTCACGGAGTCTTTCCAGTCGCAAGTCTGCTTCTCAATGTCGAAGTAGAGACCGGCAGGACACCTGATGGCCTGAAGGCCGGAGCTGGTGCACTGAATAACATCACGACAGTTGTCACCCTCGCCAGCAACGAGACGGAACCACTCTCCGGCATCCTTGTCCTTGCAGATTTCGTTCTCGAAAGTTTCCTCCTTCTTTGAGTCTTCTTGTCTTTTTACCCGGACCGCGCCTGTAATTTATGGCCGAGAAAATGGTTTTAAAAAGCGAAAAATGAAGAAAAAAATCGGTTTAGGTAAAGGCTGCATGTGACATTGCCGCTGTTTTTTTCTGTTTTTTGTTTTTCTCCTTCGCAGAGCAGAAGTGAGTCCCGCGAGCCTTACGGGTATCGGTAAGTAAGCGTGGACAGGGAAAGTTGTCCCCACCGTACATTCGGCACCCCGAGGCACTCGGTGACGTCATCGAGCCGGGACTGACCCAGGCTTTCACGCTCTCCCGCGATCTTATGCAACTACCCAGCTACAGCTGAGCACAATAACCGATTCGGTCCTTTGTGATATCGCAAAAACTCGTCTGTCCTTTGCTCGATCATGTCCAGACTCGAATTCCGACAAAAAAAACAGCGAAAATCGGCACAGATCGGTAGCGGCTGTTACCGATTCTTCGTCAAAACTACTGCTTCCAAACTTTTTAACAACCCCTGACTCGTTTGAGGCGATTTTGATACCATTTCGAAGAAAATCGGTAATAATCGCCACCGATTTTTCAAACTTTTATATAGCTCGTGTTAATCGATGATATTTTAAGTGACTTTGGATCGATTCGATGGAGATCGTTGAAAATCGGTATTGGTGGTTGCCGATTTCCCAATAATTTGACCATTACGATGTGTTTGAAGAGTTCCAATACATTTAATTTCGGTCCCTAGGCACAAATATGGATAAAGACTTACCAGCGATTGCCAGCGACGCCAGGGCAATTAGCACCGTCGAGGACCTCATCCTCAGACTGGTATCAGCGTTTGCGATGTGGTTTGTTTACCGCGTTTTTTTTTTTTTTTGTTAAAGAAGAGAATTTCCGATTCCCTTGGCACACTTCCCTCTCTTTTTCTCTCCTCTATTCGTCGCTTGCTCTCTTTCACTCTTTGCGCCGCTTTTCGCGTCGCGAGTTAGACTCGGATCAAGACCACTTCCGGGGCGATTGGCACGCGATTGTTGCGGACAAGGGAGGCGGGCCTTCGGTTAGGGACCGCTTACGGACTGGCTGAGCGCGCCACTCTCCTGGCCTTATATTGCCACCACTACCAGTCAGATTCCCCACTTCATCAAAACCACTAGATGTATTCGCAGCGATGCCACACACTCTCACTGTACCGGGCAGTGTGAGTCGTCCGAAGAAAGTCAAAGGGCGACACCAACTGCGACCCTGTTCACCAAAATGAAGCGATGGGCCAGTGGGCTCCAGGGCGCAGCGGAAGGTCTGGTACCGGGCCGAAGATCGGTAGGGGTGGAGTGTATTTCCTTCGTCCCGTTTATTCCAGGCCCACTGCCTCGAAGAGTGAGGAAATCGGATACCTTATGGTAATTATCCGAGGGCTATTTTTATCACGGAGAAGGAAATGCGTGGGTCGACTTCCGCCACCGCGTGAAGACGTGCCGTTCCGTTGCTATGCAGCTCGTAGGTGACGTTCGGCCAGTGGTTCTCACCAAGGCTCGGATCCACTTTTTGATATCCTTAGGAACAAAGAGCGCGCTCACAGATAGAGAGATCTCAAGAATTATCGCTTTGCCGTCAGTCAATATGCGAGCGTACGGTGTGAGTGGCTTGCATAACTCATCGCCATCGCGTTCTCCGGCTGGTCTATCTGTCTGAGAGCAAATTTTATTATTTTACTCGAGAAAGATCAATGCCCATCAATTGACAACCCACAGTCGGTTTTAATTTCTAGGCAATACGCGTGGGCCGGTTCTCCACGTGCACCACTCCAAGTAGAAAGAGAAGAAAGGTGACATTCCAACCATTGATGAACACTTGATGGTATAAAATGAAAGGAGATGATCGTTAATCATTTTTGGTGCTGAAAGAGGCCCACGGATCTCCGGTGCCATTCGGTCCCTTGAAGCGACGCTCAATCCAAGAGCTCCAATCCAAGAAATCCGGTGTCCAACAGCTGGTCTCGTTGGAATAATTTGGAACCGTGGCTGGGCACGGTTTGATATTATGCAATATTCTTGTGCCTCTCTCTCTCTTTAACATAATGTCAGGTGATTATCAGGTTTCTCTGTAAAGTCGAGAGTCAACAAGCTAACGGCACCAAATACCAGCAAGGTCTTCACTACCCGAGTGCCACCATGATCTTTGATGGCATTTCGAAAAGCGAGAGTCCTTCAACCGGTCCTTTTCGACCAACATCATCATTTCCCTGACCAAGGACCAACTACCATATCGCCTCTTCGGACGCTCCAATCTCGGCTGACTCCGGCATGTAATAACGCGACCACCCGAAACAAAGAGTACATGACATTTCCACTGTGCGCATTGCTTTCTTAAAACTATGGTGCAATCCATAACCAGGCAACCTTTAACGTACGCGATTCATTCGACAAGATCCTCTCGTCACCTCTGTCTGTATCTTCGGCAGGTTTTTTTTGCTGCATGCCTTACCGATCATTCTTGCAGTGTCATTCGAAAAGAAGACAGGATCTTAATGGAATCGCTTGCGATATCTCTTTCCAAGTTCTAACTATCAATTTAACGTTCTATTTTTAATTTCTCATTTTCTAATTAAAGGAAATTCGATAAGTCAATTAGCTACCGTATGAATTTGGCCATGGAACTGATCATCGTACGTTGTGCCGTAATGCGGCCCTGCGTGACATATGGCGCTTGGTGAAAGGAAAGAAGAAGCCGCTGGGACACGGCCACCGAAGCCTTCGCGGAGCTTTCCCTGCCTGCGGCCAGCATGCGGCCACCCCGCGGAAACTCACCGATTCGCGGTGGAGCCAGTAGAGCGATTGGCGACATCTGACGAATCTTCGAATCAACACCAGCTTGTAAAAAACGATACAAGGATCGGTAAGTATCGCTCTCATGCCTTCAGTCGGGAACGATTCAACTATCGGTAAAAGATCGGTATTCGTGATTTCTTAACTGGTTTCTAGTCAATCGATCCAAGGCTGAATCAGAATCGACGGTTTTCAACCAGTAATCGAACAAGTAGAAATCTGCACCGGTATTTCATGTCTTTGTCAGATTGATAGATATTTGCTTTCAGCCTTTTTGCGTCCAAACCGGGATCAACTATGGCGTATTTATTCTTAAAAAAATCTCTGGAGTTAAGAACGGTCTAGAAAGTTACGAGCAGCTGAGCTTCGTCATTTCCTGATATTCCGGAAGTTTTTATGTTGCTTTTTGCAATAAATGAAACTATGAAGGAATTCGACCAATTAATATTCGGAATACACTAACTTTTCTGGTAACTGTTTCTGGAACAATACTTTCGAAGCACTTTCGATAACCGAAGAACCGACATTCAGACCTACGCGATAGGTTCACAGAGTAACTTAATTGATGCAAAGAAATAACAATTTTTATTCATTCATTCATTCATTCATGGAATCGTTAAAAATAGGTGAAATAGTGAATTTCTTTTTTACATTAAAGGTGAAATTTTTCGTCTTCTAAAAGCAAACTGATTATCTTTCTTCCAGACACTTCGATAAATCGAGGCGACGTACGCACAAAAAGCACGCAATTAATCAATCCACATAATAATTTGGCCATTTTTATATATTCTTCGAATTTCCTTGGACCTAATCATTTTTATTTATTATTAGAAAAAGCTGAAAGAACCAACCGACCAAAGGGTTGCCGGTAGAATATTAACCACAGCAGCGAACCTGCCGCGAAAATTTTTTATTGATAAAATGTTCTCTCTGAATAATTAAGGAACCCAGCTGCATTTTCATTCTGGTGCCATGTAGAGAGATACGCCCTTGGGAGGAACTTCCTTACACGGCCGAACCCCCTGTAGTCGTTGTATAATTCGAGCTTTTCCCGTTTCTTTATTCTCTGAATAAGAGAAAAAGCTCAGCTGGTTCGCTCCTCGCAGTTTTCCACCGTAGGAATATCGGCGAAGATCGTCCTACACTCTGTTCACTAAGCTCCGTTCGGTTCACGGCGAGCTTTAAAGCCGCGACATATATGCTGGTAACATAACCGCGTGGGGGAGGCCCCCGACGATCTTATCCGTGCATAATTAAAGCCTCATCACGTTCCGGAGATTCGTTTTCACCCCCCGATCGTGTTTGGATATTATAATATTCAAGCCCCTCCGAGCTTGCGATGCAAAAAGCGCAAAATGGGGTTAACGCAGGGAATGCTGACTGCGGGTCCAGCAAATTAACCGTCATGTTTGACGAGTCAACTGGGAGCCGCGTTGGAACACATTGCGATTAATTATTTTGTTTGTCTTACGTTTTTTGGAAAAAAAAAAAACAGAATCTTCATGCACCGTACTTCGTACACTCCGATCAATAATTAATCCAGCTTTTTTTCAATCAGCCGTGTCAGGATCCGCCGATTTACACCTTAATGTGTACAGTCTTGTGGTGCAGTCATCAACGAGCTTTTCCTAACATCGATTTCACAACGCAGTCGTGCAGGTGACCGTGAACTGTGCGAGCTGTGGTAGCGGGGCTACCTGGAGGCCATGCACGTGACTTGGATTCTTATTTGCCGATATTACTGTGGAATTCTGCTTGAAGCTTGAAAGTTGATTCTTCGATTTCTCAATTTTGAAAAGCTCCCAAAGGCGTATTTTGAATCCTCAATATTTGGATCATTTTTCAAATTTACGAACTTCATTTGTAACTTATGATCTGAAAAGCTTGAAACTTTTTTCTTTCAATTCTGAAAGTCTGAAAGTTTTCAGCTTTGTGTATTGATTTCCCTGAGTTTTTATCATTCTGAAAGTTTCAAAATCCCATTTGCGACTGATCGAAAAAGCTTCGACCTTACTTTTTCGATTTTTCCATTCAAGATAGATTTCATCTTCATGTATCAATCTTACGAGACTTGGATGATTTTTTAACGTTTCAAACCGAATGTATGAAGTAGTAAAACAAAAAATATTACCTAACTGGTTAAAATCTGAATTTGGAAAAGCTTTCAATTTATTACGAAAAAGAGAATTCGCTTTTTTTTCAAAAAATTACACACGACTTGAACAATTATTTTCAAAAAATTTGAACTTCTTTCTTCAATCAATAAATACTGCAACAATTATTCGGAATTTTTCAAAGTACCCGAATTTTCGATTTCAAATAACTCCAAATTCGTTTGATTATGCGCCATCCAAACTAAAATCAATGGACGAATCAATAGACAAAAATTAAGAAAATATTGATTTATTAAATATTATTTCCAGGTGAAAACTACTATTATTATAGTATAAGAGATCCAAAATCATCTAAAAAAAGCTAAGCTGTACATTTTGAGAGCTTTTCTGACCCGGAAAATTAAATCTCAAAGAAATAAGAATCGAGGAATCGAAATCTTCCCTTTGCCGAACACAACATGAATTCTTTCACTTGTTCGATTCTCGCTTCGATCTTTCATACATCATCGATTACAGTTGAAAGAAGATAGCAGGAAACCGATTGATAACTGTTCATGGGGTTCCTTGGCGCGGTGTAGGGTGCCGATCGATGCTTGAGGACGAAGCAGAAAAGCACCCTGTCCTGGTACCTCAAACTCTACTCTGTGGCACGCAGCTACCCCCCTTCCACGTACCACCCCATGTTCTAGACGGGTTAGACCTTGACCTAGGAGAGAGTCTCGCGCCGGCGTCACTTCTCGCCACTCCAGCCCCAACCCACCGGGAATAGGGGATGGTTTTTGATACGGTCCGGGGCCGGCAGTGGCTGTCACTCTGAGATCCGAACCGAACAACATAGCCGACGGAGCTGAGCGCCTGGTTGACTGCCAACAACTACCTGCCATGCATCCCGTCCTAGAAGCATGCAGGTGGGTGCTCGAGTCTCCGCTTATTTGTCATCAAACTTTTTTGGCAGCAATAATAATTCTTTGACAAATATACAAATTAAGAAACAAAGTCGAAAGTTCAGTCTACTTATATGATTCCAATTTTTTTTTTTTTGTCATTCATGTTGCCTAAAAAAAAACCTAATTCTTTATTCTGTTTCAAGGTGATGTGAAAGTAGCCGATAATTATTGTTACGACGACTATAGTGATGATAATTGAAACAATTATCAGTTTTTTTTTAGAACTTTTCTTTTTCAATTTTACTAATTTTGATCGAGTTTATCATCAACTAGTGATCTCAAATTGTGACAATCAACAAACAAACAAAATTTCTACGTAATTGAATGATGATTACGACGAGTGATAAATAACTTAAGTCTCGCGAGTTTATGGAGCGATACTGAATCACGAACTAATGAAAAATCGTGATTAACTGATTATAAAATTGTGGTTTTCGCAAGAAGACGATAATCGAACTTGAAATTAAGTTTGAAAAAAATGTGAAGAGGTGATAATGTATCGTGTGTACGTGTAAAACTTGTTTGTTTGACAGAATGAACAATAGAAAACGTTGATGACAATGGAGTTCATAACGATAGTAATAACGATAAAACTTTCTCCAAAGTTTGCAGTGTTTATTCAGGCCTGTAATATTGCGTCTTCATGTGTGCATAGGTATAGAGGGAACACTTATATGCGAGACCTGTTGAGAGCGGTCGATCGAAATCCAAGTCTACTACCATACTATATTCTCGACTTAATGTGCTCTCACAATTCGACTAGAGTACTAGACTGTAATAAAGGTGATAATAAAACCGAGGCAGACGCGACAATTGGTTAATCCGAGAGTAATGAAATCGTTCATGATTCGTTTAATGAAATTTGATCGACTGTCGTTCGTTTATGGAATCCGATTCGTTAAAATGGCTATTATTTATGCAAATCCTGAACACATTGAGTGTATTGATTTTACAATCTGACCGCTTGACGAGCTAAAAAAAAACATATGTGGGAAAAACAGCCTGAGAGTACAGAGCGATATTTGCTAAAATTATTTTCCTTCGATTTTGCAATCAGAGAAAGATTGTGTAATGACGATCTACGGATTCGTCGATTATCATAATAGCAGGTCCCGGATGATTGATTCAAGCTTGACCTCGCTATTGTGACATTGACCCATCACGATAGCCGCCCAAAGTCGAACCCTTTTCCCATGGTCGAGGAGGTACGAACGAGTAGATTATCCTTGAACTCGTTTTTCCCTCTGTCCCATTTGTCACCTCTGTTAGAATTTTTTTTTAAACACCGCTATGATCGACTTCCGGGAAACCGATTGGATGGTGTCGACCCTTAATTCGCCCAAGTGTATTTTGCGGTTGGGTTCAACCCAGCCCACAGGCTGAACAGGCGAATAATTTTAAAACTGGTTGCTTCCAGCGATCCATATATCCGGTGAAGTTTACGTGGTTGTATAAACTACCCGTGAACTAATTTTTCACAGAATAATTCGTGGAGTCGATACAGATAAAGTTTTGTCTTCGTTAATTTTCCAGAAACCGTTGAGAGAGCTCGGTCGACTGTGCCTGGGTACCGGAAGTGGTCAACACGGGACGGCCGAGGTCTGTTCGGCGGCCAGGGTCGGCCTACCCTTGCTCCAAGTATGGCCGAGCGACTCGCCTAGAGGCGAGGCCGACGGGCAGGCACAAGCTTTCGTATTCCCAGATACACAGGAGAGCGTAACCGACAGCGGTATCGATTCCATACAGGTAATTAGCGGCCCCAGGTGCACTGGGATATTTCAACATTAGACTATTTTTAGAATTATTTTCGATGGAACGACTTCATTGATCGGCATGAGCACTGGAGCTTGTTTCAAGCTCCAGTTTTCGCTTTAATACTCATTCATTTCGATATTCCGACTCATGCATTTGATAGAGTACCAAAAACTGGAAACATTCTATATCAAACATTTTTTTCCAACTTCATTTACTCGGACAATATCGTAGATATTAAATTCTGAACGGTAGAAGCCGCGCGCAAGCCCGAGGCAGGGTGGGGGTAGCCAGGCGCTCAGTCGCTCTCGAGCCACCGGACAGCGCGCAAGGTTAGGACGTTTCGACTTCCGAACGGTTTTGAAGCTCTGGTACAGTTGAGAGTGATACTAGATAGTCGTAGTCTCATCTGACGTCGTTGAAGATCGTTAATTCTCTTGTTCTCATTATTTTCAGGTTTCTCCGTCTCCTTGTGGACCAATCTGTTGTGAAAGTCCGGCAGTGACTCCTCAGCCGTCGAGACGGCCGAGTCTCCTCCACCCGGACCACGCACGACTTCATCTCCACCATATCCATCACCACTACGCGACTGGTTCAAAGTGCCCGTCTTCGCCGGAGAGGAATTCATCATTTGACGACGACCCGCCACCTGGACCACCCAGTCCGTCCAGCTCTACTACCAGCAGCTTACACTCCATGCCTAGCTCCGCTATCACATCGATGCACTCGCAAGACAGGAGGCGGAGCAGTAGGTAAGACAAAGAATGAAAAGGAGAACTGAAATTGTTTTTTTAAAACGTTTAGAACCGGGGATCGTCGGAGACAAATTTTTAACAGCTGGTAATCGACTTCTGAATGCTTTTTAGTTCATTCGATTTTCCAAATTCCCAATATTTGTTCAATATTTTACATGTTCGAATTATAATTTGGATGAAATTTTGTCAAAGAAATCTCGTGAGAACTAAAATAACGGTCTTCAGAAAACAGCTAAGTAAAAAAATGGTTTTAGAAAATATTTTTTGGTCTTTTCGATCAAATTTTGAGTCTTCGAAAAAATTTTCACTGATTCTCAATATCTTAGAATAACTCAATTCATTCAGATTTTCATGAACAAATGTCTGAAATTTGCTAAAACTTTGAATATACTTTCTCCACTTGAATTCGCATAACGGTTGGTTCCAACTTGACGTATCCCTTCCGTCCTTCTAGAAGCGTTTGCCTTATCAGATCACAGCTAAACGCACGTACTACGTGCCAAAAGTTTTTTCACAGCTAAAACCGTCGACCTAAAAAAAGTCTAGATTCTGCGTGCGGATAAAACCATCGGCAGAGTAAATTACGCGCATAAATTTTTCCTGGTAAATTAACTAATCCCTAAAAATTTACGAGCTCTGGAGCCAAAAAAGGAATAAAAAAGCATCGAAAAAAGAACGCTCTTTATTCTCACTAACCCGTGATAATCACACTTAAGGGGAAATGAAAGTCACGTGACCTCGATATGATTTACACTTGGAATTTTCAGACGCTATTTTCTCAGCCAAAACACATTCGATTGATGTGAAATTGATATCAGTGACGTAGAAAAACTCAATGAAGGGCCTGCCAATCCTGGATTTCGAAAATCGAGACGTATTAACAGTTTTTTAACAATATTGTTCTATAATCCAAGGAAGTGCTGCATCTCTCCACGAGGGGCAGCACCTTCTTGGGTTACAGAATAATATTGTTACACAAAATTCTGATTATGTCTTTCGATATTCGAAAATCCACGATTGGCAGGCCCTTGATTAATTTTTTCTACGTCACTGATATTAATTTCACATCAATCGAATGTGTTTTGGCTGAGAAAATAGCGTTTGAAAATTCCAAGTGTAAATCATATCGAGGTCACGTGACTTTAATTTCACCTTAAATAGTCTATCGTAATAGTCACACCGGGTCAATTTGAGCCGAGGCAAATTTGAGCGATTACTGAAGCAAGACGATGCGTTATATTTCCGTATAAAAATTCAGAGACATAATTTGGGCATTGAAAAATATGCTCTAATCGATAAAACTCTGAATTTTTTGTTTTCGAGTGCTAAAAAAAAATTCCTGAAAAAATGTCTCCCGAAAAACACGGTTTTCTACTAAAAAATTCACAACTTTATCAATTTTCAATATTTTTTCGCAACAATTTAGAACGATACTCTTGAGTCGTAGTACTTTCATAAATCCGAAGCAAAAACAACAAGCACAAAGAAACAAAACTGAATGTGCCCGCCAAGTACTTAGCTCTTGGAATGATGTTTCAATATCCTCACACAAAACTCAGACTTCACGACGTGACTTGCTGATAGATTGGAGAGGTACTTTCGGTGCTTGGCTTTTTTTTTATATCGGCAAAACGTTTTTCTTATAACGCAAGTGTGATTTTTGTGCGTGTACTTGGCGGCTTTTTTTAAATCTTTGATCAATTTTGACAAATATTGACAAATTGAACAAAACGGGTTTACAAACTGAATTTAAAAATAAAAAATCTTGATCCACCTCCAGATACAGCGTCTTCGACGCCCTGGACCTGGAGTACGCGCTGCTGCGGGCCGCGGCCCGTGGCTCGGTGGGGCCCTACTCGCTGTCGGAGTCTCTGCACAAACTCACCTTCACCCAAAGTCTAGCATTCCCCGCCCTAGCCCGAGGTCTAGCTTCGAAGCAGAGCCGTCTGCCAGCGACCAGACCGAAGCAGGATACCGAGAGCGGTCTGAACGTCTTTGCCAAGGTCGTAACGGCCCTGGTTCTAATGCTAGTTAGCGTTTTAGTGTTCGGGGTGGTTTACAAATTCGTGAGGACGTGAGGGTGGCTTTTGGTGCCCGGTGAGCAGCCAGGCACTCGCCACGACTCTCATAGAAACCACGAGGACGTGGGGCCCGGTAAACCGTTCGGTAATACCTGAGGATGTGAATTTTTAAGTAGAGGGTGTAAATCCTTGGGGACAAAAATTGAAGATTTTTCCTTATACTGAGAAAATCTGATGGCAGTAATTGGCTCAGGTTAATTGAGAGAATAATTGAAATGAAAAAAATGATTTTTCTATCGGCCTAAATATCGAGCATCGACTTCTTCTTGCTTCTGATTAGATTTTTGGATCGAATTATTTAGAATTATTCAAGTTTTTTTTTTTCAATTTTGCGACGATGAACAATCATGAGGAAAAAATTGATCTAAAATTCGAATTATTATACGATTTACGAAAGTATATAAAACTTAATTGAATAATATTGAATAAATGAAAAAAAAAAAAAAAAAAATTGAAACGATGAAGATCGATCATTATTGGAAAACGCAAGTGTACTTTCAGCTGTGATTGTGCGTGAATATTATACATCTGATTATTGATAAATTTGAATACTTATGAAAACCAAGAAAATGAAAAAAATTGTAATCAATAATATTATACTGATCTTTTCTATCATATATATAATATATACATATATATATGTATATACTATTATACATATAAAGTGCCCCGAAAATTATTGAAATTATTATAAGTATAAATATAACGTATGAGATTAAGAATAATTGATAAATAACGACTCTTCGCAAAGTGCTTTATATACTCGATCTATACCTATGTAATGTACTCTTCTTGACAATCGCTCGATGTGGGTCTATTCCATTTTAAATAGACAAAAAAAAATATATATATTGTTAGGTGAGAGAACTGATACAGAAATACAGGACTCTAACTCTATAACACGTCTATCCCGTACGACAGTCCGAAGCCAACTGTCCTAATCTCTGCTGTCTGCAATGAGGTAAACAAAGGGTTCCGTACAGCGGTAACAACACTGCCAGCACCGGGACTATGTTTCTCTCCTAACACGGCCTCTCCTGACACTGCGGCGTCCACGACCGCTTTTTCAAATATGATCCTGAGAGGTCAGTTATGGAAGACGTCACAGGTGACCCTCAGAAGCTGCCACTTGCAGTGTGTATCTCAAGTCCCGACTGAATGATTTGAGACGAATATCCCCGAAACGCCAGCGAACCTTTCCAGCGATCACGGCAGCAATCCGGAATCAGCGAATCTGCTAGTAGTTGACAGATCAACTGGAGACTGTTATCTGCATACCAGATGGCCTAGAACTCAAAAGCCACAAAGTTGCCTCGGAGTCCGCAACCTGGAGACTAACATCGGTTAGCTGGATGACTTTGCGGACATCATCTGCGAATTAGATAATCCCAAACCCTTCAACCGCGTACAAGACGACCTGGTGGCCATCAACCACGAGCCACTTGCGAGCCAAACGACCCGGAGACCGTCATCCCGCTAACATACGTAACAAGATCTATTTGGTCATTAACAACTTTCCTGTTAAAGGAAACGGCACCTTGAGTTCAGGACCTTTTTTCGACGTTCGTAATAACAACAGTTCAAATGCAAGCAGAAGTAGTGCTCTACTTAGCGAAACGATTCAACAATATTCGGAATGATATTCTGGATGAGATGATCACATTTATTTTATGATAACTGACTTTCAGACTCCCAAATCTATTAGGTGCGTGAATTCTTTGAATTTCTGTTGATGATTTGATTTTTAGTGTCAAGAATCTAGCTGAAATTCCAAGCCCTTCCTGAATTTGCAGGATTTTCAATAATCTGTGTCAGAGCCTCAAGATCAGCCTGCTTAGAGAATCAGCGTTGAGTCAAAAAGCAAGGTTCACGTGTCTCATACAACAAATTTGATTGAACAATTTATGAGATGAATCTTTGACACACGACTCATGCATAAACCCATCAGCCGATTGAGAGCCCTTTGACACGTTTGACGGCGATCACAACCAAGATCACGATTTTTTCTCATCGCAGCGTACTGGATAACTTGATTTTAGCGCTAATGGTATTTTCCACAGTATGGTTCCAATTGCTTCTTAGATCCCAAAAATATGCACTTTGGTTTTGTTTTTGTTTTCAACGTTGTGTCTATCCAATCGGAGTGAACGCGAATTGGCGATCACAATTCATCTCAAATCGAGGGGACGCCCACCGAAGAGTCGACATGGTAAACGTGAAAGGCTCACCCCCATGATTAGAAATCAAAAGCGTGATCCCTGTAAAACCATAACAACAACGATACATAGTTTACCCAGCGCGACAGATCTCAGCACATGTTTCAAAATTCCCAAGTAAAACTGGAACACAGGTAAAGCATCCGACATTGCAAGTATTCTGATCAGTGATTAACCAACAAAATTGCACCTTGTGCACAACCCTCCTTCAACCAAACAGATGTAACTTTCAATACAATACTTCTGTATGAATGTACAACGAAAACGTGATTATTCCTTTCGAAGCCAATCCAGAAACCAAAAAACTTCGGCAAAAACATCATATGAGGTCCAGTCAGAATCACTGAAGCTACACCGATCAAAGCCAGTAACGAAAAGCCAGGCGAGAGTGCAATTTCGGCGAAATTCCTAGTCACGAACCGCCACGAACTCGCATACGTGACAACCATTAACACCAAACGAACATCTGTTGAGACAAAGAGACCAGCGATGACTTCGGCAGGCGTCGACGAATTCAAGGACAAACATCACATATCCAATCACGAAGTCCTATATTCATAATTGACACAAGAAAAATTGACACGCAGGATGATCCTCTAGCAACGGCTCCTGGTCATGACTTTCAACGCCTAGTAACCTAAAGAAAAATCTTAAGATTCAAATGCTACAACAGAGAGGGTGCAACCTGATCTAGGCTGCCCATGATGAGCCAGCCCTTGAACCTTCCGTCTTTCTGTGCCCAAACAGATATTATTCAATTCGATTTTCAGGATATTTACAATAAACTTTCTCTTTTCGTTGGAGACAAAGAAACAAGAAGTCGAAAAGAAGAAGTTGTAGACCTAGCAGCTGGACGCACTAATTCCATCTACCTGGCGACAAACTAGATCATACACATTTAGCAAACCACGTGCACATCTCAAATGTGATGTCTCCACACATCAAGCAATACAGAAAGTCAACAGTACATGCGAATGAAATCAAGGGACAAGGAACAAACCCCTTGATCAAGCGAAAATCACACTCTTCATCTGTAGCACGACCGAAATCGCGAATTGCCTGAGCAACGTATGGAAACGGAAAAAAATGAGAGAAAACACCCTGTTCATTTGGACTTTCGAACACCAGCTAGCATCCGAAATCTCACGCGACTGTCTTTACGGAGTAGTACCTTCAAGAAATTTTCCGATACCCAAATTTCTGCAAACCTTTCATATTTTAACGAGAGACGCTTCCGAGTACGATCTTGGAGCGATATTCAGCCAAGGCAAAATAGGAAAAGATCTCCTGTCATATTCGCATCGGAACCTTCAGAGAGAGCAGCGATTAGCTCATTAACCACCTTCAACACTTACATCGACGGCCTCGAAATGCCATTCATGTCAACGATTCGGCCAACGATAACATATTGCCAGCCCTCGACTGAGCTCACACATGGAGGTACAGAAGTCGTACCAGGATCACCCATTGTTTAAATTCACGGCTTTATATCACAGCAGACGCTTACAGCGAGCCTGCCGCTCCACCGACAGAGGCCCAAAGTTTGCATGTCTATCCATACCAGCAGAGGCACAAAGTTAGCTTGCTGTTCCACTGACAGAGGCTCCAAGTTTGCATGTCAATCCACAACAGCAGAAACACACTGTTGTCTTGCTGTTCCGCTGACAGAGGCACAAAGTTTGCATGTCCAGCCTTCTTTCCGTCGTACGGGATTCCACGGGATTTAAACAATTCTGATTACGCGACGTAGGCTCGGCCGTTCCTGACCACGATTCATCACTCATTCACATCACTCAATTTAGGACGTCTGACAATGAATGAAAAAAATAAAAAAATCATTGAACAATCAGCCGCGCGATACATCGGGCATTGAAGGTCAATCCCACTTCTGATGTTAGGTGAGAGAACTGATACAGAAATACAGGACTCTAACTCTATAACACGTCTATCCCGTACGACAGTCCGAAGCCAACTGTCCTAATCTCTGCTGTCTGCAATGAGGTAAACAAAGGGTTCCGTACAGCGGTAACAACACTGCCAGCACCGGGACTATGTTTCTCTCCTAAATATATATACATACATGTAAAATATAATATAAAAATTGGACAAACTGGACTCTGACATCTTCGATTTTGGCGAAGGTACACATTGTGATGACCCAGTAGAGAACCACTTTCAGTAAAAATTACTCATTTCTCATGGTATTTAACAATTTTTAGTTTTTCATAATATTTTTGCACTAGATTGAACCGAAGAACTCATCAACTGCTAATTTGCGAGTAATAATCCAAACTATGATTAATTTCATGAACAATATCGATCTCTATACCGTCTAGTTTTTCAATTTTAAAACACCGAGTCCATAGTTTTTTTTTTTATTATTCTTTTTCTAATCACGAATCCTGGATAATTATGTTTGCTCAATTAATTTTATACAAAATGGGGTCACGCTTACATCGTGGGCTGATAAATTTAATCTAGTCTCGAAATATTGTGAAAAAAGACGATGTTGAAAATTGTTATCATTATTTCTTTTAATTACCCTTATGACGAGGCACGAGTTCTCTTCTAATGGACCACAACATGTATCCTGAAATTAAGTGAAAATCGAGGATATGTCAGGTCCTGAAGTTTGCCGAGGTGACGCAGAATAACCAACCCATAATTTTGAATTTGAGATACTTCGAGAATATTTATCATCTTAATCATCATTATGTCGGAGTATGATAATAATTAAATTAATACAATTTTACCCACCTTGTATTATACTCCAACCGATAATTACATTCGTGGGAGACTTTGGTGAAATTTATAGAGAAAAAAAAATAATTTCCATTTTTTGAGTTACTAACAAAAAAGCAAAAATGAAAGAGAATAGAAAAAAAAGTATCGTGATAGATTGGAGTAAATTCAAAAGTCGGTGATGGAATTTTGTTCCAATACAAAAACTAACTCGTGAGAGGCATTTTTTGTTTGACATATTTTTTTTCAGCAAAAATTTCAGCCAAGTCGACCTTCAAGCGATTTCTCATTCATCAGCTCTAAATCAATGTTCGAAAAATAAATTATACGTTCATTGACTTTTACTATGCGATGATCCCGTTATTTTTCCCGTCCTATCTAATCCATCACATCGTTAATCATCGAAATATTAATTTTCACAGGCATGGTATATCAGTTAGAAATACGACCGATGGAGGTTGAAAATTTAATAAATTCTTATCGGAGAAAAAATATCCATGCAATAATCATTATTTCATACAGATACGATTGAATAAGATTGATTAGGCAAAATGAAGAATTTACAAAGCGAAAAAAAATTGCTAAAAGAATTCTAGGATCAAATAATATGGAATTTCTAAAAGGGGGAAAAGGATTAGAATCCAAAAAAGAGACTATGCTGAGATAATATCAATTTTGGTTCCTTTCTTTAGTTTCGTGTATAAAGACCGATAATATGGACAAGAATATAAGAAGTTTATAATATTTTTCACACCATTTTGTGCTATTTATTTATTCATTTAATTAATTTATTTATAATAATTAAATACATACATATATACATATAAACGGTGTTACAATATAATACCGTCTATACATGTATACATATATACATATATTTATTTGTTCATTTACTTGACGCGGGAGTGGGGTTTTTTGGGTTTTCATTTCCTTTATTTTTCTTTTTCTTTTCCTTTTTTTTTTTTGCATTTTCATTTTTAAATAACATCTTACGTACATTTTTATATTATATTTTAATTAATTCCTCATCACACCTAGTGCTAGGGTATCTACAGTGATATTTTCATACAACGTTATTACATACGTATGTGGATGTCTTTTTTTCTAATTAATTTTTATTCTTCTTTTCATCAATCTTTTTCCATATACAATACTCTCTACATTATATTATTTTTTTTCTTCGTTCATTCCTATTTTTTTTTTTATTTTCTTTAAATTTCGTTACTGTTTTTTTTTTTTTACTTATTTACACGAACCTCATTTTATTGCTAGTTTACAAGAGTTTTATTTATACCGACGTTATGCTGTCTGTGTATAATTTTTTTTTTTTCTTCTTACCTTTTTCCCTTTTTCGCTCAAATCTACTCACATGTAAGTTTCATATATAGGTATTTATCAATTTAAACGAGATAAAGAATTATTGTACGTGTAACAGACTGTGCCACAGGATTCTCAAATTTGAGCTTTTATCTTCAATATTCCAACATTACAGTCAGTGTGAAATGTTTTTTTGTTATTTTATCTTTTCAATTTCTATGTATGATGTGTAACGTATGTGTCGTCTTTTCTTTTCTCCTTTCTTTATATATTGGCTCCCGCGCCCTAGGCCTGCGTTTAGGCCGTGCGTTTTTTTTTTCTTCTGTATTTTATACTTTTTCTTGTACATTTTTTTTTTCTTTCAGATTCTACCTGCATTCTACTTGAAAGAAAAAATTAGAAATCAGATTAAAAAAATAAAATAAATTTTTAAAAAAGTCTTAAGGGATGTAAAAATGAGAAAAATAAAAAATTTCAACTACTTTCTACTTCAATTTATAGAATCATAGAATTATTATTCTTCTCCTCGATTTAGCTAATATTCTAAAATTGACTACTAACTTTTCTATAACTAAGCGAAACAGAAAAAAAACATTCATTCACTCTCATTTATATATAACAATAAAAAAATTAGGGAGAACCTAAAGCGTTTTATCCCAAAGCGAGAGATTTGGTCTGTGAGACCGTCTTTTGCGCTGGCAACGTTTATTATACGATTCTCCCGGTATCTTCAGCCTCTATAATTTTCATGTTCCACGTATGATTATAGTGTGCCTGTGAAATAGATGCTTTGAAAATTTTATCTTCTTGTTTTTGTTTATTTTTGTTGATTCGTCAGAGGCACCAATCCCCCCCTTCTTCTTCTGCTACTCTATTGCAGAAATAGGGAAAAATAGAAGAACGTGGGTTTGGAAGCGCCGCGGTTACGCAATCAGACAAAAATGTAAATTGGGTCACTCTCAGCTATTACTACCAGCTAGACCTCTAGATCTAGATCCAGACACACGGTCAAGACGCGATGATGCAATCGGGGTTTCAGTTTCAACACCTGCCACGATCGTTTGATATCTGCCAAATTTTCTGATTCGCCTCGATAATAATCGCCTTTATTCATTTTTTTTTTTTACTATCAGAAAATGGCTTGTATCGACTTTTTCGATCATTCGGTCAAACTCATTTCCCCGATTTTTGTTTTTTTTTCTCAGTTTTTTCTTTCTCGTTTTGTGAAATTCAAATTTATTTCTACTTTTTCCTCAGGATTATTCTACTGGTAGATTATAGGGTGGATCGGTTCGACCGGCAAATCACTGTCCAAGTCCAACGGAATGCTGTCACGAGCTACTAGATAGTGGGTCAGCAGCTGACCTTTTCCTTTCACGAAGACTAAACCTCGCTGTTCAAATTCGAAACCGAAAGGCTCCAGGATCTTCCTAGTTTCGTCAGTCACCTGAAGACAGAAAAGGATTCGAATTTTGAGTTTTCAATCTTTTTTTTATTTTGAATTTCGAATTTTCCAGTGAAAAAGAAATGATTAAATTTCGGTTTGATCATTTTTTCATATTTTTTTTGTGTTGAAGTTTTTTGAAAATACCTGAATGCATCCGACTTTTCCCGTGCTCTCCATCCTCGACGCGACATTGACGGTGTTACCCCATATGTCGTAGTGCGGTTTCCGGGCGCCGATAACGCCGGCGGTTATGGGACCGTGATTGATGCCCATTTTCAAAACGAAGTGGTTAAAACTCTGTTCGTTTATACCGGAAAGAGCCTTCTTCAATTCCAGGGCAAATTCAACGAGGGTTGAAAGGTGGCCCCATCTCGGACCGTCCTCGGGTTCGTCGGATTCTGTGATACCTGATGCGGCCATGTACGTAGAACCAATTGTTTTGATCTTTATTATGTCTTTGAACTTCGACTGGTCGAGGATCTGGAAAAGAAAATCAATAAAATGGTTTGAGGAAATAGAATCTGTGAGTGAATAGATTGAAATATATTTTCGAAAAGTACATTTTTTGGAGTATCAATCCCTCCGAAGCACAAGAATGGTACTTATTCGAGTACTTATTGGAGAAGAATTTTTTGGACGCTTATTCAATATCAATATTCGCAGACTGTTTCGAACGAGTACTTTCTTTAGGTGACTTTGAACTGTTGGAAAGTAGTCATTTCACTCAATTTTAATGCGATCCATATTTGCTTTGAGTACTTCGGAATATGGAAGAGTTAGTAAGAGTATATATTTGCTGTCAGCAATGAGTAATAAATTCTACAACGATGCACAATAAAATACTGTAAAAAAGTACTCTCTAGAGATTTTTCACTTTCACTCCACCTAATTTTAATAACCAATTAAAACTTAAACTAAACTAAAAAAAATTAAAACTCTCGGGTATTCTAATTTCCATTCAGTTGATGCATACATTTAGTATTACCAGGAAAAGTGCATACTTGTATGCCTACGTCCGATCCGTTGAAGAGAACAAATAGAGAATTGTCTACTCATCTAAACCTATTCAGAAATGCGAGCTTCATTTTTTGAATTGAAACAATCTCGGAAAAAGGATATTTGTAGTGCGAAAAGTACTTTCCAAGTATCTTCGAAAGTATTTCTCGAAAAGTACGATTAGACTACTTTTCGTGAAGTATTTGTCAAAGTACTTCTATCGAAAAGTAATTCTTGAGTAACTTCAATAGCACTCTCCAAAAAGTACTTTTCAAGTGCTGCATTTTTAAAAGTACTCTGAGAAAGTACGCTGAAAAAAGTACGCTGACAAAAGTACTATGAAAAAAGTACTATGAAGAAAGCACCATGAACAAAGTACTCTGAAAAAAGTACTCCGAAAAAAGTACTCTTAAAAATTACTCTGAAAAAGTACTCTTACAAAGTACCCCGAAAAGTACTTTCAAGGAAGTACTGTGATAAAAGTATTTGGCAAAAGTAATTTCCAAGAATTTCATATACTGCTTCACTCACCGCATCAAAGTCCGAGATGACTTCGTTTAAGAACCTGAGACACTCGAGCCCCTGGTTATTGATGCTCTCCTCGGTATAGAAATCTGCGAAGTTTGGCATACTCGCGAAAAGTACCCCGACTTCGGCGTAGCTCTGGCTGTAAAGGTCATCGTGGTGTCTAGCCGTGGATAGAAAATACGCGGCTACATGTGGCGGCAGGATGTTATAGATCAGGGCACCGTTCCGCCTCTTCATGTCCGCCACTCTTTCTCTCTGCGCCACGACCTCTCGACCTCGGAGGTAGAGGATCCTCCGTGCTTTTTCGGTCTGGAGGAGAAATGAAAATGGAAAATAGAGAGGAAATATTAGATTAAAGGGAATGCAGATTAGAGACGAAAACTGAATCAAATAGGACCCTCGTTCTTCCTAGTAAGTGGAAAATCCGGGCTGGATTATTCGAGGAAATGGGTCGTTATGGGTAAAGCCCGGTTGTCTGGTTCGCTGATGAGTTTTCCCCGACCTCATGATGGGAAACGACCGTGCGCGCGCAAGTTGCGCAGAGATTTAACTACGTCCGCACTCCAATTTCCGCGTTTTTTTTTTACCCATTTCCTTTTTTTTTGGACGTAGCTAATTCCGAATTGTGAGGGTAAAAAAATTCCTTCATTGGATCAAGAAACGTTCAATACTCACGTATTTGGCGACCACTACAAGCGTCACGGTGATGAGTACCAGAGTAGCCGACAGAGAGTACTTTAGAGGAAATGCGACGGTGCCTGGTGGGCAGATAGCGATGTCTTCTCTGTCCAAACTTGGACCCAGAATCATAATGTTAACGGTGCACTGGGCCCCGGCCAGGATGCTCATCAGCAGAGCCTTTCCCAAGTAGCTGATGTACGCCGGCATCGATATCACAATGAGCGCAAGCACTCCGATGTAGGAATAGTAAGATGGGTATGGGCACTTCGTCGCCCATCCCAGAGACGCGTTGGTAGCGAGCTCGGCCTCCTCTACGATGGCGCAGTTGCCCTGAAGAAGAGAATAAGCTCAGAGTCTCGATCTCCTGAAATGCAGATGAATATGACTCACCATGTCCAGAAGGAGGAAAACGCTAAGTGAGAATATCATCAGCAGTGCGAGTGTCCTTCGGAACCATCTGGGTCGGACTGCACTGCCAAGGCAAGTTGCGCCGGCCAAAACCACCCCGAAGAGAGTGACGACCCCGGCTCCACCCCAAGTGAATGGTCCCCAGGGCTGGAGCCTCCAAACTGGGGACGCGGAGACCATGACCAAAGGACCTCCGAGAAGAGATAGAGGAGAAAAGGCTTCCTTGGCACTGTGGAAAGCGCTCTCCACCATCGGATCCTTGAACTGCAAGGTGAACCACGATGCGTGGCCTCGGAGCTCTGCTCCACCGTCTGGAAAACGATTTTTGTCGGTCTTTGAATGCGGAAGAAGACTTGTGAAGTATCATGAAGTGGCGAAAATGTCGTGGAGGGCTCACCTCTGCTGTACAATTCCTTTCTGAGCCTTTGCCTGAAGTCTTCGGAGTCTTCGGGTGGCCTGTCCTCGTCGTCATCGTCCCTCATGCGTCCATCAGACTCGCCGGTGAAAGAGGCTAAGCTCTTCATCACGGCCGGTGGACATGGCTTCAGGGCGCGGACAATGAAGTAGGTCGTGAGTCCAGCCTTGTGAAGTGCCTCTTCACGTTTTTCACCGTACGCTGGCTCGACCTCAAACTCACCATTGAGAAAGCTCAACGTGGTGTTCGAGATGTGGACCCGCCTTTGATGTGAAATTCGATGATCATTTGGAATTGATTCGACGGTTTGTGACATCGTGTACAAACTCACCCTGCCATTCCGCTACTCTCCATTTTATTAGCGAGCTCAACGTCTTTGCTATAGACATCGAATTGCCACTGTCGTTGGCCGAGTACTCCGGCCAGAACCGCTCCAGTATGGATACCGACCCTCATATCGACAGGGCTGTTTGTGGTCTGCTGAACGTACTTTATCGCGTCGACCATGGACAGGCCCATGTGAATGCAGAGGGCTGCATGGTCCGGTCTTTCCACCGGGGCTCCACTTATGCAGTAGTAACAATCGCCAAGAATCTTTATGCGAAGTTGCTGGTACCTGAAGGTGAAACACAAAATCTAGCCATTGTTTAGCTGGAAGATTGGATGCTCTCCAACTGGCCTTTGTCAAGCACTTTATGGAGCAATCAACGTCGGAGTGAAACGGTTTAAAATAGAAAGAGTTAGGGTACGTCCGTTCAGAGATTAGAGACAACATGAGAAATTCCTTGGTGGAAAAGTACTTTTTTTCAAAAGAAAATTCCCCACTGTCGAATATTACGAGGTAAAATTGTTTGGGAGTTAGTAGTTACTTTTTCCAAAGATATTTCGCCTGCTCGAGTGCGGAATAAATGATGTGATGACAGTTGAGGTACTTGAAAAATATTACTAATGTTCCAATGTCGAACGGAAGTACTTCGTCACAGACAGATTATTGTCGGGGAATTTGGAATATTCAAGAGTCTTAAAACAAGTTTGTCCAGAAAAGTACTTTTGTAACAAAGTTTTCTTTTCAAAAAGTAATTATGGAATCTAGTACTTTGGACCTAGAATTACTTAACACGACGACGAATATTTGCAAGATATGAAAAAGAACCATTATCATTGTACTTCAGTACTTTATAAATACATTAAAGCTGTTAGAACCCTAATGCGACAGCCAAAAAGTACTTTTCCCACCATTATAAACTCAGTCACTAATTCTCCACTCGTTAAACTGTCATCTCCATGACCCTTGGCGTATAGGTATTGAAAAGCGTTTAATCACCGTTCACTGAGCTGATCAAATCGGGCAAAAAGCTCGTTTAAAATCTTGACCAGTTCGCTGGCGCTATAGGTTGACGATATCGCTGTGAAACCGACGATATCAGCGTACAGTATCGACACGTTCTCGTGCCTGGACATGTAGATCTTCTTGAACTGGGTGTCCATGGAGGCGCCAAGGTCCTGCCTCATCTTAACGGCGACGTGCTCGGGCAGGACACTTAGCAAGAGTCGTTCCTGTTCCGCGCTCTGTTCCTCTATCACCAACTGGACCTCGAGGCTCTGTCGAGTTTCGAGGAAGGCCCTCCGCTGCTGAAACTCCGACAACGAGTAGCTCGAGGCCCCGAGGGCCGCTGCACCCGCGGACAACGTGACCGTGAGGATCTGTACACCGCGAGTGAATAAAATCGTGAAAATTGGCAAAGTGGTTACGGTCTCAATCTGAGATATCTTACTAAAACATCAATCGGTATCTCAGCCGCAGACTTTGACAGTCCGACCACGGTGACGATGTAGGCTGCCGCCGATCCCAACGCGAGTAGCGAGCAAAGTGAGAGCCTGAGGGGAAGGGTCGCGAAGAGGAGGTACAACAGGAGAAGCAACCACCCCAAACCGTCCCTTGGCGTGACTTCGGTCGATTTAAGGAATAGCTGGACCAGAATTTGGGCCGTTGATAGCTGCCAGGCTACGTGAGTGATCGTGGACCACAGGAAGTCCCGCGCCTTCGAGCCCCGCTGGGCCCAGGCCAGGAGCCCGATGTTGACGCAGAGAAAGACGCCGGTGAGTCCTCGCGCCGGGGTCTCCGCCTCGGGAGACACCAGGATAAAGACGTCAAAGAGAATGGCGGAGAACAAGAAGCACTGAAGACCGCCGCGGCGCTGCTGGAGAGACGACGCGCGGTACAGACGCTCGAGTTTTGCGTTAGAAAATGAGGTCTTCAGCAAGTTCGAGGGCCGTCCTGAACTCAGGTACGACTCCTCGTTCGAGGTCTCCGGCCGCTGAGCCATGGTTGCTTCGTTGATCAAAAGCGGAAACGCATAGCGGGGACCGGTCCCGAAATTCCACCTTTTAACACCTCCTCGACACTAGTTCGGTAGCACTTCCAGGTATAGGTTTGATGCACTTTCGAAACCTCTGGCCTCACCGGAAGCGGGCGAGGCCCGCGACGCTCACCCACCTCCTCGAGGCGTGGCGCTTGACGGTGACGGCAGCTCGTCGACGGACGACGTTTTCGCGACGTCGGTCGAGGCACCAGGATTAGACGTACCGCCCGCGCGCGGGGCACTGGCCGGGCTACGCTCGACGCTCCACAGTGTACGACCTTCCTCCAGTAGTCGCGCCGTTCAGGCGTGCGCCGAGCGCACCCACCCCCGGGTCGATATCTCAACCACCACGTTCTCGGGGCCAGGAGAACAACGCGCCTGCCCTCCGCACCCGCGATCAACCGACCGAGAGACGTTATCTCGAGGTGGATTTCATATCATTACATAGAATTGTCGAGACGTTTTCCATCCGACTGTATAGAGACCCCGGGGAAGATGAGAAGATCAACGACCACCCCGACGAAGACGAGCGTCAAGATTTGTACCGTTTCATTTTTTGCGTGGAGAAAGATGCGTCAGGCGATCGGAGAAGTGGGGAAAGAAAAAATACTGGCAAGAAATTTCGGTGACCTTGGCCCCCACTTGCCGCCGACGCCGACGCCGTTTTACAAAGTCACACTCTATCGTCTGGGCGATCCTAAATTTAGAAACGAAACACTGAGCCAGAGACCCAGAGCAGTTGATACCCAGCTCTTCTCAGTAGTCCACCAGTTCAAACTTGAGAGTGCACGATCAGACCCCATCGGGATTCTCGACATTTATTGCATGGACGAATGATATGATAAAGCAGGGATAAAACCACACTCAAGTATTGATGTGTTGTAATTTCTCTTCAACATCCGCGATTCTTTTTTTCTTTCCTTCGAGATCCACCGAACACGAGGTGTATGCCAGTCTATCCAGACAATCACTTCAAAGCGTGCGACCGACTCATTTCCAGTTTTTAGCCCGCGGGAGATGAGGAACGAGATTATTGATTTTGAGATGCTTTTTATTTGAAATATTTTTTATAAAACTAAACAATGGAATGAATATCGTGAGATTTGATCACTGGTGAAGTTTTAAAGGGGATCTTTTTCATCAACAAGATTTGACATGCCTAACCCAGTTCCTGCAGGATTTCTTCAGACGCGATATACCCGAGCTGCTGCATCTCTTTGACGATCGGGCGATTTTTCGTGAGAGAGTCTATCCACTTGTGATACGGAAATTCGTCCCTCGTACCACCGTACTTTTTTGGGAGTGATGTTGGCGCTATATGCTCGTGAAGACTCTCCATGTTGTCTCCATGGAAGAAAAGCTTGTTCCTCATCCTCGCGTCCAGCAGAGGCTTGAATACCGCGAAAATGCCATCGAATATCCACGACTGGTGGAGAATGTGGATTGCGTAAGACTTTATCGGGAAAGCCGTCACCATCAGAGACAGCACCATTCCAGCGATCTGGAATCATTCACACACTACTTTGCAACGATTCCGAGGGGGACTGTAGGCTTTGGAATTTTCTAGCGTTGGATTTGCACGAAAAAAAAACCGGGCAATTCGTTTCCAGAATCTTAGTGACGAACGGAGTTTTTCTAAAAATGACATACCTGCGGTGTTACTGACCAAGCATGGGCCATGCTGAGTCCTGCGAAATCGAAGATGACGATGCCGCCAAGTATCTGAGCCCTGGGTTCAAGTATTCCAAGTTCTAGAACGAGGACGGTGGCCTTGAATATTTCGTCCATCGAGTACTTTCTCGGGTCCCAATTCCCTATTCTGTAGATCATCAAGCGTCTGCCGCACTGGGTTCGATAAGGCGGCACCGTGATGATGTCGTCGTCGCCAATGTGCCTCAGGTCCAGAGGGTTAACATCGTTGTGGATCTCTGGATGATCGGCTTTGAAGTCGTAATAATTTACGATCTGTGTACGACAGGGACATTGAAACAACGTCGTTAAGGGTTTATGGCCCATAGTTTTTCTCGATCATCTGAACCTAATGGTGAATTATCGGAATCGGTGTACGCGTGTCCTTTGTAAAATCCCGTCTGACAAGATTGTAGCTTTATCACGGTTTGCGAAACCAGTCTGTATGGATACGGAGGCTTATGTAACTCTTCTATGGCAGGCACAGTTAATTACAGACCGTGACGAGCTGCTCGACGTCCTTACCTTTGGACTCGATTCACGAAGCTACGGCTGGTTCATATGACTTTTTCACCTGACTTGAAAAGACTTTGTGCCTTCAACGATACTCCAAACTACGTATTACAGAATATTCAAATGACACCCAGCACCGGAAACCCGAGTCTTGAAACAAATTCTGATTATTTTGGTTGGCTGACTGCACCTTCGAGTCGGGCCGAGTTTCCACTTCAATTCACCGAAAGACTTTACAGAAATCCGAGTACTTCGAGGACTTGGAGGAAAATTCGAACGGTTTCGGTGGCTTTGGTTAACTTTAATTCAGACGATTTGAAGTGTTTGAAATCTTGAGATTACACGAAATGATAAATTTGTTAGAAAAAGAAGGAAGAAGGTCGTAGCCGAGACCCTATTCATCTTGGATTTCGAGTTCTTTACGCGCTTTGATAAATGAAAAGGCCAATTTATTATACGATCACACAATCGCCTGTGAACTAACAAGACTCCACATAAATTCTGGTCACCTCAGACAATTTTCAAGCCGCAAGACTTGAAAAGGCTTGACGTAAACTTGTCACTGATGGGGACAAAAAATGATTCAGCGATACTAACCAGTCTGTGAGCACGATTTACGTTGAAGTACCTGGCCCGAAGAAACCGTAACAAAAAAGCATCGTCCATTCGATGCGGTGTGCATTCTCCCCTCTCTGCAAGGCAAGGTGATAAAAATTTGTTTAAGCTGTAATAAACCAGACTTTAATTGTAAGTCCACCGACCGTAAATCATGTCTCTGAGTTCCTGTATGGTAACGCATTTTACTTCGTCGGTTTCCCCGAGCACTCGTTTGGCGTATTCCATCACTTCCTCCGGGGGTTCACCCACGTCCAAAGTGACCTCTTCGTCCTCGTTGACGTCTTCATCGTCCTCACTAGACTCCGGCATGCTTTGATCACCAGGCTTCAATCCACGGTCCGCTGAGTTGTCGTCCTTCTGTTCCGCCTTCGTCAAACGTTTCGTCTCGACTTCCAAGGCGGATTCCGAACCGACGGATTTCGCGGCAAGGTCCTGCGCCCCCGCTTCTTCGCTCTCCAACATTTTTATAATCGTACCATCACGATTTACCATATATTCCAAAGCAATTCTTCTTCCTTGAAGCTCAACAGCGGTAATCCTAACCTCGTCTAATGCGATTTTGCGTTATACTTGGAAACAAAGAAACGATAGGTTGATGAAGTCGCGCGATTCTCATGCTGCGTAAACGAGAAATTAACTTTATCCAATCTCAAGTGGCTTTCATAATTACACCGTCTGCGTTATTGTTTGTGCTGGTCCGACTACTCACAACCTACGATCACTGATGCAAGTTTTTCTGAGGCTTATGGAGTTTTTTCTAATCCGCAATGACCGTTCAACTTTTCTCAAGGGGGACCAGTACAGCGTGATTCAACAGATTCTACGTACTCCAAAAATCACTTGTCGTAAGGTTTCAGGCACAGGTCTTATTTTCTTTGGTAAGCAATTCTTCGTCATGTGAATGAGGGAAATTGTCGAAAAAAATTATTGGATCAAGTTATCAGCAAAAGAGTGACTGGTTGTCGTTAAAATTCGGTAACTGACCATAACTTATCACAGGATTTTTTAATCTCAGTTTCCTTTATCCACATGATGAAGAATTGTTCTCCGAAGAAAATAAGACGTCGAAAGACGTAATCGAATCAACCGTGTGTCTGACACCTTACGACAAGTGATTTTTGGAGTACGTAAAATTTGTTGAATCACGCTGTACTGGTCCCCCTAAATTTTCCCTATTGAGTGGCTACAGTTCTGATCATTACTAATCTGTAACGGTGCGTTAAACTTTTTCTAACCTCTAATGGCCGTTTAACTATTTCTGAACGGCGTCCCTCGAGGCAAAAGAACACCGTCTACGATTCGTGAAATTGTTACAAACATTACCGGTTCGCCCTAATGGTTCGGCATCCTAACTCCTTTCTACCGCGTATCAAAAATGAAACTTGGGTATATCTTTCGTAATACAAAGTAGGTAGAGATTATCTATGAGATAATAATTTCATAACTTTATAAGATGTGATAATACTTAAATGTTACCCCATGCACGTCCCAGTTTTTCTTGTTTTACTTCTATAAACCGCTATTGCATCACCTCTATAATTTCCACTGGGTATCTGAACCAGTTTACAAACCAGTTTCTCGTATTTCAATTACACATTGGAATCTTGTCATATCTGATTAAAAAAAAAATCCGTATTTTTGTCTTTTGTTTTTTGTCAGAATTTGATGAACAAAAAAATAAATAAAATGTTCAAAAGTTTTGTGATTCCATAAATTTTGTTATATCACCGAATCGAGTTCGATGGATGGATACAGAAAGAGTTGGCAAAATCGTTAGGCAAGATCGACGGCACTACACGCCCTGCAGGACTATTTGCCGTAGGCCGTAACTGACCGCAACAACTGTTTCTGGAGGTACTCCGCACGGGTTACGAAACCTGGCCAGGGTCATCCTGTTGCATCCATACACAGAACCGCTTTCACAATCGAGTCACGTATTCGTACTGCTACCTGCGGCTACTCACACACCGCAATTATCGCATACTTGTGTATTAATTCCACATGTCGCATGGCGGACGGATATACGCAGAGACCGAATGGAACAAGAAATACGCGAAGAAGGGGACAGCAGTACACGATATAAATATAGTATTCGTATTACAAACTGCGCAGTACAGACATGTCCTTTTTTTTTTTTTTTTTTTTTTAATGGATCTAGTTCGATTGAGCCACGATTATGTGCTAACTAAAAATCATATACATTCTTGTATCCCGATTACTGGAGTTACGCCAATTAGTCCCGTTGGGTAGCCTGTGGTTTTTGATTTCACCTAAAACTGAATCGCAGTTTTGTTTCTACTATATCTATATTTTTGTTTCGTTCAGCTTTCTATTCATCATATTTCGGTTCTCTTTCTCACCCGATTTTATCTGGGATACAACTGCCTGTAGGTGTCTAATACAATTTTTTTCCCACATTACAGAGGTACGTGAAAAAAAATAAAAAAATAGAATGTTGGAACCGAGTAGAGCTTCTTTTCCCATTTTGTATATAAACTTCAATCATTTAGATAGACACACAAACCAAAAATGAAAAAGATCAAATTTTCACTCATACTACCTGATTTTTAATCAGTGAGACTTACTGCAAATGACTCAATATTCGCTCTTGTTCTTTCAGTTATACGCAAGTAGGCCACTGAAACGAAAAAAGAAACATTGACTTACTTTCAGCTAGGAGTCAATGACTGTTTAACGATTTTTTGTAGCATTAACTCATTCATTGTTTAGAGACTATAACTCTCTTTTCTCTACCCCCTTAAATTGTACTGATTGAGAAAATTTCTCCTGATTAAGATGGGGCTGCACCGGTTAATGCAACTAGAAATAGCATTGATCACGATTTTTTTTTTTTGCACTAACTTCTCATAAGGATGATTATCAATTTACTGATACTCTAATGTAAAATTATTCAGTGTCTGTGGAATATAGCTTTTTTGAGGCTCAATCAAAATGCATTTTCAGCGATTAAAAAATCTAATATTTCAAATCATGCATTTTTAATTGATTTTTTGAATAAAAATCACAAAATTCTGTCATCTAATTTTTTTGAATTATTATAACTCAAAGTTTTATTGTAATGAGAAAGAAATGCAAAAATACAATCAAAAAAAGGAAAAAAAAACCGTTTCTTGAATGTTGGGAAAAAAATCGATGTCAAAATTCCTGTCCAAATTGATCAGCAATGAATGTTTTTTTTTTTTTTTTTGCTTTCTTTTTGTACATATATACAATATAATATATGAATAACGCGGATGTACCTCCACGTAATTCGAGGAAGTGTATAAAACTACTCACGTACAAAAATCGAGAAGTAAGTAAGTCTAAACAGCATCCGCTCGGCAGTGTTGTTGTTCACCAAGTAACTAACCTGGAGTAACTAACTGCAGCTGCTGACCCGAACGGCATTATAGGTACAGCCGAACCTTGGTGTGCGTGTGCGGTGTTCGTTTTACTTATCGTCAGAAGAGAACGAGATAAAAAGGAATAGAAAATTTATCGGGAAGACAAAATCGAAAGGAGATCGATAGAAAAAAAATTGTATAAAAGAAAATCGAAAGTGGGGGAAGGTGGAAAAACATCATGAGAGTCCTTCTCGCCCCGGTGTATCGGTATCTCCTATGTGTGTCTTTCAGCACGCTTTATCAACTACTCGTATTTGTAGGTCGGTATAAACCTGAACGAGAAAGTCTCTCAGACCCTGGATCACCCAGCGACCGATGAACTGAGGACCAGACTAACGCAAACTCGCTAACAGCTATGATGTAGTCTCTCGTCTCACGATCAAACGCCACTGTCACTTTCGTTAGATCCTTAGAAACACGGTATCATCAATTGTAAAACTCAAGTCCACATTTTTTCAATTTTGCTTCATGCCCACGACGATGTTAATCTGATCATATTGACTTTTTTTTTCTTTTTATCAATTCTGTATAAAAATGATAATAACATTAATAACCATAATGGCCATTAGTTGTTATTTTTTTGTTTCTAAATCCTCTAAAGAACAAAAGATAACGACGAATTTTAAACGAAAAATTTATTACCGTGGTTGACCATGAGATTATTTTCACACACATCCAAAATCGTTGAATTCAATTGCTCGGCATATTATAACTTGTGCAGTAGTTATACTTTCGACGAAAAAGAAAGAAACAAAAACGCTGTTAATTATATGCTTGAGTTGGTTTTTTTTTTACCCTGAACTTGATATATATACACCCTCATTCGGACCCGGAAAAAACTCAGTCTATATATACCTATATATACTAGGGGCTCCGCCCTTGCGCGCTTCGCGCGCCCACCCCGGTCGGCGCTACGCGCCTCAAAAATTGGTTTTTCACACCTTTTCATTCCCTTAGGAGTCGAATCTAAAAAAAACGCTTAAACTACTTTCTAGGTATTTGAATGAGTAATAATTTGAAGCGAAAACGAAGTAAATATCTCATCGGGCCGACGAGATATCCATGAATCCGCGAAAACATGTTTTACCCCTTTTATTCTCCTTATGGGGCGAATTTCGAAAAATCGCTTCTTAGTGGGTGTTCACGAAGGGAACATGTTACCCAAATTTCAAGTTTCTAGGTCAAGGGGTTTGGGCTGGGCGTTGATGCCACTTGTTCCTTTATAGATATAGATAGATAGAAGATGTCCACGTCAATTCACCCAGGCTTGTGACCGCAACTTTTTTGATTTGCTTACTAATTTTTTCTATTGTTGTACTTGCTCTAAAACATTTCTCTGAATTTTTTCAGATATGAAAAAAAATTCCCTATTTTGAGTTATGATTTTTTTTCGACCGAAAAGAAGGACCATTTTAAAGAATCTGAAAAAATTCACAAAAATCGTATGATCAACGACAAACCGTTTCCCGATCGCGAAAATGTGGACTGAATTTTTTTTATATTTTTTTTACCCGATCAAAACTTTTTCTTTGTCAATAGAATACACTAAAACCACGACTTTTATACTCCCATAGATATATCAATACCATTTTTGAACTGGAAGAATGAAAAAAAAAAAAAAAATGAATTCAACTGGTCGGTTACAAAGAATATTATTTGGATCAAACATTCAATGTGACAAGAATAAAATGTGCAAAAAATCATTTGAATCAGCGTGTACATCCCAGGAACGATTAATCACTCACTGAAACAACTCATTTTTAACACATCTTGTTTTTGGCATGGTGCATATTTGACGAATTGATATTCCTTGTAACCGACAAATTGAATTCAATTTTTTTTTCATTTTTCCAGTTCAAAAATAGTTATTATATATATCTATCGGATAAAAGGTATTCTTGACAAAAAAAAGTTTTGATCGGGTGAAAAAAATATAATAAAAATTCAGTCCACATTTTCGCGATCGGGAAACTGTTTTACGTTGATCATACGATTTTTGTGAATTTTTTCAGATTTTTAAAAATGATCCTCTCTTCGGTCGAAAAAAAATGATAACTCAAAATATATATTTATGTGGCATGCGCAGAAAGTAACTGTTTATTCGGCAAGGTTATATTTTGCGTACGAGCCGTTGGTTTTACCTGGCGAGCCGAAGGCGAGCCTTGTAAAGCAACGGCGAGTACTCAAAACATAACCTTGCCGAACAGTTACTTTCTGCGCGCGCCCCATACAATATTTTTTACGGAAAAGGCATGAATAGTCACTTTGACGCCAGTTGAGTTCCGCACGAACTGCGTATAGGAGCTGCTGTAAAAGGTAGTAGAGAGGGGGTAACCTGCGGTGTAAAGACTTCATTCCGCAACTTTGACATGCGCACTTCGAACTGCGCATCAAAGTTGCGGAATAAAGCCTTTATACCGCAACTTTGAACTTAGCGGTATAAAGTGCCACTTGCCGGAACGAAATCAGGCGTCAAAAAGTGACTTTTTAATGCCTGTGCCGTAAAAACGGAAAGTTTTTTAAATATGAAAAAATTCAGAAAAATGCTTTAGAGCAAGTACAACAATAGAAAAAATTAGGGAGCAAATAAAAAAAGTTGCGGTCACAAACCTAGGTGAATTGACGTGGACAGCCCCATATATATGTATACATGTATAACTGTGAGTCGTGAGAAATTTTTTCTCTATGTAATCGACAGACAAGAAATTTGCAAAAAAAGTGGTTTTAGGCTACGAACCAGCCTCTGCACTTCCCGTTATTCATGTGGCTTGCAGCTTCTCGGATCCGATATATTGGACTTCGCAAACCTGACTTCAGATTCATGATCAGCGACCCAAAAACCACCTGGTACCGAATTTCATTCAAATCCGTTGATCCGTTCTCTGGATATCATCATTTTTATCGTTTTTTTTTTTTTCATTTTGATGTTTGAATAATTCGGAAAGTACTGCACCGATCAAAGCCAAAATCTAATCAGTTCTGAGTGGAGGAAAGCCGCTCTGATTGAGTCCACCTTGAGATATCGTCCCGACAAAAATTTGATCACATACGATAAACATTGTAAAAAATGATTGTGAATTTACTACTCATTAACTACGCGAAAGTCTTGTAAAATTACAAATTCAATATAGCAAAGTGAATTGCTATGCATGTTCTTTGAATTAATGAACAAATTTTTTATATAGGTACTTACTATACATTCGTCGGAAACGTACGAAATTTTGTATAAATTTGTAATTTTTTATAAATTTTACTCAAATGTGAATTAATTAATCATGACTTCGTGTATGCGAATGAAACTTCCAACGCACAACAAATATTTTTGCGCACTTGCTCACGTGTGAGATCAATTTTGATAAATTGAATTCACTATTCAGTTCACGTGAAACAATGAATTTTTATATTGTAATGAAGACAAAAAGAAACAAAAAATTTTATCAATTTTCCGACAGCGATATTTGTGTTTTTTGTGGGTTCAAACGGACGTTACAACAATTTTTGCACTCATCTAAACCGCAGTAAACTTTTATTCTCCGAACTCTCAGTTTTCTGTGATGGGAATACCTATATAACCGTGCATTTGTACTTTAGCAGTGTAATTCCGAGTATTTGTAAGTCATGATGGTCTTTTCCTCTAATGATTATTATATATATACATCCGCGAATAGATTAATTCCGTGATTGCTTCTCTTCCGTGGGATTTGAATTAATAATGGGGAATTATGCCGATGGTATATTTCCATGGATCATAGAAACGGCGCGGGCTATAATGCAGGTACTATTCTACTGTATGTGTTGCAGACAAATTTCGGACTCTATATCTACCCATACACACACATATATATACATATATACAGGGTGAGTCATCTCCGGGTCTGAACGAGGGAGGGGCGTATCACAAACTCTTATTAAAATCTAAGTTTACATCAAGCCATCATAATCTGCTCATTGTTCTCATTCGAAAGTCAACAATACTTTACTCGACCGGACCAAAAATCGACGGCTTGACGGAGCAAGCCAAACTTAGGGCGGAGAATCAGCAGTCATAAGCCCCTCCCTCGTTCAGACCCGGAGATAACTCACCCTGTACATACAGCGAAAGGTATAGAGGCGAGGTCGCAGTCGATTCCAGCTGACCTTGATGGGGCTAGCCCCTCACTGTCCAGTCCGATCTGCTGTTTCGAGCTGAAAAAATATGGTTACATTTAAGCTCGAGCAAGAGTGAGACAATTAACTGTGAAAAAAATGATTAAGAAGTGTATATTATAATAAAAAAAACTCGACAAAGAAAGTACCTGTGTAAGTGGTGGTTCGATGTTGATGAAACTTCGCACAAAGGTGGTGGTAGAATATAGTCTACTTGTTGAGATAGTCGATTTTATGGAAAACCATGTACGGCGCCTTCCTGGTGGTCAATCTTTGAACACTGGAGGTGATGGAAACTAACAAAATGAATTGAGTGGGTGCATGAAGTGAAGTGGCGCCACCCACGGCGAAGAGCTGCGATTTCAACGCTGTTTTTTTTTTTTTATTTATTTTTTATTTATTTCGAATTCAATCGCACAAATGAGCGTCTTTACAATTAATAATTAACGTTATGATAATAAGAACGGGCTTTGAAAGCGGAACTTATGCCATTGAATTCACGCCGGAAGCAATTAAAAAGGGAAAAGATCTCGCAGAAACGGGGGCTTCCCAAAAAAGAGGAAAAAAACACGCTCAAACACACAGTGACATGATTGGTCGAATCTAAGGAAAGGGACCAATGCTGCAATGGTATCACAGTGTCTCGGCATGGAGTGGCGCCACTGCAGCGACGGAGAGCTTCGATTTCGGAAAATTTATTCGCCGATTTCTCCTCAAGCTGCTGTGATTGGGCCAAAGTTTATCGATATCGATTTGCCACTGATCTATATACTAACTGGATAGCTGTTTGCCATACAAATGCATAGGGTCCTAGCGGGCCGATTAGAAGCCTCGCCAGCGCCGCCGAATATCGTGGGAAGAACTAAATGAGTGCTATCTGAGCATGCGCCGTAGCAGACATGCGCTGCCATGCGTGGCTGATAGCGTCAATTTCAAAACGAATTGTAAGTCACGTATAAGGTATGATCGATATACACAGTAAATATGGGCCGTTGTGTTTATTAAGAAAAATGAGCAATCAATATTTCATGTACGGAAAGATCTGAAAACAATTCTGATTCTTCCTCTCTAACCAACTTGAAAAATATGGAAGTATAGTATGGTATATCATAATAACGTCAGTTCACGTTCGTATTATACACCCCGAATGGTGAAATGTCCGCCTACAGCAACACTCTGTTCTCTATATTTGACGGTTGCATGAATTGCCACCGTAAAATAGGATTCATTATCGAATCACTCATCTCTACGTGGTTATGTTTGAATGAAGCGCGTCGACGCATGCGCAGATTATGGAAATTTAGTTCTCCCCCCGATATTCGGCGGCGCTGGCGAGCCTTCTAACCGGCCCGCTGCTCGCGTGGGTATCAGCTATCCAGTTAGTATATAGATCAGTGCGATTTGCATATGGCAAGTGCGAAAAGTAGGCTATTGTTGTCCTATGATTGTCAAGTTTGTAACACGAGCCAACGGCGAGCTAAATTCACAAGAGTACGAAGCGTGTTTTACGCAGAAGCCAAAGGCGAGTGTTACAACTACACGGATGTTCATATGAGTGCAGTCCGAGCGGATGGCGAGTGCTACAATTGCATCACGTCCCATGGACACAATTTTTTGTAACATTTGTAGCTAAACTCTTCGGGCGGTCACTTTTCGACAAATTAAAAGCATATCACCCATGATTTTTATAGACAAAAGAACTGTGAAAAGTTTAACAACACATGATTTTTTAGATGAAAAGCGTGGATTTTTAACATTTTGGAATCTTTGAATTTTTCAAACACTTTGATATTTAATTGTTTCAAAATCTACGATTCATAGTCGTTCTTAAATGTTCGAAGTATGTCCCATATTTCACTGAGCGACCGCGTTTTAATTTCGAACGCGCATTCGAGAATAAAAAGCTCTAGGGCGAAAAGTAGATTATTCACGATGTGCGCATGCGCCAACTTTTCTTTTTTCTTCACTGTTCTGGCATAGATTCCACTACGCGTGTCACACGTCGAAGCACATACTAAAAATTTGAAGGACTAGTAAATCCTTGAATCTTGACTTTTAGTTCCATTTTAAGAATTTCACGTCTTCATTCGAACGAAGATGAGTAGACAAAACATGAGATAGAAAATACCGAGCTCTTGAGCAGTTCGTTTTCTTGTTCCATTCACTCAGTTTTATTGACTCCATGAACACTATTGATTGAAGTAATGTCGAATTTATATGATAATTTATTAATGAATGGTTTTTTTGTTGTACCATTGATATTCCGTGCGCCCGATAACTTTGAGACGTAAGAATATAATCATAGATTCTTTTTAACCGACTTCAAAAAAGGAGGAGGTTCTCAATTCGGTTGTATTTTTTTTTTTTTTTTTATGTTTGTTACCTCAGAACTCCGTTATTTATAAACCGATTTGGAAAATTCTTTGTTTATTCGAAAGGGTATACTTTCAGATTGGTCTCATATAAATTTCATCAAAATCGGTTGACTAGTTTGGTTTTGAAGTTGGTTTTTTTGTCACTCGTGATTTTTCTGATTACAGTTATTGCAATTTTAACGCAATTTTAACGAAATAAGAGAAAGAATATAAAATATAATATTAGTTCCAACGGGATTAACTCTGCACACTTTTTGATCATCAAATTTTATTCTAATTGCATATTTTAACTTTCGTCTCTGGCCAAAAAAAATAAAATAAAATGGAGATCAAAATTCTGTTAGGTTTGTAAATTCTTCTATATTTGACGACAATAAATTGCATATCAACTTTCCTCTGTAGCTGTATTGGTACCTGAATCCCCTTGAGGGATTTTTCCATACAGTCTGCAGAATCAGGATAATTCGTGATAACATCCTGTTTCAAACAAGAAAACAAACTCGAACAAGAGAATACAAATGAGAAAACATTTTATTTTGTCTGTGGGCTGTTTTTAAGAAAGATCCTAAAGAGAACAACAAAGATAAAATGTGTGAAAAAACAACAACTTGTTGTTCGTTCTTTTAAAAAATAGAATATAAAGAGTAATTGACGAAACAGCAAAAAAGAAGAGGGGAAAAAAAGCAAACGACGAGAAAGAAATCATCTTTTTCTCATTCGATTATCTCATGTGATTCTTCTTGTGACGCGTGTTGATCCTTACCGTCATTCTTACAAGCTTCGCGTATTTATTTACGTCGGGGCCACAATACATATAATTGATACAAAAAACCCGTCGTCCATGGCCTTATATTATACCGTGGTCGGTTATTGTGCATATCTCGAACCTTTCCGTAGTTATAGAAATTATTCTTGCAAGTTGTTATACTTTAGTACGAAGAATACCGAGCCCAGATGGCAAGAAGTGAAAAGTCGTCTGAGAATCATCTCCTGGATGATAAATGTCCCAATTTTTGCCTTCTGAATGTCATCTTAACTCTCGAAGACGTCTTTTAGGGTAAATAATATCGTGATCCATGGATTATCCTCTTCGATCTTCGTATCAAAATAACTATCCATGGATATTGTCTTCTTCTCATTATATTCATTGTCTTTCACACATTTGACTTTTTTTTTGCATCGTGATCTATCGATCATTAAATCTTTTTATTACATAATTGTACGGTATTTATCCGATGATCATTTCATTTTTTCATTGACCTTCGTTTTTTCTTTCAAAACCTTTGTTCCTGTCATAATCGATCTATAGATCATTCTGGATCATTATCATCATCTGTAAATATGAATATTGCATTTTCTCCGTCGCATCATCTGTAGATTGTTTCAAGTGCTCTGCGTTATTTATATAATTTCCGGACGTCTTCCCTGTCGACCTTCACTCGATCCTGACCTATAGATCATCACATTTTCTCGTTTTCTTGATCTGTAGATTATTTCGATCCGTTGCATTCTCTCGACCGAAAAATTATCTGGTCTTCTCTTTGTCTCTGATCTATGGATCGTTTCATCTGTTCATCTTTTTATTTTCCTGATGACAAAAAACGTTTTAAACGATAAATACAATTTTTTTCGTCCCAATCGCTTCAGAAATGTTGAGAAAGCAAAGATCGATTTAAATTTATAAAAATCTGCCATTTCATACGACCTTATGCTATGAGTTAAAAAAAAAATTATATGATCTTCTGTCACTTCGATGGCGAAATATTTTATTGACTTCTCCCACTGATTCCTCATTCTCGAATATCCTACTTTTACGTATTAGGCTATACATTCTGCACTTTTACTATAGTGTGCAATTTCCGTTTTTGTTGTTCTTTTTTTTCCACGAATCGCGATACACACACGTAAAGACGTCGAGGACAAAGGCCATGACTTACACAGGTGAACGAGAAGTTCGATTACGACACACGTATTCTACGGTCGAGTTTTTCATATAATACTAACGCACGATACGAGTATCAGTATCAAGCTTCTTTTATTCATTGCCGCAGTTACAGACGCACGAAGTGACCAAACGCATCGACAACGGAATCGCTGCACCGATCGACTCGATCCTATCTCTCACAATCAGCGACAAGATTACTTCTGCCAGAGTTCGACACTGACATATTACTACTCGATTTTTGGAAACTAGAAACGAATATACGTCCAAGTTTGTGAGTACCATTTTTCAATATTCATCAGAAATTCGAACATCTAATCGTTACATTCGTCCGCGTGAACAATATTTTTTCATTCATTCATCGAACGAAAATTTGATTTTCTCAAGTTTCAATAATTCATGAAATTATATGGTGAAAATGGATTTCCGTTATTTTGGGACAATCGAAAACGAGAGCGAAACTTCGGAGACCGTGTATGTAGCATTAGCAAATTTTCAGGTCACTCGTTAATTCGAGGTGCGAAATGAGCTTGTTTTTCTCTGGATAAACGTATTGAATTGCAAGTCATTTTTGACACCGGTAGGATCTACATACCTAGTTCTACACACGTCGGTGACGCATGGTTTGTTTCTTTGGTCTCCGCAATGCGGGAGAGTATGACAAGTTGCCACCGTTCAGGCGCCTTTTTCAAACGAATTTAATATCGAAACAAATAAGCATCAGTCGCTGTATTTTTTGTTTTTCAATAAAAAAGAAAACAAAAAATTATCATTAAATTAAAAAACGTAAAGCTTCTTCTCTTTACTCAGTTTTTCTCCAACTCTTCAGGTAAATCAGGATTTGATTGAATCCAGTCAAACTTTTTGTAAAATCTAAAAAATGTTGTTCATTTTTAGGAATCGATCGAAATCCTTTAAGAATTTCAGCCTCGACGCGTGGCGAGGTGTTTTGACTCCACTGTCATATGCATATAAATAATAGTCATCAATATTGGTCGAAGGTCTCCGATAGAAAAAAGCGTTTGATTTTTATGTGTCGATTCAAATAAACTCGGAATCATGGGTATAATTTTACCTTGTCAATTCCATTTACGAGCGTGTCGTTAATTTCATGTTTCATCGATTAATGATTATTCAATATTTGTCCTCGATGCAAGTAGAGACCAAATTCCCGTCTATCTTCGACGTTCGTTTCTAGTTTTTGCTTTTTGTTTTCGCGTATTCTATCTTTTACTCCGAAACCCGAAAATTCAATCTTTATCAACTATTTTCAAACCGTGTCCCCAGATCTCATTCTCGATTAGTTTTACGATATTAACCGAAAGATGAGTCATTTCTGCAATCTGTTCTTGCGAGTCTTTAGATCAACTTTTTCTTCTTTCTGTCACTCGTTCTGTCATCAACTGTCATCAGGTTTCTCGCTGATATTCTATCTCAGCCTGTTTTTAGATCCTTTTTTCTTACACTTTTTGTTATTTCTTTTTTTTTTGAAAAATTCGCAACGAATTCATTATCGAATACTCGACATAGTATCGGCATATTATGTATAGACCAGTCAGTCTAGACACATAAGATTGAAAATTTAACAATAAATCCAAAACTTTTACGGATATGGAAACAAACCATAAAATTTCGCAATCATTTTCGAATTACGGAACATTGTCATGTCAATTGAGAAAAAAAAGGAATTTCGCGATATTATCGCCAAGAAAATTTTTACAGTTCTGCGAATTCGAAGTAGTGTCAAAGGCATTATTTTACATCATGTATCAAATTTGCAATAAATTGAAGGGTACGAACTTTTTTTTTTTATTGAGAATTAAGGTTTTGTGAACTTATGAACAAAATATGTTCTGGTCGACGCAAAAGATTGCGAGTTTATGCAACTGTTCGGGTCATCATTCCGATGAATCTGTGAAGTTTGCAGAACTTTCAAATTTTTCTTGGTAATTTACTACGAACACAAAACGTTAATTTTTTATTTAAAAAAATGTTCCGTACCCTTCAGGTGGTTTCGGATTATTACGAGTGATGTAAAATACTGCCTTTGACACTACTTCGAATTTGCAGAATTTTTGGATTTTTCTCGACGAAAATATGGCCAAATTTAATTCTTTTTTTTGTGTAGTGTTTTTTTATACCCGCCCTAATTTCACATAAAAATTTCAGTAGTTTTGGATTTATTGTGAATCGGTTGTCCAGACTGACTAGCCTCGTATTCGCTCGCTGCCTTTCAGCGTCTCTTTCTTTCTTTTTCTTGTTCACTTTGAACAAACTGTACTCAAGATCAACGGTCATCGTCTGGATGACGTCTGGGTTTTGAAGATTAGCTGTATCTGCTCAAATATTATTCTGGATCGTAGGTATAGCGGCTAACCAAACCCATTTATTTCAATTTCTTTATCTCGTCATAAATTTTCAGCAAGATAAAGCAAAATGACGTCAATCTAAATCCGTTTCAGTCCCTTTCAACTCATACTTGTCTCACAATTTCGTGGAAGTGAATTTTAATTGACCAAAAGTCTTGAGGTGTAATAAAACAAGAGTAGAAAAAACAACGAAATAATAATCACGATAATTCGGAATAAAAATTTCCGTCGATTCATACTGTTGATTAATTTCTCAATTTATTATCTCACGCGAATGCTTCTTGCGTCGATAGACACAGGAGCGTCTGCGATCTGTACGGTAAATGAGAAATACTGGGAAAAAAAAATTGTAAAAGGAAAAAAAACGTGGCGACATGACACATACGCGTTTTTATCAAGAGACTCGATAGAGTCGCGCGCCAAGTACAGTGAAAACAGTTTTACGTATATACCTGACGAATACCTACGCAAGTCTTGTTATACAACCCAGGTTAACCATTGCGTGTTCCATCCTACGGAAACTCACGGACTTGTGATTGTTTGCGTGTACTCACGAAATAGTCGTATTCGGATCCCACCTGTGTAGGTGAGATATCCAATTAATTGAGCAATTATACGCATCGTAGGTAGGTTGTAGGTATGGTGCGTAGATTCAACGTTGGACATGACTGGATTTTTTTCCTTTTCTTCTTCAACCAACCCGAAAATGGAAATTCGAGTGTCAATTGACCCGGATCTTCCAAACTTAGAGCTGATTAGACTTTGGCTTTGATTTCTTCAGAAGGTAGATTAAAAATGACGATTTTCTCGGTCGCTGATCATGAATCTGAAGTCAGTTTCGCATAGTTTCAGTTTGTCTTGTTCAATAAACTGCAACAAAACCAAGAAACATTTGAATTTTGATGAGGATTGGTACTCGAAGGTTTATTGAGCTCTGATGTCATATTTGCAAAATTCAAAATAGCTGGAAACAGAATAAATAACGAGAAGATCAAAGGCTGGCTCATATTATAGTCAGCGCAGATCCGCTCGCTTACGCATGTTTTCACGTGGTAATTTCAAAACTTGCTACCAGTCGTATTATATGACTTGTCAAAATTGTTGTGAAAACATTGAACGGTCATGCTATTTGAATGACAATGTGATAAATTATGCGAGTTCGGTCAGATACATGAGAACAAATAGGTACACTTGATTATACGGAGGTGAAAGCTTTGGAATCGATAACAATTTCCTTGATATCCGAACTTTTTTCAACCTTGAAACTTTTCATAAAACCTTCATTCACCTTCACCATTCATACAACGAGAAAAGTATTTATTTGCATGATTTTTGACGTCTTAACGTTTCCAAGAAACGTATAATACTTATTCAGCATATATGAATTGCAATTGTAATTGCTAAAAATATCATGAAAAGTTTTTTCGTTCATTTTGGAAATCAAAATTATTCAAGCGGTGTTTTAAAATGTCTGTAAAAGTGCTTCTCATTCAATTCGCCATCACCACAAACGATGCTATGAGAATAACTCCTAAAACTACTCAGAAAATACGTTTTAGCATCCAACAATAATTATGCAATTTTTTCCAGAAGTGGAAAAGAAGCTTTTTGGCTCAGTTGAGCTCACGATATGTTTGTCAATATGAATCGTAGGTCTTACAGAGTCTCGAATATTATACAAATTGGAATCGATTTTTTTCCTTTTTTTTCTGAATGTATCAAAGTCGTAGACGATGACCATGAAAGTGTTGATGTAGGAAGATTAAATTTGACGGTGAACTTGGAACTTTTGATGACCGAATGTAAGCAATTACCTATGTGACGTAAATCCAAAGTTTATTTCTGGTTACGCGATTTTTGGTTTTTCTTATGTTTAATGTGAAAAGTAATGCAGCGAGCTATAAAATGTAGTCTTAAGGCAGTGTCGAGGGAATTAGAAAAGAAAATTAAATATTCTAAAAATTTTGAAACTAATGGGTTGATTTTTTAGATTCTCGGAATTCTTGTGGGCTTAATTTTTGTTGAGATGCTTATGAACAGATTTCTCTGATTTTTTGCAAAAATACTGTTTACTGAATAAGTAAACGCTTTTGTTTTATTTTCCCATTATCGTTAACCAATCATTGTGATTATTCAATTAGACTGATAATATCGTGAATGGAAAATATTTAACAAATGAGCACTTTGCGGGAATCCTTATAATTGCACAAAAGCAAACCTCGGTTTTAACTATAAAAAAAGCACTTCCATGCACACTCCAACAAATCAGAATAACGATAAAAATGGTTTATCTACTAATTGTGGTTATTATTCGTTTTACACCAATTGTAAATTGTTAAATTACGTAAGTTGAGCCTTTGGCAACTAAAACTCTGTGTCATCGACGAATCAATATTTCCGTTATCAAGCTACGATTTAGGAAAATGTAAGTGTTGACAATTAGCACCTTTCTAGCCTCACGTGACAAAGTTGAAAAGCCGAAGGAGAAATTAGCACCTTGAGAAGATTTAGCCTTTCTTGCAGGTATAAATTTTCTTTGAACTCTTAAACCAATTTTCTGGGTTCGTCTCTCCAAGGATAACTTTTCCATGACACTAATGTCCTAAAAATACTTTTCTTCAAATGATGTTGACTTTTTTTTTATCAGTCGCACCAGATCCGTTATTTCACTGATCATTTTTCCACTTGTATAGAACTTCTCAATACCTGGAAGTGTCCACAATCGTCAATTTGTTCACCTATAGGATGTTTATGCTTGACAAATGACACCGGGAAGAAACAATCCTCCGCGGTCGTAGCATACATAACACCGAAACGAGTATTCCGAATTTGTGGTTCTAAAATGAAAGAAAAAGAAAAAAGAGTGGGATATGACTCCGATAACACAGACCAAATAGAGAATAGCCATTGGCTGATCATTCGGCCTCGTAAGTCATCAACCAATAGTGGAACTTTCTGAGCCTCGGGCACCGGTCATGCTCGACACTGTCATAATGCATATAAGAGGTACAGTTATGGAAAGAGGTACCTCAAAACATACTCATACATTAGTTAGGTCCGTGTCCCTCTCTCTTACTGAGGCAGGGTATCTAGCTAGTAGCCAAAGTTCACCGGTGTATCACTTCTCTTCAGTCACACCGTGACGTTCGTCTCGTCCGAGTAACGATATTTCATTTTTGTTTTAATACAAACTATAACGACAAACAAACAAAAGCACATTGCGATTCTTCATTTTGTGGACTACGATCGTCATTACTGGCATAACCATGTCGAAGAAAGCACGTGAGTATAAAAATATAGCTCTAACTGATAATTGACGGAAATACCAACGTTACAACGGTGTTTATCTGACAAATACGTGTAGGATGTTCCATCCTGTTTCTCGCGTAGATAGTTCCGCAGTCTGCAGTATCAATTTTTTCCATTAGCATTGGTCTTGCTGATTCGTTTTGCATGATGTATAAAAAAAAGTCCATTAAAGATACAATTCCGACCATTAGGTAATTGTTCCATTGCTTTTATCGTTGTTTTCTCAAGCATCATTTCCACATCAAGTTGACGGTAATTGCAGAAGCGAAAATTGTATCAATTGCACCAGCGAGTACTCATTACCGTCATTGTGTCACGCGCGTGTCTGTATGGATCAGAAATTTCAGACTAGCAATTTGTTCGAGTCTCGAACAGCCGCGGATTTTCTTAATAACTTGTCCGAGGTAAATTGCAGTTGCGTAACGGATGTTAAATCAACTGTTTTGTATTTCCTCTTCTTTTTGCTTAGCAAGCATAATTGTGTCATAGTTTGTGCATAATCAATACGTAACAACGTTTCGCAATTTCACTTCATCCGTGAACAATTGTTCGGAGTTTGGTTCAAAACCCAACGATTGAAGACTGTAATTTTATTACGCGGATAAACTTTCTCAAACCGTAAGTTAAACAACAAAGACGTCATTCATAACGTATATTGTACTCGTCTTCGCTAGTCGGACGAGACTCGAATCCAAATTGATGATTAGTACTCCCTTTTACGTCCCAACGTGCCTGCAGCCTTCTTCGGTTGCAGGTTACAGTTGCGATATTACTCATTGTCCGATATTCAGATTACGAAATGCGTACGTGTTACGATAATTACATGGCCAGTAGAGACTCGCGATCGTTCGATTCGAGGTCCCACAGATCATCGCAAATCCTTAGTCTTCCTGAGGCCAACAAACCGAGTGAAATTACATCAAATACGATGTCGAGTTATGCGCGAGCATTAACCGCTCGATATGCCATACCAACATTCAGGAATTTCATCCGATTGTCCTGTGATCTAAACAGAGCTAGAGAGGATCGAGAGCCGAGTAAAATGACACCAAACACGGTGTAATTCGGATCAATAGGTGAAGAGATAAACGGCGTCGGGTTCAAGCGCTGCGCGCTTCGCACGCGAATATCGAGAGCTAAAAACGGTTATTATGACCTTCCGAATATTCATTCTGATATCCATGCATTGATAGATAGTGAAGAGACTAACGAAAAACCTGAAACAATGGTTCAAAAAAGAGATAGACGACGGTTGATCTTAGCACTGCGCGATTCGCGCGCTAGCAGCGCTTTCGGGCTGGATTTCTGGGTACCGGTTCATCCGAAATACGCCGTGTTTGGAATCGTTTGATCGGTGCCGATGTCCGCAAAAAGTTTCACTTATTTTTTATCTGATTATGTCAAATTTGAAATTTGTAAAAAAGCTGAGATGATGGTGAAACAACTTCTTTCGCGTCTATCGTATTCTTTTATACTACTTCTTATGTTGTTGTTGTCGTTGTTTTTTTTTCATCAATTCATTCTTCCTCGCAATTAACGAAGCAACTATCAATATTGGCTGCCAATCGATTAACAATTCCGCAAGCACCATCATCGGGCACTCAATCACGGTAACCTTGATCTCACTACACGCGGGACTCAGAATCGTAACGTCCAATACAGTACTAACGTTATTTGCATACATTTATGCGGTATGCCTTAAGGCTCCTTAGTTTTTTCGCATGTTTTACATTTTTTTTGTGTCTGTTTTTTCTAATTCTCATTTTATTCATAGCCTGTCATCGCGGATAGTATATCCCGCATCAATAATGCATTTTGCTCCCGGGTGTGAATCTTTAGTTAATCCTTTTCATCTTAAATTACAGTCCCGGAAGAGTCATAGGCTGGTATCGCAGTTTTTGTATCACGATCTATTAACGTGATTCCAGAGTTCGATTACAATTCAGTGAAGCAATAAAAAAAAAACACACACACACACACACACACACACAGTAGATTCTAGATTCACGGCAATTATCCAAATAAAAAAAATTTTAAAAAGGAAAAACTGGGTTCAGCTTATATTTGAACTCATTTAGCCTCTTATACTTGGCCTTCAAACCCGGAAATTCCTCCGTGTTTTTTTTTTCCTGTAGTTTTTAGCACTCCTATAAATCGACATATTAACGATATAGCATTAAACGACTCTGCCTGAGTTCTATCAGTTAATAAATGTAAGAAATTGGCAAAAAGAACCTGATTATTACCATATTAGAGACACCACATTAGATTTTTATCAAAAAATCAAGTCCTCGACAAAATTAATATTCACGGTAGAATTTAGACTTCTCGTGACTATTAAAGCGAGCTGTTTGTCCTGAAACTTTCTCCGTCCCTCTACGGTTGAAGATCAAGGCCTCGGTTATGATCGCTCGAGGTCTAGCATTTCAGGTTTCATAATCTGGAAACCAGAACCATAAACCTTGAATATGAGTCGACAATTTTTAAGTACGGCTTGAGAGACGAGACAGAAACGAGTGAGGAAAAAAAAAATGAAATATTTTCTACGATTTTTTTTTCTGCAATGATTATAATTCTGAAGCACCTTTTTGGCGCTCACTATCTCACAACATTAATTAAACCCGTGATAGATAAAGAACAATTTTTTTGTGTTCAAAGTTTGGGTTAGTTATTCTCTGCTGTTAACTTCAGATTTATATGACATTTACGATTATAGAAAATATAACCTTTGAACGGTCATTATAGGTCAAAAGTAATAGTAAGCTGATTTGATATTCAAAAATTGTAAAAAAAAAAGAGAAAGACAAAAAGGACGTGTCACAGTTGTTTCATTCATTCAACTCAACAATAATTAACTACAGACAGGAGTAGACATTCGTAAATTATTCATATTATTCAAAAGCCAGTTCCGTCAGTTTTTTATAAATTTTTTTTTTTTTTAATCTCCCCTTGAACTAAATTATTACACGCAAACTCGCACGATCACGTTTACAGAGCAAAAACCGGTCCTTTACCCTATGGGCACTGATCTTAAATATTTAAAACATGCAGTCTAAAAATGAAACCCTATTTTATTCCTCATCAAATTAATAATTATTTTCTACATGCACAGAGAAAGCTAGAATAATATTGTTATTATTATTATTATATTGAGAAATTGTTATTCTACGAGGAAATATTTTTCCACTAATTTTGTTTTTGTTTTTTTACTACTGTTGGTTTTAATTACTTTTGGGGATTTTCCGTTTCAGCCACGATGATGACCGATATGGAGGTCCTGCCCTCCATCAAGCTCGGAGACTTTACTCTCGAGTTTGAACTTGGACCACCGAGCCAAGATCTCGTTGAAGTTGCAAAAACTGAACTCAGGGAAACGCCCGATGTCAGGAAACAGGCTGTTGCACAACTCAGAGAATTGCTGAAAGGTGATTTCAGTGACTCCAGATATTCGGAGACGTTTTTAAGATTTTCATAATCAATGGCGATATGCAAAGAAAACAAATTCGTTGGGAAAACATTTTTTTCAACGAAATTTCCAAGATTTATTGAAATCCTGAAAAATCTTCTGAAAAATCATCCGCAATTTTGCAAGCGGTTCAAAATCCAACGAAATCGGACAAGCTCTCTGACAGTTCAAGTCATCGTTAAGAATTACCTAAAATTTTGCAAAACTCTGCAACTAGTTTTTGGTTTTTCCAGCCGAGGCGGATTTCGCCTGGCCAGAAGATAACGAAGAGTGGCTAGTGCGTTTCTTGCGGCCCACCCATTTCTACCCGGATTCGGCGTTCAAGCTGATAAAGAACTACTACAGTTTCAAAGTGAAGCACGCCAACGTGTACGACAACCTGAAACCGAGTCGCGAGAAGAACATCTTCGAGCACAACATCCTGACGGTATTGCCGAACCGGGATCAGCACGGTCGTAGGATACTGATAATCGAGCTGGGAAAAAAGTGGAAGCACAACAAATGCAGCCTCGACGAAGTGTTCAAGGGATGCGTCCTCTACCTCGAGGCGGCCACCCTCGAGCCTGCATCCCAGATCGCTGGAGCCGTCGTAATCTTCGATATGGATGGCCTGTCTCTTCAGCAAACGTGGCAGTTCACTCCACCGTTTGCCAAGAGAATTGTGGACTGGTTACAGGACAGCGTTCCGCTCAGGATCAAGAACATCCACATCATCAATCAACCGTACATCTTCAACATGGTCTTCGCACTGTTCAAACCATTCCTCAGGGAGAAACTGAAGACCAGAGTGAGTCACATTTTATTCGAAGGCAACAATTCTCAAGACAACTTCAGTTTTTCGTTTTCTCAAAAATGAAGCTCACATTTTAGACTCGAGTACTCTTGACCGTCTCCCTATCAGTCGCAAAATTATTGTACCTTGAGATTAAAGCACATCTTTTTCTCATTTGAAATGAAAAATGAGCAACACGAAATCCGTGGCCATGTTGAGGTCGTCGAAAAATTCGAGCCTCGCAAGCCAATTTCGAAAACTTGTAATCTCGAACGTTATGAAATGCTGGGACAGCCCCTTGAGAGAATAATTACCGCCCTAGGGTCTTAATGAGTGTTTCCCGAACCACGACCTCACTCAGAGGTCCAGGTCGAGAGAGAGGGAGAAGTTGATGTCCGGGGAGCTTCGATCGTAGCTAAGGGTAACCACATAATTGTCTCTAATTACTTTCCACAGATTATTTTCCACGGCACGGACCGCAAATCTCTGCACCAGTACATGTCCCCAAAATGTCTTCCAGAGTGCTACGGAGGTAATCTACAGCTTCCAAGAGTCACTGGACCCCAGTGGCTCGAACTCCTCCTCTTGTGCGACCCGGAGTACGACGGTGAGTCATTTTACTATCACATATATTCTGCAGTACATTCATTTCCAAGGTAAAAGATTCCGTTATGCATATATGAATACAGAAAAAAAGAACTGATGATGTGAAATTTTTTTACAAATTTTGGCGTTTCTCAAACCGATGATTTTTTAATAGACACTTTTTTTATAGTCAGTCTCTTGCGGTTCTTTTTTTCAATGGTTCGTTCTTAGATCGTTAGAAATTGATAATTTTTTCTCGAAATCAGTTAATTGGACTCTAATTTTATATTGTTCAATTCCTCAAACGATATTTAAATTTTTTTTTATCTTGTTTGATTAAAATTATGCAGACGATCGTAATGCGAATTAATTCTTGTACCTCGGATTTTTTTGTGCGTGCAAATTTATACATTGTTTTGATTAATTGTTTTTATTTTTCAGCGATCAACTCCTACGGTTATAAGACCATCAAGAAATGATGGGCGATAAACGAATCCGCAATAAACGATTAATCAATATACGTAATAGAATAATAAAACAAAAATTTTCAATCACATTAAAAATGAAAAACAAAGAACGAAGAAACTTGCACTGGGACATAACGTGACAATTATTATTATTAATAATAAACTATTATCATCGTTGTTATTATAATTATTAGAAATTTTATTATCACTATTATTATTAATGTTTTAGTTATTATTATTGTTTGTTTTGTAAGGAAAAGAATAAATTCGCTTTTGATATTATGAAATATTGATAAAATAATATTGTATTATATGTATAATTAATTAAAGAAGGCGTCGCTGCAATGTGAAGGAAAATAATTTCGTCGTGCTTTGAATTTCATTTATTGTTTTATTTTTTCATTCTCATTTTCATTCATTATTTTTTTAAACAAAAATTCAAAACACAGCAACGAAGCAAAAATTTGTATTCTTCGTTCTTATCTTTGCTGATTAGTGAATATTGTAATGAGGATAAGTATTCTAGTAGAAAAAAAAGAATAGAAACAATATCCAACTAATTTAAAATAATTATTATCACATAAAATATGATATTGTCAAAAACTGTTTTACTGACGTGGAAAAATAAAAATAGAGACAAAAGATATGTAAAATCGAACATGATCTATATATTCAACAAATAAAGTTGTGATAAAAATTCAAATTTTATCATCTGTCCATCGTTTCAATGGTTTTCAGACGATTTAAATCAGTCGTTCCTATCAAATATTAAGGTGAAACGAAAGTCACGTGACCGAGACGTGAGTGCGATAGCCCACTTGGAATTTTCGAACGCCCTTTTTGCAGCCAAAACAGATTCGATTGATGTGAAATTGATATCAGTGACGTAGAAAAACTGAACGAAGGGCATGACGCTCGTGGATTTTCGAAAATCGAGACGTAATTACAGTTTTTTAACAATATTGTTCTGTAATCCAAGGAAGTGCTGCCTCTCTCCACGAGGGGCAGCACCTCCTTACGTTACAGAACAATATTGTTACACAAAATTCTAATTATATCTTTCGATTTTCGAAAATCCACGAGCGTCATGCCCTTCATTAAGTTTTTCTACGTCACTGATATCAATTTCACATCAATCGAATGTGTTTTGGCTGTGAAAATAGCGTTTGAAAATTCCAAGTGTAAATCATATCGAGGTCACGTGACTTTTATTTCACCTTAAGGTTTGATTCGCTTGTAAAAATCGTTTATTATCTACTTAGTCCTACTGTGGGTACTATAGCTATAGTTACCTACAAAGAAATTGAGCTCGAGAGTTTTTTGGAATTTTTGTAAAATCAAATTCAGCTGCTGTGTGGTTATAAAAGTTTTTAAATGAGTCCATCGCGTTCAATATCATTCACATCTCGATCATAGATATACTCGAATCATAAATTAAGGTTAGATTATAATTAGCACGATTAATTATTGAAGTCTTATCATTTTCTAAGGTATCCGTATTTGTTCGCCTCTGGAATAGAAACAAAATAATATATTATACACTCGAATAATCAACAGACACAAGGTATCAAAAAAAGACTCATTGTCAGTTGATACTTTCAAAAAGCGGATCATTTCATTCATGACAATGGCATAATCACCTTCGAATTCCTTCTCAAATTTGCAGAAATATTCCCAAAGCGGTTCTCCGAGGGGTTCATTCGGTACATCCAAGCTGCCTCCGTACCTTTCGGGAACAGCTTTTGCATCCAAGTGTTGCAGGAGTGCTGCTCTGTCGGTACCATGGAAGTGGATTCTCCGCCTTAACTTTTCCTGTTCAAATTGAATTCATTGTTGAGGAAAAACATTAGACGTCACACAGGAGCCACGGTGGCTAATTGAAATCCGAAGTTCGCGGGTTCGAAACCCGGCTGTGATACCGTCTGGATTTTCTTCCAAGTATTCATACCGTGATTTCGGGTTGATACACATTCACTTAAGAGCATGCTACAGTCATTTTTTTACTCTTCTTTACCGACCTTACCCAGTTTTCACTTGTTTTCACTGATAGCAAAGCCTACGCGTCACGAGCGCGGAAAAGGAACCAAGAGTGCAATTCTAGATGGAATTCCGAAGATATACATCGGAAAACTTCTTTTTTTCATGCAACAATGAAGACGTATTCTTTTAAACTGCACAAAATGGTAATTGTCGATGTCAAGCGGTGGTCGCGGCCATGATTGTGAGTTTCGCCCGCTTGACATCGACAATTACCATTTTGTGCAGTTTAAAAGAATACGTCTTCATTGTTGCATGAAACAAAGAAGTTTTCCGATGTATATCTTCGGAATTCCATCTAGAATTGCACTCTTGGTTCCTTTTCCGCGCTCGTGACGCGTAGGCTTTGCTGTCAGTGAAAACAAGTGAAAACCGGGTAAGGTCGGTAAAGAAGAGTAAAAAAATGACTGTAGCATGCTCTTAAGAGTTCTGAAACCACTCAGGAGGTAGGATATAATCCGAAAAGTACCAAAAGAACTACACACAGAGAGATAAAGATCGATTGGCCCAAATCAATACAATACATATTTCAGAATCATGTTGAATCGAGTCGACACCGTTTCTACAGAATCGTTTCTACAGAGCATCGTTTCTACAGAGTTCGTTTCTACAGAGATCGTTTCTACAGAAAATATTGTCGACAAAGATCGTTTCTACAGAATTGGTATAGGCCCGTTTCTACAGAAATCCAGCTGAAAAGTCGTTTCTACAGACCAATTATTTAAGGATGCTCGTTTCTACAGAATTAAATAGGAAAGCTCGTTTCTACAGAATTCGTTTCTACAGAATTCGGACCTGCAGCTCGTTTCTACAGAATTCGGTTCTAACAGTTCGTTTCTACAGAATTCGGTCTTAGAAGTTCATTTCTACAGAATTCGGTTCTGAAAGATCGTTTCTACAGAATTCGGGTCTGGTAGATCGTTTCTACAGAATTCGGTCCTAAAAGTTCGTTTCTACAGAATTCGATTATGGAAGTTCGTTTCTACAGAATTCGCGTGTGTGTTGTATGACTGGCTGGCCTAACTTTTTCGAGCCTTCAGTGGCTGGCCTAACTTATTCTAACCCTTCATAGAACACCGTCTGTGTTGTATCATGTGTGTGTGTGTTGTATGATTGGCTGGCCTAACTTTTTCTAACTCTTCATAGAACACCGTCTGCGTTATATCATGTGTATGTGTCATGCGAATCGTCTCTTCGCCGAAACGAACTTCCATAATCGAATTCTGTAGAAACGAACTTTTAGGACCGAATTCTGTAGAAACGATCTCCCAGACCCGAATTCTGTAGAAACGAACTTTCAGAACCGAATTCTGTAGAAACGATCTTTTAGGACCGAATTCTGTAGAAACGAACATCCATAATCGAATTCTGTAGAAACGATCTTTTAGGACCGAATTCTGTAGAAACGAACTTCTATAATCGGATTCTGTAGAAACGAGCTGCAGCTGCAATTCTGTAGAAACGAACTCTGTAGAAACGAACAATTGTGAAAATTATTTCTGTAGAAACGAGCCTGTAGTGCGATACGTGTAAATTGGGGGCCAGAATGCTTATGTAGAAACGAACTTTATTGACAATATCTTCTGTAGAAACGAACTCTGTAGAAACGAGCTCTGTAGAAACGATATCTGTAGAAACGGATTCTGTAGAAACGATCCTGCCCCGTTGAATCATGTTGTACTTCGAATCTTGACGTTTCCCATCACGTGTGACAAAGGTGACATTTTTTTTTGCTGTTTTTTTACCGACTAACCACCAGGTTATTTTTATTGTTAATTAACATTCATTGTGTTTTCATGTATTCAGTTTTTTTTCTTGCTCTTATCAAACAGTTTTTTCTGAGTTTTTTAAAGAATCAAGATTTTTTTAGTTGTTACACATTGATTCTTGGAGTATGAATTATTACCAGAAGTAAAAATTGGTAACTGACATGCATGAGGTTACATCAATTATGTAACGAAAAGATTACCAGTGGCCGTGTACATCTACTTTTTTTTCGTCTCTAATTAGATTCTCAGTTATTATAGCGTCAAATGCATCCCACTGAGGATCTACGCATATAATTTTCAACGTCACAACGGGTCAATTCTAAACTATCAATTTACTTACAATTACGTACGACAAAATAACATAAATTTTCGCTCATAATCTGCTGAGTCAATCTCGTAAAACGTTGTCTTTATTATTATTATTATTATTATTATTTTGTTGTTTGTTTTTGTTTTCAACTGCATTTCCTTTATTTCCGCATTGCGACAAAACAATATTCAAACTTTTTCTGACTTTATCCTCGTGAAAATGAATTCCTAATATTTTCTACGAATTATCAAAAGCAATGTGAAAAAAATGTGAATCTACACATAGGAATTCACTACTTTTTCATGAATATACGTAAAAATCATCAATTTTTACGAGAAGTCCTAATTTGCAAAAAAAAAAAAAAAAACCGTAGCAGTAGAAATCTTCACCAGGGTACCTACTCGGTAAGAATTTTGTTTCTTTTCAGTTTATGATACCTATCAGTCTCACAATCAGTAATTAGACTAGATTTCAGTAGATGATATGATATTGTATTGAATAAATTACCTGAAGAAAAGGTTTGAAGATGGCGAAGACCATGTTGAAAATGAAGGGCTGGTTTATTATGTGGACTCCTTTCAAACGGCAGGGCAAGCACTTTTGAACCCACTCGAGAACCGCTCTTGCGAAACTTGGCGTGAAGTAGGTCACGTGGGACAGCGAAAGTCCAGCCATGTCCAGGATCACTTTCACCCCGCAGACCTAAATCAGAAGGAGAATGAATAAATAAACGTCGATAATCAGTAAATTGGAATTTCTTTCAACTTTCACATTTTTGCAAATATTTCGCACAGATTTGCAAATTTTTAAATAGAAATCCAATATGACGCTGAATAAATTCTTAAGGTGTTCAGATTTTGATTGAAATTGGTATTCGAAGGATTTTTCTTTTTTTTTTTTTTTTCATAGTTGAGCACAAATTTGTCGTTCAAATTCGAAAAATTTAGCATGTTTTTTTCGTCCTTTTTTCTTACTTGTGTCGTCGGCTCTGACATTGCAGCTTCGAGGGTGAGCATAACCCCCTTAAGTATCTGGTCCAAGGTGACCTCTTTCGGTTTCCATGTTTTCCCACCTTCTATCAGAAGGATGCGAGCACCGTCCGCACATCTGCGGGGCAACGGGGTCACGATACCCGATGAAAGTACTGCCTTTTCTCTGCTCGGTAACAAATCGTCACAAAGATGAGGATGTGAACGACGAAAACCGTAGAAAAGTTTTATCTGCAATAAAATGAGAAAAAATATTTAATAATGGGGTGAAAAAACTCACAGAGATTCGAATTACATTCTGTTCAAAAGTGAACAAAAAGGGTCGAATTCGTTCGAGCTTTTTGAAATTTTGAATAAGAAATTGGATGGGTATCAATTTTGTAAAAATATTGAGAGAAGAATCGTAAAATTTTATCAAACTTTGAACATGTAAGAGAAAAATTATAATTTCAAAATAAAAAAGGAACTCCAGAGAATAAAATTCAAAATCTAATCTTGAACCGCTTCGCCGCTACATTGCACGCTTCTATGCTCATAGGGTTGCGTCACGACAGGCGAAATTCCAAAGAAATCAATGCCAGGATTGGAATTCACATTTGTTTGTCAAAAATGGAAAAGAAACCAAAGAAACTTGCATTGGGACATAACGTGACAATTGTTGTTATAATAATTTATATGAATATATTACAAGATTTGAATCAGGCATTGGCAGGGTCAACGAACGTATGGAACCGGCGAAAAGTGAACCTGGAACGGATGTAAGTTCATAATTCTGTGGTGAAAGTGGCTGCAATAACGGTGTAAACCCTGGTAAAAGGAATTTTCTCCGTACTTTACCATTTCGTAATTTGGTTGTGAAATTGGTATGTTAGAATCCTGCTCGAGCTCTTTCAGCCGAATAGAAAGATTTCAATCCAAGAGGAGCGTTTAGTTGCATGATAATCAACCGGACCTTCGCTCTGATTTTTTTCAAACGTAATCTCTATCATTTCTTCCTCGAAATAAAATTGCATACCGATTATTAATCGGTAAAAAAATCTCCAAAACGTCATAAATTGATTCATCAATTGAACATGACTGTTTGTCAATTGTTATACGGAAAAATAGGATATTGAAAATTGACGGAAAGTTCACAATAAAATCTAATGTAGTGGACTTTGGAAATGTGGTATTTCGTGAAATACAGAAATAGTTGTCAATCACGTTTTTCTCTTACACCGCGTAGAACCTTGATCAGTTTTTTTTCAGTCAATTTTTGAATATATCTAATGGAACAATAAGAGATTACAATAATTAATTGAGATAGATAAGTTTGAACGTTTCATTACCAGTTCAAAAGCACTTTCTGGATACCATTTGCAAGGTCGTAAAAATTTGCGCAGATGCTCGTCATCTCCGTAGGGAAAAGTCAGATCCGGCTCTCCTGAATATGCAGAAAATGAAAAATAAAAATATAACAACATGGAAACACTCGGAATGAAGTAGTTATATAGTATAGAAACGGATCAACCAAAGATTGACTATTCAAAGTTTCACTTTCAGAAAGTTCTGAATATCGTTCCGGTCCGAAAGGACCTTCATATCGGTGAAATGAAATATTCTGTTTTTTTTGTTCTTTTGTTTTTGCGGTTTCAGCCTTTTTCAAACCAAGTCATTAAACAGTGGAAATTCCTGAACCACAAAGAATTGTAAATATACATGATAAAAAAGAACAATTCTTGATTTGCTATTTTTCTTTTTCAGCTTGTCTGCGGTATAGAGGAACCGTTAACACAATTAAAGCAATGCGGTGAACTTAGTGGAATAGTGAATTTTCCACCGTGTATAGAATCGCCTGACCGCGAAAACAGCTGATGCCAATTATTGCGAATTACCACCGTATTTTCTAACCGGTTTGCAATTCCGTTCCTGTAAACGACTCTGCAATAGCCTTGTGTGTCGATTCTTTTTCCCCGGGAATCCCGAGTGAATCCCAACGTGAAAATAAGGGATAATATATGAAAGTAATTAAGACCGATTGACGTCAGAGGAATAACGATAATCATTCTTCCAATTTTTTTCTTTCAACATCAAGACCCCAAAATTTAGGGGAATTCATTAACCCAGGGATATAATCGATTGGCTTTCACAGAAGCATCGGAATGCGGATAGCGATTTGAAAAACAAAAAATAAAAAATGAACTTCAATTAATGATTTTTATATATTTTATTCTGCAGCGACCCTGTTAATTTTCTCGTCTCAGCAAAATGTTGTAACGAACTACCAACACGAGGAAACTGAAAGCGGACGTAGATAGTGATAAGCGGAATATAAATAACTTGAGTGAATTATCCGCGTTTGCTGAAGCGGGTCAAAGATCGCGCGACTATTATTTCAATTTCTATCGCGGATTGAATTAATCAATATCGATACCCAGCCTGAACAATGAGTCACCTGATTCGTCAGAGAATTTAAAGACGAATCTAGGTTTCAGTAAAAAGTTCAAAATTAACCAAGGAAAGAAAAATTGGTGAAAATTGTATACGGAAATCCGATTTGATTGATAATTTATTGTGAATGGGTTCAATGACGAAGTTTACCTTTCATGAGCGTTGAATATGAGTGTAAATTACTCAATCAACGAGGTCATATTCGGTGCCTGAACCGTGACTGGAAATAGAGAATGTAAAAATTTAAAAAAATAAACGGAAACCCCGACGACGATGATTGGATCAGAATTGAAGTTACAAATGTAGGTAATTCGCGCATGGTCAGTCGAGCTTGAAACAAAACTGTGCAGGGAATTACCGTTGCACGGAAGAAAATTGCTTCAGTTTATTTACTCACACGTCTGGAATTGTTGCAATGATTTTTAATTGTTTTTTTTTTGAGTTTTTTTTCAGCTTTCGTCAATGTTACGGTCGAGTTTTCTTCACTTTTCTCACGTAAATTACGAGTTTTATGAGGAATATTTCGCTTTCATTCGAATTTTCCTGATCATTTTTTTCTGTAAATTCAAACCTAAACATGAACCTTGAATCAATCTTTCTGAATCACATTTTCCGACGTCGTATATAGAATTTTCTTCTATTAGCCCCGAGAATTTCCCAAGAATGTCAACCTGGCTTTGAAATAATTTGACGATAAAAATTCTAGAAACGATTTTCCACGCATCTGTCGACTTTTCATGAATTTTCCTCGGTTTTTCCACCGAAAGTTTCAACAATTTTGATCTCTAAAGTTTCTTTTTCTCTCGCTACAAGCCACTGACCCCGGCTGAACGGTACTTTACCCGCGATCATTTCCCAGGCCCAGGAAATGGGAAGAACAACGGTGGGCCTCGGTCCGAAAAATAGATCCGTTTAAATTTTTCTTTACAAACCTTTCAACAGTTCCCTGAGTCCCCTGAGTCCCTCTGCGACATTTTCCGGAGTTTCCCGGAGCTCGATTTTCGCCTTATTGACGTGGAACGAGTCGAGGTCTTCGGGCTCGAACCGCAACTCAGATTTTCCCATTTTCAGTTTGGGCACTGTCTTCAGTTTTTCGATCAGAACCGTCTGAGTCACCGGCGAGTTGATTTCGCTCATCGTGGACATGGTCGGATCTTAATTCAAATCCGCGCGTTTATCACTCTTAACACTACTCGCGACGGAAGAGACGGCCAAGACTGCGTTATTGGGTCTGCGAGCCTCCGTACAAGAACAAACCACTAGAAAGCGGTCCCCACCTCGTGTTGACTCTCTGCTTGGTGCAATCCTCCGGTCGTTCATTAGACCGTTTGAGTCAATGATGACTCACGGGTTTTGCATCGGCTGAAGATTCCCAAGACGGATTCAAGTGAGACTTGGATTTTATCGAATTCAATTGAAACGTTGATTTCACTGAATTTGTGGGAGGTCATCACTAATCGTCAGGTTTTCACAAAATTTGGAGAAACTAAATCAAGAATCGAGTAAATATTTGAGAAAACTCGCTTTTACAGATATTTGGTGATAAGTTCTTAAAGACATTTTGAGATTCGGATGAATTCTTGTCAATCCGCTATATGCTTCGATCCTGGTATCTTCGGGTTCTTATCAGACTGAAGATTCATTTTTTTCCAAGTCTTGAGCGTTCTTTTTCGAAAATCTGGTAATTTTTAGTCAACCTAAAGAAAATCTGGAAAACTTTGGTGAACTTTGAACACAAAAATGAGTGTAAGTCGAATTAATTTTTGTAAAATCTCTACGATTTAATCATGACGAAGATTGAAGATTTATTCCACGTGTTTTGACTCAATTTCTTCGTTAGATCAAATTAGAAAATTATTCGGGGGAATAATTTCCCAAATCCATGAAGTTTGTTCATTTATATACCTACTGAGAATTTTGGTGAACATATATTCCGAATTTTTTTTCGATACTTGTCAAATTTTGTTTAAACTGTAAAAGTATCGTTAATATTTTTCTGCGAATGAATCAAATTTTCATCAAGCTCGTAGATTTTGAACCGATTTTTTGAGAAAATCAATCAAAATCGTTGACACTACAAATTTTCCATTCATAAAACATCGATCATTAATTTTGCAAAAAATTCAAACTTCCATAGAGCGAGTGTACATTTTTTTTCAAATAAATTCTTCGATACATTAGAGTCAAATTAACGAGCTTTTGAAATTTTTCATGAATTGGAATGAAATTCCTTAAATCAGAGAAACAAGTTCGATGAATAATCTTTGAGATTTCGTTGAAATCGTCTTCATCCGTAGTTCCACACATTTTACGACCCAAGACGAATACGACCGAGGTAAATAGTCCTTCAATAAATTCGCGGAATTCGGATGAAGTGGTGAAAATATTACAACGAATTCCCGTTGAGTGTATATTATATCGCACTAGTAACTAAAAAATCCCCAATGAATTTAGTGAGAATCCAATACCAAGAACGGCTCAGTGAATTAATTAACCTTTTAGATAAAATTAAAGTCATTTAATCATTTGCTTTTTATGATATGTATGTACCTATATGGATACGAAGTTCCAAAATGTTCGATAATTTTCAATAATATAAACAATTCTGAGGTTAAGGATATTTTTTACTGTAAAACAATTTAAGCAAATGACTGCAAATACGAGAGTGAAAAAAATTTCGTGTTTGAAAAATGACTAGGTTTTCGGATTGACATTTTGAAAAGGTCGTATGTTAGGCGAATACGTCATTCTTTCATTACAATTTTTTAGAAAGATTGAAAAAAAGGACAAAGACAGAAGGTCGTAACCGCAATTTATTTTTTTTCTTGACTCCTGACCGGAAAAGTCATGAAAAAACCTGAAATGCGATGATAAGTTGAAAAAGTGCCATTTTTTTTCAGTTTTTTTTTCTCGTGTATACGACCTTATGCAATCAATGAGAGGAAGGTCGTATTCACCAGTGTACACGACCTTCTGCTGTTAATTGACCTCATATTAAATTGCGACCTTTATGAACGAATCTTCGAGTTTTGCGCCTAATTATGTTTAAAAAAATATACGACGTTTTGCCGTTACGAAAAGCAAAAAGTCGTATAATGGCGCTTACGCCCTCACGTCATTGACACGCGATATATTTGTGTAAAGTTTCCAAGTACTTGAGTTTGACTATGAATAATTATGCAGAGCTATGTGTAACTTTGTGCACAAGATAGACAATCTTCGTGGACGCGTGGGCGTGTAGATATGATAATATGTCCGTGTCTCATTGTCAGTATATATTATATAAAGAGCAGTACGATAAGATAATGATGATGTTTTTGATGTAGTAGACAATTTTTTATTCATTAGCTGAGTGTGCAGTATTCTATATGTATATATTGTAATTCATAACAAAAGTATGTTTATTGAGAAACGATAATATCAATATCAGCATTAATTACAACTATTATACATTAGCTTATGACTCACCTAAAAATGTAGTAACAAATATAAACTAAAGAATTTTTTTTTCTTGTTTCTTTTCTATAAAAGTTACCGTATTTAATTATCAGTCTGTACATTCCTAGTTCTTGCGAATCCCGTACGAGTTCCATTCTGTAAAAGAAAGAATGAATTGTAATTACCATGAATATTCAGTTTTACAGGAATCTGTAATTTCGTTTGGTGACGTAAAATTGGTGACATCTTTCGTAATTTTATCAAATATTTTATAATCTTTGAAATATTTCGAAATGAAATCAGATATACACCCGAACTGATAATCGATCTTTCAGTAGTTTTCTTTGATTATCATCGACACCATACTTTAAATCATTGCTAGAGGAACAAAAATTGGTTCCCGCTACTTGTTTTTTTGGTGCTTGTTTCCTGTTATCACAAGATCTATCAGCGTCTTTTTCTCCAATGAGGGCTCACTGTCATCTTTATTTACGATTCTGAAGAGGTTCAGACTTTAAAAACTGATTTCCGAGATAAGGTTATACCAATTGTGATATAATGATTATGGAACGTGAGTAGGTCATTCGATTTCAGCCAAATTATCAATAATCGAAAAATCCATTAGTAAAGATGTATAAATTAGTGGAAACCTCCATCTTGGCCTCCCTATTAAACGGACTAAAAGTCCTGACCTCTAACTGGACGGCTCGATCTACCATCTCGGATGAAAGGTGATCGAATTCAGTTTTGTCATCATATCTCGGCAACTGTTGATCCTATCGTCACGGAGGTCATTATAAAAAATGAAGCTCACTTATTTTTCTACAATAAAGGTCCTTTACTTTTTTCTCCTATCTGCAATAGTTCTTGTGTAATACGGGGCTGAAAGTATCGATGTTGGTATTTCCTTTCAGAACCTTGTGACGATCATGCACGTATTCACTGGTGTATTAGAGGAAAACTATCGAAAATACGAGAAAAATGTACTGAACCTTTCTTGTAGACAATTTAGTAAGCTTTTCTTTTTATAATGACCTTCGTGACGATATGATGAATAGTTGTCGAGATATAACGGAAAAGGTGATTTGGAACATTTTCGGTTGCATTTTTTGATCGAATTTTACCGGACCAAGTATCTGTCCAAAAATGATACCCACTTCGGACTTGTTCTTCGTTTGCAATCATGATGGGATACCAGTCAGCCGAAGTGTAATCGATGGCGGGAAGTTTGCCGTTGTAATTAGCCGGTAAATGACTCGGGTCCATGTGCTTGTGAAGCGATGATAATTTGCTGCCGTGGAAGAACATTCGGGACCTCAGTTTTTCCCTGACGAAGGGTTTGAACATGGTCCATACGAGGTTGAAGAGGAAGGGTTCTTTGACGACGTGAACCTGTGGGATAAAATGACAAAAAATAAAAAATCAGTTTAGAGTCCGTGCAATGATAACCGTGCACATCGAACAGCAGGAAACGGTGAATATTCATCGTTTGAAGTTTCAATGCGCATTAATAATCCATAGAAAAGACCATTGACCCTGGTCATGACATCGTTTGCATAAATAGTTAAGAATTGAATAAACAATTCCGAATATTAACCTCCTTCAAACGCAGTGGCATCGCGTCTTGGATGAAGGAAAGCAGTCTCATGCTGAAAGCTGGACTCAGACCGACGACCTGCTTCATCGAGAGACCATCAAAGTCCATGATAACGACGACACCTCGGACCTGTGGAAAGAGGAGGAAAGTCAAGCACCGTTTTTTCGGAATCAACATAATTTTATATACTCGGACTATTCATATCGTTCTCAAATTTCACAAGAGTGACTAATGTGAGCATTCTAGAAATACAATGGGGCCAAAAGTCGGCTGGAATTCGTTAAGTTACTTAATCGACGCTTTTGTTTCGCTGAAACTTCTGTCAAGTCAATTTTCTAGCCTTTCTTATAAATGTGATTTTGTGAACATGCTCCGATGTTCATTTTTTTAATTTTGTCCACCAGCTGTTAGAGCGTCATTCGATCTTGTCTTGTGAAGCAATGTATTACATTTCCAGTGTCCAGAAGAGATTAGTTGGCGCGAGTGAGTTTGATAATTGACCCAGCTTATCAGAGACCGTTAATGTTATCGTTGATCCTGATAGTCAAAGTCGAAGAGAGCTTATTCTCCTGTAATCTTATATCTCGTACATTGCCTCCGTTATGTTTTATAGGTCTGGGCATGGTTTGTTTCGTGCAGCGTGACCATGTGACTAATGCTTGTGTGACGTAAAATAGATAATAAAACGCGACTTTGTACAGCTGCATATGATTATTATCGTTTTTAAGTATTATCTTCGGTGCAAGGTACGAAAAAAGTACAAAATTACGGCGATTCGAGATCCATCGAGTATCGCGAGTAAAATTATATCTACGATGTACTTTGACTCGATATTAAACTATCACGATAAATGATCTATGAGCCAACGGCCACGATTCAATCTGGACGTATCACGACACACGATTGCGAAGTGTGCTGGTATAATAGATAAACATGCTGTCATGCTCATGTTGGAATGTACTTTGTATTTCAGGCTTGGTAATTATACTCGTTCCAGAATTGCTCGACTGTCAGCAATAATAGTTTTTTTTTCTTTTTTTCCGAATTTTTTAATTTCAAGATTCGTTACGACTCATGAAGCGCAACTAAGAATAGACGTAATTTTCATTGGAATACTTTTTTGGTTCAATAACAGCTGGAAACAGGATTTGAAACAGTTTCCCGAATTGATCACAGTCGTATTTTAGTCGAAGCATGTCGTATTCCGTGAATTATGGTCGTCTTTGAGATTCGTAACGGTCGTATTCAACACTAAAAGACATCGTATGTTGCAATGAATGACCCTCCTGATGGATTATGGTCGTATTCGAGACGAACACGCGTCGTATCGAATCAAAAAACGTCGTATTTAGCTGTCAATCACTTTTTAGGTACTAATAACGGTCGTATCTTGGTCTGAACATCGTCGTATTTTGCTACTAAACATTGATATGAACGAATAAGGGTCGTATCCTGGTCTGAAACAAGTCGTATCACAATATTTTCAGATCAAAAGCTGTCGTACTTCTATCTAATTGATATTCTAACCCTGAAGTTAATTACTCTGTACGTGACTCTGAATGTTTGACTTGAAACAGCTTCTCGTGAGTAAGTCATGGTCGTATTTGAGTCAGAATCGTGTCATATAATGCATAAAATCGGTCGTATTTTGAATCTAAACAATATCAATATTTTCAATAAATCGTTCGTTTAAACGTTTTATGAATAGACAGTGATCATATTTTACTCCAAGACACGTCGTATTGAAACCCACAACGTCGTATTTCGCTATGGGATAATTTGTTCCAGTAAATAATAGTCGTATCCTAGTCTAGAACAAGTCGTATCAAAGTCTGTACCATATTTCCAGATCACAAACGGTCGTATTTGTGTGTGACTCTGAATGTTTTCTGTATTTCCAATCCCATAAGTGCGCGATTTCAATTTTGTACTATCTTATCATCTCCTGTCCATTCGATTTAAATTGAAGTAAGCTTGTATGTGGTCTTACCTGGGTTTCTGGCTCGAGCACCGCCATCTCGTGGATGAGATAGAAAAGCCGGAATAGCTGATCAGCGCTAACCTTGGAAGGGTCCCAAGTTTTGCCGGCATTGACGATTAGGACGCGCCTGCCCTTGTGGTCCCTGTCCTTCAGGACATTGACTACGTTATGCTCGAGAAAAGTTGCCTTTTCATCCTGTGGCATTAGGTTGTCGAGGAGGGCGGCATTTTTTTCTTTGAACTCTGCTACTCTCTTCATCAAGGCAAACGCCTTGTCAGGATAAAATTTACAGGGACGTAAAAATATGACCAGAAAGTCATCCTCGGTGTTGAAGAAGATCGTCTTGTCCTCTGGAAATAGACCAAAAACAATATTAATCTGGAACGTGTCATTCAAATGTGACGAGATTAGATCAATCTTATTTTTTAATAAAAATAGAGATAAACCTGAGCTTATCTCATCCGATGAAAAACAACAAAGACACAAAACGAAGACTTCATTTTTATTCGAGATCAGCTATGTAACGTCTGTCTAATCAGTGTATCAAGATATTCAGTACGATTTATCCGATTGGAAGATTCATTTGAGTGCTTTTAAACTCAGCTTTGAACATGTCTCACTCTTTGGAACCCGGTGTCATCAAGTTCCAGCATGTTCAACACCTTTTTTTACACGCTTTAGGTTCAGCTTCATGAACCATTTCTTTGGAGCACTTTTTGATGGTTGCCTTTTCATCTCTGAACATGTTTCTCAATTCTATAAAGAATTTCGCCATGTTTCATCGATATCAATCAGATCTTCGGACTGATCTGAATATTTCGCGGTTCTAGCTACGATGTGACTGGTTTTAAACCTTTTTATACGCTTTTCATTTGATCTCTGAACATATGTTCATCAATCTGGAACAATTCTTAAGGTGAATCTGACCTTATTCAATCTTGTTTCAATTTTGGCACTGGCATTCTGAATATCAGCCATCATCAGTGAAGAATATCGACAACCTGGCTCATTGTCAGTTACAACGAGATAAGTCGATATCCGCAGCAGTTAACTATAAATAAGTGTGTCTTACTGATTGCTCATTGGAGCAGGTGAATGATTCATTGTCTTTCTGTTAGGTCGCAGCCCCCAGCTGACATACACAAAGAGTTTGGTGCACTTGAACATACAATGTGCGTGAGAACTTCTTTGGACAACTGCAGCAGTCCGGTGCATGCAGTTGACAAAGCCCGGTTTAAATTATTGCTTGATAATTAATGATCACGTGTGCATGTATATACCTAGGTGCACGTGATGTGGGTGTATTCAAACGACAACTGCGCGCCTTTCCGACTCGTGTAAGAAAAACATAAATATTTATATATCAAAGATATTTCCATATGTATATATACCTGCAGCAATTTTCTGCTTATAGACACGCGTGTACATCGACAAGTGTCATTTGTCCGTGCAACTACCATTCCGATTTGTACGGTTGTAACGACCTTGCGTGACAACTGGACACGGAACACAATGCGCACTTGGACACTTGTTTAACAAACAAAAATATTTCCAGGTATATCATACCGATTATAATCGTAAGACGCTGCATCGGAGGACTCCGCGAGGTCAGACGGACATTCGGCTGACGGTAATCAATGGATAATTATTAGATTATGTGGAATATTATCATTTGATTATTAAATTGCTGCTTTGTTGCACGCAAGGTAGACTTTGCAACGATCGATTATCTTCGTTATGGATCAATTTTATCTCCGGCTCAACAATACGATATCGATGCCTCATCATATCATCAATCTTATGTATCGTTCTGATTCGAATCTCATGAATCTCCTGGGGTTTTTTTTTCTAATGATTTTGAGAAATTTTGCCTTTATAAAGATTTTTCTACACTCCAGAAGAGTTTCAAGAGCGGGATATCCAATATCTGCAGATTTTTTCGATTTATGGGTAAACCGACAGTGCAACGTGATTTTTGCATAGGACCTATTTTGTGGGAAACAATACGGCCAACAACTTTTGTAGGAAACATTTTTCTCTAAACTCAGTAAATTGAGAAATAATGATAGAAATATCCAAAGAAGGTTTTTGTAAAGTCAGATCAACGCTTCTCTTCGATTTTGACCACATGTGAAAAATCGGTCTCTGACTTCACGACCCATTATTCAGTTCAATGAATTTCATTTTTGGTTTCAATCAAATAATTACACGAGTTTCCACAGTTTCAGATCGAATCTGCTAAGTATTTTCAATATTTGTGCCTGATTTGTAAATTACTAATGCAGATATCAATTCCTAAATTGCATCGAGCGTTTAAAATTGTCTCAAGTTGAATATTTCAAAGCCATAAGAAAATTCATAGATTATTTTCTGCCCGATAAATCTTGCTGTTGAACCGTTACGAACTCGCATCTCGAAATAACCGAGTGCAAGGGTGCAATGCCGATAACGAGGCTTATCAAATATCACGCTTGACCCCAGGACTGAACTGACTACCACGATTACGATACGCTATTTGGAAAAGATTACGTTCGAAAAGATCGTCTTTTACAACAATTGTCAAACAAAAAAGTAGACAGAGTTTTTTTTTTAAAGAAGCTGGAGACAAAATTTTAGTTTCCTTTTTTGGCTAACGTTTGAATCGAAAATAAATTTGAAAAACTGACCTTCAAGAAGTTTTCTGAGCTCTGCGATCCCTTTTTTCTTGTTCTCTTCGGTCTCTCTGAGCTCCCTGACAGCGAGCTCAAGAGTTTCCGGATTGATCGGATCCTCCACCAGACTAATGCCCATCGTGTGGTTGATTATGGTTTCAAAAAAACCGTAGAAAAAAAAAACTGCAAGAAGAAATGAATATTTTACCCCAAAATTAAAAAAACTGCGACCAATTTGAAAGAGTATTGTGTCTTTTGGAAAGAAATTGAAATCAGTTTTGATCAAAAAAATGAACGAATTGAAAAACACAAAGGATGATAAAAAATTAGTATGCTTTGGAAAATCGATGCTTACGTTAAGACGACCGCGATTTATCTGCGCTCGAGAAACCGAACGCGTTATACCACCGACGCCTCCTCTTCTTGTCAGCCATCCCGTCGTCTAATCTTTGACCGCTCAAAGTCCAATCGACGTATGTAATGATATTGGATCTGAACACCACGGACCCCAACAGCGGGAGCACGTCATCGTTTCTCGTGTGCTGCCGATGTGATAAATTCCGCCCCCGCCCCCGCCCCATCCTCACCATCCCCTCGTCCGGCTCACAGATCTACTGCACAAAGTGATCGATTTCCCTCTGTTCATTTATACATCCTGACCGTCACGAAGTCCACGTGATAAAATTTACCTTTTTAAACATGCTCATTTTTCCACTTATTATTTTTTTTTTATTACGTCGTGCTTGAGCTGATAACACGCATACGACTAGACTGCTGCTGCTGCATATCTGGATCGATAAGAATCATCAAGTATAGAGAATTTAGTCTATTAAGCTGTGTGTCATTTTCTCTGAGAATTTGATTTTTTTAGAATAAAAAAATCGTGTTTCAATCAACACTCGCAATTTTTTACTGTATATTGCGCTCATTTTGTTCTTCCATTATTCTTTGTCTTTGAGTTTGTGATAATTGTATAAATTAGTTATTCAATGATCTTGTTGCATGTCCTAGTCGATTATTTTGCTACTTCATCGCTGCGATTCAATGACCAACGATCATGTCGTTGTAAGTGTACATAAGTACACTGTGAGCCTTATTAGCGACAGGTTTATAGAATAAAATGCATAACTTGAAGCAGAATGATGAATCCTTCAACAGCTTGTATTTTTCTTTATGTACATACATTACATGTTTAATATTGATCAGCACGTTTCTATACTCGTTTCTACTAAGTTGTGTCGATGAATATATTTGTTGATCATGACGTCGATAATTATTTCTGTATTGTGTTGTGGATTTATATTTTTTTCCCACACTTACATCACAGGGTACATTTTTAGAATTTTTGTTATTGCAATTTCAACATTAATTAGTGCGAATTCATTGGAAAATACAAATCTTCACAAATTGTCAAATTCCATCCTGTCCCACGTGACTAACGAATGTCTTTCACTGTCCAAAAGGATTTTTCAAAGTTTTTTCTCTCCATTCTACGAATCCCCGAGGTGTGAGGAATTTTTAATCACCCTGTAAATAAAAAATGCTGTAATTAAATAGCCTGTAACTTCGTGATTATCATTTTAGACGAAAAAGAAAAAACCTGACATCATTACTTCGAGCTACTCTACATCATACAGATGTAAAAATCGAAAAAAAATCGTTCCAAAAAAAGATTCGGTTCCAAACTCCTGAGTATAGGCAATCCATCCGACAGCGATGAGTACGAAGACTGTCGTATCGACTGAAGGTACTTCAAACCTGACCACTAATCGGCTACGTAGAGTCCTGTGAGATCTTGGATCGTCAAAGATGGTCGCAGGAGGTAAAAAAAATGAGCGGCAAAGTTCGAACCGGTTCCGTCAGATGACGTAATCTGCGTATCCCTGCGTCTGTCGCGTGGAGAGGAGTTCCGCATGACGTTATTGTACCCAGACACAAACATGTCACGGTTGTGTTTCTTGTTGTTTCCGTTATTTCTGTCATCCGAAACGTAGCGGTGAGTTGAAAAATAATTCCGGCTATCGTCTCAGATGCGATAAGGCGTATTAAAAAATATTTTTCAAAAAGGAGTGATTCGGAATCGCGCAAACGCCTCTTGTATCTCCTACAAATACCAACGCAACGGAATTAAAAAAAAGAAAAACAAAAAAAAACGACAGCTGTAAGAATGGCGGAGTCAGATTTCATCGCTACGGATTCGATTGACGGAGTCTGGCCTTTTCTGCAGAGCGTAAGTCATCAATTTTCGAACATCGCACAATGTTAACGAAGATTTTTCGTCCGTCGATCCTCGTCGTCTTCGATCAAATCAAATCCCTCAGTGTTTTTTTATTCGGTTCGCAAAATCGTATTTTGCCGGCTTCGAAAAGCATCTTTATTCAATTGCGTCTTAGTCGTTAGTTTTTTATCCGGTTTATCTTTGAACGGATTTGAAGATTCGCTATCGATTGTTCCCAGTTCTCCAACTATTTTCGCGATATAATGAATGTGGAAATTGTTTCATTAGATCCGTAAATTTATTTGTATTATGGCGATCCGATTTAGCAACGTGACCTCATCCGGATCGCCTTGAAACACATATTTTTAATCCTCGATTCGAGCAGGTGATGGTTAAGATTGATAAAAGATTATCCTAGCGGCGATACGACTTGTTGAAACATTTTTTATTTCAATTATTACCTTCAACCTTCTTGGGATAATTGTCTTATCTATTTTGCACTGTACTCATTGATTGTCACAACAATTTCATAATTCTCAATTCCGTAATTGTCGTGTGCAGCATGTATCAATTCACGTTCCCCTCCCAGGCTGGAAAACCTCAACTGTATAAATTGACCTCGATGTTCTATACCTTTGGTTATTTAAATTGCCAGTCAAAGGTTAAAATTAGCAATCAGATCGACTCGTATTTGAATCCACGTCCCGTGAGGTAAAATCCATATCAAATCTTTCAGCAAAATTGAAGAAATGAAGGAAATACTTTACATATAAACTTGAATGACTCAATTCAAAAGGGAATTACGGAGTATAGAAATTTTATCAAAAAAAATATATATGTAATTTTGAGAGCTGATTAAAAAGGATTCAAATCCATCGTTCTACATTCGATAACTCATTTTTAATCACCGTCAATTAAACTTACGTCAGTTTTACTTAACACACGGTTTTTTGCTTAAAGGATGTTGAAGCAAACGTCAGAATGAGCCTCTTGATTTCTGAAATCCGGAATCTGATTATTTGCTTCGATTTTGATGGTGCAGCGATTAATCGATTTCATGTTACTGTTCACAGATCGAATGGAAGGACCCATGGCTGGCGATTCTGCTAACGTTTCACATAGCCGTGACCACTACTGCATTGATGACACGTAACCATGCGAATTTTCAAATCCTACTGTTCCTCATGCTGCGTGAGAATCTTTATACACGATTATCGATGATGATTAATTTCGTGAATGATTGATTCTCTACTCAAAACTTGATTTCTCTTACAGTTCTGCTTGTATACTTCTCTGAAAGTATCAACGAGGCAGCAGCAACAAATTGGATGTGAGTTACAGACTGATCACTGATTTTTAGATCAGTCAAGTCGATAGAGATAAGTAATAGGTGTCCATTATTCATTGAAGAAATGAAGATTTCCTGGAAACCGTTAATTAACAGTCAAGTCGACCTTCGAACATGTGTATAGACAAGCTAATAAGCTAAGGTGCAATCGATTGCATTTCACGGTAGATAACGTTAATCCCATTATTCTCGAACTTCCAGGGTCTTCTCAAGGCAGCAGTACTTCGACTCTAAGGGTCTCTTCATTTCTATAGTCTTCTCCGTCCCGATACTGATGAACTGTATGATAATGGTGGTAAGAATTATTCAAAATTCGACCCTAACCTTTTATTTGTCGTTATAAGCGTAGCCCTTGTCAATACGAATCCAATGACACCCCACAAGGTATAGTCGCGGTCGATGGATAGCCCCGAGCGCACAGCCAGCGCTGCGCTTCTTTACCGTGCGCTAGTGCGCTATTCAATATCTATCGTCGGACCTATGCCTTGTGGGGTGTCGTTGGAATCGTCTCGTTATCTTCTGCGACTTGAGGTCTATGAGAATCGATTTGGTTTTGAAAAAAAATTATGATTTTTCTTCTGAATTCACAGGCAAGCTGGCTCTACCAGTCGAGCCAGTTGATGACGAGTCTGAAGAGAGCGCAGCTTCGCGAAAGGACAAGAAATCGTCGCGGGGAAGGCGACTCGACGAACGCAAACGGAAAATCAACGAGACAAAAACAGGAGTAATGGTTGAATCTAGTCATATAAAAGAAGATGAAACTGATTTTCACGAGAATGCAAATATTAGCTAGTATATAAAAAGTAAATGTAAAATAAGACGTTATTCGCGAAATCGAAAAATGAGAAAAGAGAATACAGGTAACGATAACCACACACGGTTATATCAGTATAGGATTGAAATCATCGATGACAAAAAATATAGGAACACGGGTCATGGCACGCATACTCAATTTTCTTTTCTGTCTTCACTTTTCAATCATTATATTTACAGCAATCACACACTCATACGATTACTACTATGATACTCGACATCACATTAAGCTTTTAATGTTTGGATACTGGATCTAAGGGTCTGATAATTACGGCTCTGCATTTACCTATATAATCACAGGCTATCCCAAGTCAATCTATTTTTTATTCAATCAAATTTTGCTCGATCATTTTTTTCCCTCGGCGTAGTCGTGTACGATAGTTGTATAGCGAAAACGAACAACTCATTCTGGGTGGAATCAAGCGCGTGTAAGTGTCATGGCGGCCATAACTCGATCAACTGTAGTCCACCTCGCGACTTCAGTCTCTTTGTTCTGAGAAACAGGACTAAGATCGTCGAAAATAAAGCTCTGGTCGTCGCTGGGTGCCTGAAGAAGGCCAGAAAAAAATTTTGGGACAGTTTATGATCAAGAATTTACATCAGAATTTGAACCATGCAATCTATACGATTAAAGAAATCGATTGATACTATTTTTTTCTTACAGATTGAAATTAGCTATCATTATATATTCTATGCTATGAATTACAAGACGCGAAACATTCCTCACGCTGCGTTAATCAAGTGCATGTACACAGTAGGTATGGAAAATAGAAACACAAACGTGCGTATAAACAATGTTATAGATTAATAAATCGAGTGAGGTACTTACTAATACGGATCGAGTGTGCTTATTGATAATGTGTATCTATTAATAATTATAAATCATAAATTTATTGTCCCTCGTGATGATGGCGGATATTTATATCATCGTATTGGAAGGAAACAAAATGAAAATTTATATTCAAAAATATTGTTAATGTTATTATTACTATTGTATATTATATTATTATTATTATTATTATTATTATTATTATTATTATTATTATTATTTCATAGATCAAGACGCATTTTCTTGCCGCCTTATTAATCCTGACTGTGCGACTATACGATATACCTAATACATTAGGTATTATTACATTTTCTCTACTTCCTGGTGGTGAATGATTGGGGAAAAAATTCAACTTAAAATAACAATCTGACCAGTAGATTTTACAGATTTATTACCGTCTTTGTATTGTACTGCTTTGTATTGGAGTTTTTCACACTGTTGACGATAGTCAAAATATAGTTCTAGTCGAAGAAGAATAAGAAAAACTACAAAAATTGACTGTATCACACAATCTGAAATCAAGAATTACTTCGATGAATCGATTAATCAGCGACGAATGTTCTTAATGTTTATTGTAACAATGAATTGTGCATTTTTTTTTATCATTGTGAAATTAAAAATTAATTCTTTAATCTTTAGAAATTGTATTACTAATCATGTATGTGTCGCATTAAAGTTGATATTTTGTGATCATGTGGTCCTGATCTACCTAGAGTTATACTGTGTAACGTTCAATAAAGTTACACTTCTTGTCCAAATTCCCAAATTCTGTATCGTACCGTCTCCAAAATTGACAGAGAAGAGGAATCTTGAGTCCTTTTCGGAACATGTTTCAAACTACCCGCGGAAAGCGACGAAACTTCACAACCTACGCCTCACGAAAAATCGATACCAGATGGAGCCACTTTGACGTCGGTTGGGTTGCGTGGAGTAAGGCGCACGGAGAGTCGAATCTTGAACATTTCTTTTTTTCTTCTTGTCGTTCGGTCCAAAACCTTGCATTGATGTTTGGAACTTTTTCGAAAATCGAAAAAAAATTTATTAGCAGGATCGTTTTTCCTTCTTTTTCAAAATAAGCAGCGCAGAGAAAAAAATAAAAATAAACCGAAAGTCTGCAGTATGACGCGGCATGATTTACGGTAAAAGTTTTTCATCCATATTGAGAAGAAAAAAAAATGAGGTATAAAACGACCGATATACCGTATGGGGTGGTATAAACCATTGGCGATAAACCTACGTATGCAAAATGTGTGAGAGCTACCAAATATTTCCACTGTGCGAAGCTGCGTAACTGCGACTCCAGCCACTGGTGTATATTTATATTTATTTATTTTTTTTGTTTCCTTCCTTTTTGCGTCAAAAGTCTTCAGCTACACCTCCGGGTGGCTAAAGTCAACGAAGATTTATGACGTGAGCCTCGAGACGCGAAATAAACTTGGCATCATCAATAAGCACGCGGGGTCGCCTGCACCCCAATCTACGCAAGGGTGCCGAAGAAACCTGGTAGAGTAGAAAAAAGGAGAAGAAAACTTTGAAGAAATAGTTGCCAGAAAAGATTCGGTGAAGTTAATTTTCCCTTCTCTTGTTGCTCCCGAAAATAGAAAATAAAATTCAAAAACCTACAGAATCCGAAATTATTGTGAAAGAGAAAAGAAGCTCATTGTCATTCAGGACGTGTGATAAGTCCTCGCGTGACATTGGGACGAAAATTCTTTGGAATAATAGGCTAGGTATTTGGTGTTTTTGAATAAGGTAGAAAAATTCCGGGTGCGACAGACAGGGGGTCGAAAGTTAAGTAAGTTAAGCGGGATCGAGGAAACGTTGACGAATAGCTAAGACGTGAGGATCACCTCCGCAAGCTGTCAGGGTCTTCGGCAATAATGCCTTCGGCTTTAACACGGCGAACACACTCGTCCTGCGTGGCTGTTGAGACGGAATTTTTGCATTACGAAGCATTCTTTTTTTTTCTTATCTTATTCTCCAGCTCCTTTCGCATTTCGTTCCCGCACGACGGTCACATATCTGTTGGATAGGAGAGGGAAAAACGAAAGAACCACTAGGTAATGACGCACATACCAAACCTAGAATCGGTCCTCAGGATTCGGGACCACGAAAATTCCCAGTCCCACCCCATACCCTCAACGAGGACAACGAAAGTGATCGGTTTTTGGCAATTCGTTGATTCAAATATGCTCGAATCACAAATGCGATTTGCGATATCACGATAACATCAGAGAGCCGCGTGGCGTTGTATAAGGGTTCACTGGTTATCTATAATCGAGGCTGTAATCTCACAGATAATCAGTTACCGTCTGATACACCATTCCAGTTGCTGAAGGTATCGAGTCCAACACCGCTCATCATTCAGTCAACGTCCACTGATCAAATGTAAGTCGACATGTCATTTGTTAAAAAAAAGTCTGTTCAGGTTCACATTAACATTCCAATCTCCCCATCACCTGACTCCAGACGGTGACATTGCACCTGAATTGCATAATCGTTTCGCTTAATCGTTCACGCAGATATTATCATAATGCATTAGCGTTAAGAGTGTCTCGTCTGAAATGTTGGGTTACGTTCCGTCAGGAATTAACATCGTCTGTGAAAATTCATAGTGTTGGCTCCTGGCTTATCTTGGTTTGCAATTTTGATAACTTCTTCTAAACGAGATAACGAGCGATCATCGAGTGCAGGGAGAGTGTTTGATGTCCAATTTAGCGACTAAAGCGTGTACTGGTAAAATTACTGTCTTGCAGATCAAGATGAACATTAGAGAACTTCCGGCTGAGTTGAAAGCTGTTGCTAAGCGGGATCTCGGCGAGGATGAGGACCGGCTCGAGGAACACATCGAGCACATCCGAGAATGGCTGAAGAAACAACCCCACATTAACGCGAATACTGGTGAGGTTCTATGATTTTTTTTTTCGTTGTGGCCAAAATTTGAATCAAAGAAATAAAAAGAAAAAAAAAAGACAGCGATTCTGTCTAGATGTATACTTATTATCTGATCAATAGACACACACACAGATTAGATATCTACAGCGATAAGACATTGCATGGTATGAAACCAGTATAATTCAATTTTTTTTTAGATTCGCAATGGATCGTGGCTTTTCTGAGGGGCTGTAAACACAGTATAGAAAGGACCAAGCAGAAACTGGACGCTTATTACACCATCAGGACTCACCTCCCAGAATTATTCGGTGACAGAGATCCGAAGAATCCTAAAATAATCGAGATACTCGATCTTGGGTAGGTTTGATCGATTCATCCCGTTATCTATACCGCATTATCTTCTCGATATCAGATTTCGATCCATTAGCATTGTACATTATCTTACGGTCTTTTTCGAGAAAAATCGAGACGATTTTGTCCCAACCAGAATCTCATGGGCCTCATAGTTTTTGAACTACAGCTGACGGAACGTCGGCCAATTGTCGCGGAGGAATTCTAACGGTCTTCGTGACGTGGCACGCTGGGATTGGCGGGAACTGATTCTTCTCTAGTTTGAAAACTATAAGAGCCTCGAATTTTTAGCTGGGGAAAATTTCTCTCAGTTTTTTACCCTTGATCTATTGTCTTTGTTGGATTATCGAAAAGTCTCGTTTTTCCGCAGAATCTATCTCCCGCTTCCCAAGACCACCGACCCGGACAGTCCGAGGGTCATCGTCTTACGCGGAGGATCCTTCGATCCTAGCAAACACAGTTTTCTTGATATAATGCGCGTTAACTACATGGTCATGGACTTGATGCTGCTCGAAGACGACAGGTCCATGATAGTCGGGCAGCAAACCATCCTCGACCTGGTTGGCAGCCGGATTGAACACGTGGCACAATTCACTCCAGCAACGGTGAAGAAGGCTGTGATGGCATTCCAGGTTCGTTACTTTCGTTTTCGTTACTTCAAATTTTAGATAATGGGTAACGCAGTAACTGATTCACTTCCGCTTCCGCCAGGATGCTTACCCTATGAGAACCAAGAGCATGCACTTCGTCAATCTACCACCCAGCTTCGACATGGTCTTCAACATCTTCAGACTCTTCTTGACGGAGAAGCTAAAGAACAGAGTGAGTCTTTCCACAAATCCAAAAACATTTGAAGCGAATTCGTGAATCCTCAACCGAATTTCAGATCATGACTCACGCCGATCCGAGCACCCTCTACAAACACGTTCCACAAGAGATTCTACCCTCTGATCACGGCGGGAAGGGACCCTCGGTGGCAGAACTGACCGGTGAGTTTTAAAAAACGCTATCTTTACATGTTCCAGAGAATCCTTGTGATTTTTTGCTCGCTGTTTTTTCTTGAAGCTTACTGGAAGAAGAAGGTGCTGGACAACCGCGACTGGTTCGTCGAGGACGCCAAGTTCCGCGTCGACGAATCGAAACGACCTGGCAAGCCGGTTACAGGGGCTGATCTCTTCGGGGTCGATGGGAGCTTCAAGCAGCTCAGCATCGACTAAAATTCACAACGAGGAATGACGTGAGGAAAAACGGAGGGGCAAGATTGTTTGAAAAAAATAAATAAAAACAGAAAAAAATCGAATACCGTGAAGCAGGTTTTTTAAATTTGTATCCATAAACCTTATAGAAGTGTAGAAAATGAGAAAAAGGCATCCAGTGAAATTGAAAGGCGCTTACGTAGTCGAGTGCTGCGGAGCATAACCGTAAATAACGGGGATGATCCTTGCGGATATGAGTCGCAGCATGTGGGACCTTTAGACTTTGCTGGATATGTAAAGACATCGTATCCGCAGTCTTGTTCTGAGCATACCTACCTCCCGTATACTCTATAGTTATTTGTATTGGTATAATACAGCCATAGGAGACAAGGATAGTGCGGGGCCACTGCGTAGCACGTGCCGTAAATGCCTCGCTCCGAGGACTATTTCTTTTCCTCCATATTGCGAACGCGGGTCTCCGCAAAATCGTGGCAACAGCAGACAAAAAATGAATAAGAATCAGGAAGAAAAAAAATCCGACATTCCTGACCTAAATTTTCAATCTTCCTTTTTAATGTAACACATAAGGCATCACGTAGTGTGTGGCTACATGCATATGTCTACATTCTGTCGGGGGACGTTTCGAAGGGTTTCGGGTTCCGGGTTTGGGGTTTGGGGATGGAAGAAGGAAGGAAGGACACGGCGGGATTGGGAGTAGGCGATACTCGTCTCCGGTAAGACATTATTAAGGACGTGATGGGAATATCGCTAGAAGTAGATAATTACATTATCATCCGAGGGACGACGACTCGGAGACGAAGACGAAGACAAAGATGGTAGTCTCGATGGTTCGGTCGCTAGGTGTCTCTGTGATCCCTCTCTCTGTCTCTGTATAAACGCTACGTGTTCAATCATAACCCGATAATGGGTACCTGGGCCCCCAGGGTTATCCGTGTTATCACCTTGTTGAGCCATGGAAATTTTCCCCAGAATGGCGGACGTTGCTTCTTAGATTTCGGCTATCCTATCCTCGAGCCAATTACACTTCAGGCTAGCAGGGCTAGCGAGGCTAGCTAGTCTCCTAGCTTGTATATCCGTTGCTCAAATGAGCCAGGAGCAGTTTAGATTAGGTTATGTTCCCAGGGGTTGAGGATCTCTACGAAATTTATTCCAAGGGTTAATTTTCTTTGATACCGTTAAGAACGGGGGAGTAGAGGCCGAGGCTCGGCTTTATTTTCTTTAATTAGAATTTCATTGGTTCAATCCAACCAGCGAAAGTGAGGTTATAAACTAGGGAGGAAAAACGGGGCGATATTTTATTTTATATTCAGTTGGTTTGAGGTTATAGTCTATCACCTCGTTAACGGGGTATCGGTACCCTTATAATCAAGAATTTATCGCGCCAAGATCTTCGTCTCCATATGCAAATGTGATGGAAGTCGGCGGGCGAGAACAGGCCGCGTCAATTGATGCTATCTAGATTTGCTCATCTAGAACCAGCCCTTAGGACGCGCGGAAAGAGCCTCAGAGCCTCGGATAGGTTGGGCAGAGGGAATAATTTGAATAAGAAAAGTTCCGTCTGGTTTTCGCAATGGTTATAAGGGTTGCCACGAGCCGCTATACCGAATAAGGGAACCTGGCTAACGCGACGACCCACCCGTAATTAGCGTCTTCTTCCAGCTCCTACCAAACCCTCGTTCAATCTCTATTCCTTAGTTTTATGCAGCCCAATACCAGCGGGGGGTGGCTTAACCAATTTTCTTAATCAATTATTAACCGGAAGCGGAGCCCACAACCCTCGGAAATTGAGGTCTCGTGTTCTCCGTCAGATCTTGGAACGTTCTTAAAAAAGAACGTATCGTAGTTTCTTGTTGAAAATCAGAGCACGAGGCTCATGGTTGCATATTGCATAAAATATCAGAAAGCTTATAGATAAAGTTCAATCAAGTCGAGTTGAATTCGGTACAAAGGTCGAATTCTTCTCTCTCTAATTCCGTTTCGTTTCGTTTGATTTCTCACAGGGACCATAACACCCTTTTCAGCTCGCTCTCTTCACTTTCGTTTTTATGCCCTCCACCCTCGCCTCATGACTTACTAATGTGGCCGTTTCGCCGGTTGCAGTATCCTCTTTTTTATTTTCTTTCTCTCAATTTTATCATCAGACCGGAGTGTTTAATTCATCAGAGAAAGGGAATTAAATTCCTGTCTTGACCTTTTTATTTTTGTGTTCGCTGAATTTTATATCGATCGAGAACCCGACGCTTAGCGTGAGTCTGGGTTTTGGTTCACCTGAGACTCTCGCTGATTTTATCCGCAGCGAAGTGAGAGACTGCTCCGGAGGAGAGTCTTTAGGGAAGATTAAACCGGGAATCCCTCGCACGCACCCCCACCTGGCGCAGTGCGGATTCGGCTGTAATTCTTCCTTGCATCGGTGCGGCACGGCCGCAGGCACCAGGCGGCAGAGGCAGAAACATGGATTGAGGACTCTGGACTATTGCCAGTTCCAATTATCCCCCCGTTTCTCTAAGACCCTGCCACCCTAAAGACTTTACAGATCGTTCGTTTAGCTTCCCGAGCTTCGTGATTATTCTCAGCACTGCGATTATCGAAAATAATTGAACTCTCAAAGAAGAAGAAACCGCATTGAATTTTAATATACTTCGACCCAATCGAACAATATCTTACAGAATCATAAAAGTTTCTCAATAATTTGAAAGATAACTCGGAGGGTTCGATAAAAGTTCAGAAAAACTGAACATACAATGCAAAAAAAAACTCGAAATGTTACATCAATATTGATAAAGCGTTCTTGAAGTGTAGATATCAGTCGATTTTGAGTTCGTATTTTATTTTTGAGGTTCGAGGCGCCCATACAGCACAGAACTCAAAGTTGTCAAAAGTCCCACTTTATGACGTCTAAATCTTGTCTTAACTCTTACAGAAGTCTATAAGAGACCAGAAGAGGTCTTTAAAAGATGACACTAGATTTAGACGTCAAAAAGTGGGACATTTGACATCCATACGACGACTTTTAGACGACTTTGAGTTCTGTGCTGTCTGGGCAGATTCCTAATGGACAAAAAAATTTCAAACTACCAAGAAAAGTAGACATACTCTTTCATTTGAGGTTATGATCGTTCTTGTATTATTATTATTATTATTATTATTATCGATAATTTTATTACAAGGATTGATTATATCTATGTCTTCAACGACTTCTTCATCAGTTAAGAGAGTCTCTAAAGTCTCTCAAGTCCCAGAAGATTCATGAAGTCTTTGCAATCGTCTGAATTCAGACGACTTAAGTCAATTCGTCAGATTGACTTAAGTCAATTCTGTGAAGTTTAGAAGTGTTGAACTCTTTTTTTTCGGAGTGATGAACCCCTGAACATAATGGCTAAGAAACAAGACGTAGAAGATCATAACCTAAATGGATTGTTTTCTTGTTTTTAGTATCGTGAAACCGGCGAACAGTTGGCGTATAGTCACTTGTTGTCTCGCCACTATGACTGAAATTTGTTGACCTTCTACTAATTCGATCTTTCCGTAAACTGAAGAACTACTTTTTTACTGTTTCACTGCGAGACTCTGAAGCGAGGATTTTTTTGTAAAAAAAATTGTTCCATTCGATTCTCGCTTTGTTGTTTCGCTTTTTTCATTTTTATATTCTTGACATTATGTAATATGACAAAACCTTGTTATCGAGTGTAGAATGCTGCTAATAAAAGAAGATGAAAAAGAGATAAACGATAACAAGAAATTGATTCGTTTTGGTTGTTACCATGAGAGAGAAATTTATTTCCTCATACAAGTTTGCGTAACGAGTTATAAAGCAGAGTTTAACGCAATATCAATAAACAGTCGGTGTATAATAAAAATTGAAATAAAAATAAAGAATACTGTATAATACACAGGAATAAAAAAAATAATATAAAAATAATAAAACCCCAAAGAGAGAAGGAAGAAAAATGATTAAGATTGAAGAAACCGCAGTACACGGTGTATGTAACGTTGCTTAATAACAAAAATTGCACTTGTCTCACCAGCGTGTTGAAAGCGCAGTCGCGTAATGATTTCTCAACACGAGGTTTTAAATACCTTAAAATTAATATCCGTTTTTAGCAAATTATACACATGCACTCGTTTGGCAAGAATTTAACAGCTGAACTAAAAAGTTATTACATTGACATGTTGCAAGCACTATACGATTCGACAATGTGACTTTGCGAACCTGAATTTTTTGTTACTTTCGTTATCCATGCCTAAAAAAAAACTGTGACGACTGTAATGCAATTTTAATTAAAAAAATATTCAGAAATCTAGTAGGAATTCTTCGTGGCTTGAGAGAAAAAAGTAGTACGAAAAAAAACGTGAAATATTTAACGACCGATCTCCCGTCCCCTCAAAATGATTGTCTTCGCGAATTCCCACAAGGTGTCAGATCGTTTGTCTTGAAAGTATTTCTGTTCTCTTTGATCAGTTAATCAAGTTCGACCGTATCAAGGCTGGAGAAATCTGCGGAAATTAAATACTGATCGACTTCGTGTAGTTTTTTGTAGTAATGGAGGTGTAATAACCTACATAGTGAAATTTTTGACTATTTATTTATACTACGTGCAGATATCCAAACGAGCATGAGAAACAGAGAGAGAAAGAGAGGCGAGATACAATTATTGGCAAAATTGCGAGAACCGTTATTTATTTAGATTAGAATAGAGACATGTACCTGGGCTACGTATAACCACGAAAATCGACCTCGAACACGTATTACGATCTACGGAAAGATACTTACAAGTGCTGTTGGCTATTGGCATACCGGCTACAGATTTTACACCAGTAGAAGGCCAATCTGTGGATGCTGTTCCTTTATTTTCATCTTCTTCATGATTTATTTGTTCTATTTTTTTTCTCTTAAATTTCTCACTCAACAGTTTATGTTCCAATTAAAAACAGAACAAGACCGATCAGCATCTATGTCTTCGAGGTCTTCTGGATATGATGCAATAACGATTCGTAAAAAGATGACTTTCGACATTCCTTCATGAGCTTTTCGGCAATCATTTCAGCTTCAAACTATTCGCATCAAACGATGTAGTTATCTTCGAAATTTTAATTTTTTACCGTCGAATTATTTGAACGAAACAATCTAATGATGAGAAAATCAGTCAAAAATTATTCATATACTTATCCAGTGTTTCGAAATATATTTTTGTCTCACTTTGGCCGGTTTTCGAGCTTCCAAAAATCATTTCACGTCAGCTTCGATCATTTCAGCTCGAACTACATCACATTCGTTGACAAGTTACATGTCTCCAATGATTTCAGTGTCTCTAACCAGATTTTTAGCCAGTTTTTTAAAAACATATTAAATCATTTGGCTGAAACCATCCTAAAAAAATGATTTTTCAGTTACTTAATAGATTCTGTTGAGGTTCTAATAATTTTCTCAACAGTGTTTAAATTGTGATTGATCTAGTTTCAAATTTTTTCAAAGTTCCTGCCGCGAAACCGTAAAAAAATTGCTTCTGGAATCATTTTAGCATTTCGTCATGTTTTTTTTTTCTTCTGGTTTCAAAGTTTGGCTGTCAGCCAATGTCACTGTCTAATTTTCTAGATAAAGCAAGCTATTGATTAAAAAATTACTTTCTAAACTCATTACGTTTTTTTATTTTAAGCTTTCGACCAAATTCGCTATCTTTTTGAGTTCTTAAAACTAACTTCGTCCGGCTTCATCTGGTTGTAGACTTGGATAAAAATTTGTCAAATCCATAACGAACATTTTTTTCAAAAATTACGTTAGCTGTTTTTTTTTTCTCTCTCATATTTTAGTCTGTAACAAAATTCGATTAATGCGATCCTCTGGATTATATTTGTCAAATGTCTCCATTCACCGAGTTGAAAACTTACAGGTATCGAAGGAGCAGCATAGTGAGCAATATATCCCAACTTATTTCGCGGATGATAAATTACTTTGGCCTCTGTTTTAGCACTTCAAAACCTTCTCTAACGTTTGTTTGAACAATTATCGATTATTTTAGCCTCTTGTATCTATACCTTGGTCCGAAACTAATTCAAGTTCATGCCTCAACATCTGTCATTTCGTTATACTGTGACGAATATTAATGATGACTGTAAAATCATTCCAGCCAATTTCAAACGATCTTTTTTTCCAAGTTTAATTGCGGGATTCAAGTTTCTCTGACCAGTTAATTGAGTCATAAGTATTCTTCCCAAAGAGAAGAATGAATAATAATAATTGACACAAGCTTTGCATGAAAAATGTCTTTTGTGTGGAATAAAATATTTACAACCCAGACGGAACTATGTTAAAAAAAAAAAAAAAATGGTTAAATCGTGATCGCCAGAAGGTCGTATGGAGTGGGTGAGGCCTTCCGGGTCCCACTCCTCAAAATAATCACGGAAAAACTACTGTCTAGCTTAGACTCCGTGCTTGTACAGTGTACTACCATAATCTACGTAATATTCGATACAGGCAACAGCCAGATACGTATAACGAGTATTTACCTCACCTTAACTCTTATTCTCAGGTACCGATCCGCTTGCGGTCACCGGCCGCCAGTTTCAAATCAGACAATGAAATACAATCTCTTAGACGCGTTGTTTTTTCGCGGAGCCGCTTGTTCCGTTAATGATCGTGTATTACAGAGATTACATTTTTTTTTCTCTTCTCAATGCTAGTAGTGAAGTTTGCATTGTCTAAAACTTTATAAAAGTTTCTGAAATCAACTTTGAAGTGTGTTTTTTGTAAGCAGGTACGATAACCGGCGTCCCCCTTACTGTCGTCGACCACTACGCGGCGCTGTTAGTAACGGTCCGTGTCACGTGATCGGAAAAGTAACCTCAAATATCAAAGCAGTGAAAAAAAAACGCCATTTTGAGATAAGTTGGCAGATATCAAGCCTTTCTGAATGCTTTGAGCACTGATATATGTACTAACTGGATACGAGTTTGCCTATGGAGCCATGGGCCATGTGTCTGTACCCAATAGAAGCTGGGATTTGGCAGTCAGCCTCCGTACTACGTTGCGTACGTTAACATAAGCCAAGTACGAGATAAAATTTTAACATATTTTGATTTTGAGGGATGATTTTCTCTTCCATTTTTTGTGTTGTTATCATTGCCGTCACAACTAGTCCCTCGTTTTCGATTCACACCTTCATTCTTATGAAGAATAGAGAAGAGGGGTACAGCCACCCACTGCTAAATACACAGAGATGGCTGTGGCCCAAATGTCAGAAAATTGAGAATTTTCTCAAAGAACGATAGAGTTACCACTAGGTAAGCGCTAGTGTCGGATCTAGGGAATATTTCAACTTCGAGTTTCAATAACAGAAAACCTGAGGCTGCATCTGAGTTTTTAACGAGTAGAATGGAAACAATTGCATCAAACCCTACGATTTCTGACAATATCAACAATAAAAACGACAAAAAGTGTTTCGTTTGTCCCTACTGACGACACTAGCGCTTAACTAGCGGCAAGCGCAGAACTGCAATTGAGAAAATGGTCAATTCTCACCACTTCAGCCAATGTGGCATGTATCTATTGCAATAATATAGATATACTCGGCTGTATTTGTACTGCGCTAGATTACGCGCCCGAGACGCTAATTTTTCGAGATTTCGATACCACGCCCTACTAAAAATGTTGATGTAATGGAATCATATAATGTTATGACCGATATCATCTCTTCGTTTATCATACGATTTATCTAGTAATTTGAAGAATTATGTAAAAAATCATATTATGGTGAATCATCATATGATATGAAACAAATTACATGATAAACTATGTATGGTTGACTTTTGATCCATTAAATTTGACGAATCGTGCGAACATTATTTATCTTGTGATTTTGATGTATTTTTTGAAAATCACTAGATAAATCATATTATGATGAATGACATGACGATTTCGTTCGTGACAAGATGATATGATTCATCACATCAACATTTCCGCTACGACGGGCTAAGGCCGAGTGTATACACCTTCATTCTACCCTCCATATTAAATCTGACCCGGTTTTAACCTCAAAATCTGAGATAGTGTGTATTTGGAGGTTAGAATCATTCGGACTGGGTCAGATAACCGGATTGACCTACCGATTTTATGACATTCACGATTCCAGACGAACCCATGAACCGATTTTATTGAAATTTGGACAGAGAATTGATCATTCCGAGACGATTTGATCGTAAAAACTTTAAATTTATTTACATCATTGGTTTCAAAATGGCGGACGTTCAAACTTAGGGAACAATAGGTGTAGCTTTTCGATATCAAAGTAGACGGTTTTTTTTCTCATTTTTCTTCTGAATCTTCCTATTTTTGGATTTCGTATCGTTGTCAAATTCACTGCACTTACGAGATTCAGATATCCACGTTTTGAGCCAAAATGCTCGATCGATTTGACTTGACTCATTCATTGAGAGGATGTCTTCGAAATATTTTCAACTCCTTTCTTCTTCTTGATTCGGCACATGTCAGAATGTCGTTGCACCTCAAGCAAAAAATTGAACAACAAAAGAAAAAAAAACGAAGTTAAATTAGCCACTTATTTATTGTATAGTAGCAGAACTTTGACCCCCACTGGCTGGCTAGTATTAGGTGAGAATGTATAAATGAATACCTTGAATCTTTTGATAACTAGGATTGAGAATAATTCAGCCGAGGAGTGTGCGGTAAGAAAATCTTCCAATTCGATTCTGAAAAAATCATAGGATCATAGAATATCAACGAAAAGATTTTCACGTCGATTTTTATAAATTTTCCATTAAGTTTCCTTACAGCATTTCCAAAACTCCTGACGAGTCATCAGGTTCTTTAATTTTACACTTGAATTCCCAATTTCACTGAACTTCTATTAAGCATACACAGAATTCCATTCAAATTTACTCCATTGTAGACTTTTTACAAAATTTCTCTGTAATTCCGTTCATCATCCTTAAGAATTCAGCGATCGCGACCGAAAAGTATAGAATATTGTACCGAACCCTTTTTTCAGCGCCAGAATTTTACGTTCTAAAATTGAAATTGAATGTTTTTTGTAAAAAATTGAGTGAAATAGGGAGGAATAAAAAAAAACGAAGCCCCCCTACCGAGCTACACAGTTCCTCCGAGGATCTGGGTATAAGCTCTATACGTAGGAGAAGGTAGAATCAAACACGTTTTGGTCGTAAAACAATAACGGCCAGCCCTAAAGTCAGCCTAGACTCGATACTGGGATACCCGCAGAACCCACCAACGTGGTACACACCACGTCCACAAACATCTATATTATACCTCGACTCTTACGACTGGCTAGTATTACGGGGGTAGGTGTATCAAACGTTTTTTACACACCTTTATATTTATACCCTTAAGGAAACAGACGTGGCCAAGGACCGGGTATTACGGATTTAACCCCCCCCCCAACGTCGCGTCACCACGATACGGGCTTTAAGACATTCCCCATAGTGTATAAGGATACAGAAATAAATTGACGAAACAACCCCATCAATTTTTTTTCGTTTCGTTTTTCATTATTTTCTCCTCAGCCTTTCCCCCTATTTTAGTGACGTAATTATAATTTTAAAAAAAGTGTTGTACACTGTTCACAAAATTTGAGCTTTAACATTGAGTAGTTTTGCAAGCTGCTCGAACTCAATTTTCTGCGAAGTTGTATGTATGCAATTATTGAAAAAACAACATTTTTTGTTTCGAGCTTTTTGTAATTCGAGTAGTGAAAGTTTTTTTCCAGCTGTCAGAAATGATTCGTAGAGTGAACGAAAGCAGCAAAGAGAGTGATTTCAGGGTCCGAGACGTAGTTAAAAAATGTTGTATATAAAATGTAACGCAGTAAAATAATGGGGCGTATTCGGGATAAGCTCTGCCCTGACGGTAGCGAATCCTTTGGTAAAAGCTCTACCCTCCGATTGGCCGTTGGGTATCGAGCTCGCGACGGTTATTGGTCGCAGGTTAACGTCGCAAGCTCCAACTGTCAGGCGTTAACGCCTACCTGTCCGTCGGACGTCGGACGTCGACGCCACGTAAAACAGACTTTCTCTCTCTCTCTCTCTTTCGTCGTATGTTTCATTTATCTGGAGATACGTGACTTTCGTTACTTCGCAATATAAAAGCTACCTACATCGTGTAATAGAACGACGTTACGGCATACTGACTGCCGTACGTATATCTGCACGTTCGCATTTTACCAAACTCACTTTAACGACCCCTGGTACCGCAGGACTTTAGGGTTGCTGGGGGAAAAAACTGTTTTACAGTCAACTGCCTGTTACTTCTTGCGTATAAATCATTCAGAGACCCTTTTTCCAAAATTAATTCCTCCGTTGAAGGAAAAGGGGATGAAAAATACCGGCGACTTTGTGACTAGGACGAAAATACCTCAATTAGCATAATTCGAATTTAATGATTGATTTTCATCGGGGTTTGACATCAACAGTTGATCAATGACTCAAAAAGCACTTGCTAATATTTTTGAAGATTTTGGTTAACAGATTATCTTCGTCCTTCAGATCATTATGAATCCATGTAATCAATTGGCCAAAGATACTTTCACATTTTTTCAGCAATATTTCACGGTTTCAACGTTTTGTTTTTGAATAAAAACTGCAGATGGAAAAGCTTCCGATTAAAAAAAAAAATTGTTTTACTGTGTTTAGTAGCTGAAGATTGAAAGAATGCCTGTTTCGTGAAGGTTTGCAATGTTTTTTTTTTTGCATTCATCTGAACGTTATTAACATTTAAAATCTTACTGTATAATTATTTCGCGAACAAATTTAAAGAAATTCATGAACAGGTCGAAAGAGAAACAAAAACTACTTCTTCTTTATGAAGGACTCAAAATTTGTTTGGAAACTTGCTCGACAAGTTTTTAAAGAATCTTGAGCTTGAAAATTTCGAAAAATTCTTCAAATTCAAAGAAACGATAAATTTTAAATCTTTATCTAAATCGATTAGATTTCACAAAACTGTTGTCTACTATTTTCGGAAATTGCTGCGTCTGGTATTTTTCTATTGGTTCAAAGACGTATGACTTATTGTAGAAACCACTAGTACGAGTCTAGAGGAACCAAGATAGACACAGGTTGTCGATAAAACGGTTCTAATCAAAACCCCAAATATAGGCGTGAGGAAAATTCCTCAATCTTACCATACTTCCGACACTGTGACCGCGATTTATTTGCTTAAAAATTATCGACCACTCACCGCCTCGAAGAGACAAACAACATAATCAGACGGTCGCAAACAACGATGATAAAAAACACAGGAAATTTCCGAAAAGGTTTTGTCATTTTATACAGTAAAGATATTCATCCTGTTGTCTTTCAGCTCTTTTGATTTCGCCGTAGAATCATCCGACACTTTTGAGTAATCGAAGGAAATAACAAATCGATTCGTATCGAATTGGTCGTAGCACGTTCTGCCCAAAGGATTCGACCAGAAAAGAAATCTCAGAAGGAAGAGCGCATGAATATCTCAATTAGCATTTGTCCTTTGTGCCAAAACCGTGTGGTTCTGTTTGTTGGTTCTTTCCTCCACATTGGCTCGAGTTTTGTGACGGCAAAAGCAGATTTAGAAGGAACCTTGTCCTTGGCCTGAGTACGAATAATGGGATTCCTCCGTGACCTCCTTGCAGTACCTGAAGTTTGTGTTCGCCTATAGATAGTGGATCAGTCACTGGTGACGATCGACTTCCGGCACTGCGACGATTCTCCTGTATATTTCAATGAAACTTTCATCATTCTTTGATAAAACAAAACGACAAAAAAATGGTAATCGACGTTTTATCGAGCAGCGAGAGAGAGAAGGGGGAAACCACCGATGGTGTTTTTTACTTCTTCTTCTTCTTCTTCTTCTTCTTCTTCTTCTTACGCAAGACCTTGACACTTTTGTGTAACCGCGAAAGCTGGAACTAAACAAATTCATCCTGTTCAATATGAATTCTCAGCGCCGGATTAGTTTTTTACAATTTTATCCATTCGTATTACGTGTGGAGCTAGTTTTGTGCGGATAAATAATAAAAGACAAGAACAGAAAAAAATCGCATTGTCTGCCTGCTCGGGGAAATCGTTCTCCACAATTGCAAAAAATAAGTCAGAGTATCCGGGTCAAAGGTAGTCCGTCACGTATGAAGCTTTTTTCCAATTCGTTACGCAGAGGTTATGCAATGATTTCCGATCATTCTCGGATGAAAGAAAATTACGGAGAAAGGCTAGAGAATTCTCCCTCTATTTTGGACAATTATTCGAACCCGGGGCGATTTTATATTGGCGCAATGCCAGCTGTGTTAGCGATAAATAGTCAAAACTGTATCCGGCTGGAGGTACTAGGTACGTAAATTTCTATAAGTACTAAATACTTGTGGCACTGGACAGTTGACCGCAATTTCTTAGCGACTTTGGTTTTGCTCGCGCGAGTCTTGTTTGAATCTACTTATAACAATTAGCGAGGCTGGGAGTAAAGTTCCACGAGCAAATAAATATTAAACGCAAAACGACGCGAGGTGATTCGCAAACTTTGCGGGTATCTGTTTTTTATTTATTTTTGTTGCTATCGAATTTTCGCACTCCTTTATTTGATCAGTCGAATTCGCGATTGCTTGAAACTCGTGAATATTCTAAAAACCTTGGGAACAAATAGCATAGTGAAATATATTAATGAATTAGAAACTTTTTTTTCTCAGGGTTCAAACCGGGTTCCATTACTTTGCTGAGGCTCTAGAGGACACTGAGACGGATCCAACGACACCCATCAAGGCACCATTACAATAATTTCGACTCTACTGCGCGCTGCTCGCCAGCGCGCCGATAGCGAAGCCAATCGCGAGCCGGTTACGGCTGTGAAAAGGATTAAGTGATGGATCAGAGTCTAGGAATTTGCGTGTTTTCGCCTCTATTGAACGTCGGAATTCAAGGAATGTCGTTTATCTCGATTTATTTGTAAAGTAGAATCGACAGATTGGAGTTTTTAAGTGAATACATTAATCGGTTTGGCTAGTTTGCACAAATTCAGCGAGACGAGTCCAACGACACCCAACAAGGCATGATTCTAATTTGACGGCGCGCTAATAGCGCGAGCTGAGCGCGCTAGTTGAGATGACTTAATTGAATGTATAGCTTGTGGGGTATCGTTGGATCCGTCTTGGAATTTCAAACAGTGGTACAGGAATGAGGACACGAAACAGTACGAAAAAAAATTATGTTGTCGGTAATTACATGCAGAAATGTCGTTTTTCTCAATTTATTGATAAATCAAGATCCACAAAGTGGGGATCTAGTTGAATGAATACATTACAAAAAGTAATAAAATTGCGTTTAAAAAAATATAAGATAGGGAATCGTTAAAAATTCTTTTTCTGACACTATTTTTTGTTTTGCCCCGATCGATATTCAACAAGCGTTGTAAATATACCAACCATGGCCAGGTAGTATAATGTCGAATATCACTCTCGTATTCACCCAGCGAGTTTCTCTGTGGTAAGAGACTTTCTTGGAGCCGGTGCCTGCGTCATATTAGCACGCGCGTTACACATGTACGTATTTATCTTCGGGATGAAATAGATACAGGATGTCGGGGGAATCCCGGCTTCAGGATCTGAACCCAAGAGTACTAACAACGAATCCGAAGAAAAAAATACCAAATTCAAATAGCTTTCTCATTCGCTATGGAATTCATTGACGATACACAAAAAATAGATTGACTATGAAAAAGACACTGGAGCCTTTCTGTTCCACTGTTTTTGCGCACACGATTATTCTCATTCTTCTTATTCCGTCATTTTATTCAAAGGTAGACCAAGATATTGATAATTAGACTTTGAAAAATTCTTTCACGTACTTTTTCACGGTTTTTATTCAGCTATTCAACTCCTTGTTTTTTCCACTATTTCAGCAGCAGGACAATTCAATCGGTCCATCAGCCTCGAAAATTTACTTTTTGAACTATAAACAGATTTTTTTCTGGTTTGTCGTCGATTACAGATAAAAAATGTCAGACATTTTCCAATACTGTATCAATTCTCATATAATTTTCTCAAAATTTCTCTTTTTTCTTTTCTCATATCGTTCGAAGATTCTTGCTTGAGCTATGAAGGCTTACGAGTATTACTACCATGCAAGAAGTACGTGCATAGCAAAGGCTGATATCTGCCCACGAAAAATAAAACTGATTGCGAGTTAGCTGAATGGGTATAAGTTGATTGATTAGCTTCCTGAAAGCATAGACGGAACTCTTCTCTGCATGTGATTCGACGTGAATTGTGATTCGTGAATCACACGTGGCTAAAAACGTGACGCGATTATTAAATTGGGACCACGCTCGATGACCACCGTGACACGTCGTGCCGAAGCCACTTGCACTGTTTTAGAAACTAAAAAAAGGATCCCAAAACAAAACAAAAATCGACGAACCTTATTGTGTCCATTTGGAAACTAGACAAAGAATTTGTCTTCCTTTCAGTCTCATTAATTTCGACTGACGCAATTATTTCGCAACTATTGACCAATTGACTTTTCCTTTCATATCGTCCGCGCAGAATAACGAACAGAGACGTTTGTCGCTTCTGTGTCCGTCAGTCGATTTTCCCTGCGGTATTCCAGTGACTTGCGAATGATCAAATATCCCAGGTTGTTTGTTGCGGTTATCAATTGCTAAATTTAAAAACAGAATTGCCCGAATTTAGGTGTAACTCCACGAATGAGATATTTCACGGCTATTATATCAGTTCAAGGGCATCCAGCGTTGGTCAGTCTTGTTTTGTTCCTTCGATCCTATTCTTCTTCGAAAGGACCTAGAGAAACGGTTTAACGACAGTACATAGAGCTGGCAGAGAAAAAAAACGATGATCAATTAATCCGTCATCGTGACGTCCCAGAGACGGGGTCAACTTCCGTAAAAGATTAAATCGTCTTTCCGGCCCGGGTATGAAGTAGGTACAGCATACAAGTCACGTATGACCTTCCGGCTGTGCTGAGAACCGAATGTAGAATCGTGACTAGACCAAAAACGGTACTTGAATCATATTTTTTGCCTTGAATATCGAAAATAGTTAACACGACAAGTGTCTAGGGTATCCAGAAAATCGGAGTTAAAAAAAGGTGAAGAAATCTTGTTGACTTTGTTGAGTACATATTCAACGCATGATTTATGACCGTAGTAAAAAAAAATAAATAAATCTTAAATGTTGTTTGATATATCGATGTTTCTTTGCGAAAAGTTTGACAATAATTTATATTGACTCGCTTAAGATTAACAGGAATTACAGATATTTATACAATCGATTAGCATACTCGTTTCTTTTCAGCGTACTCGTGAAATTCCTTGGAATATTTTAAATTTCAAGAAGATCCCCATCTTATTTATCTCTTAATAATTCGATCATTTTTTTTTTTTTTTTTTTTTTGTTAAAACAATATTTATGAACCGTTGTAAATTATACGAAAAATTCAACGAATTGATCATTTCCATATCACTCATAATTACATAAGTAGACACTGGATCGATTCAACTTTGATTTATGCCACATAATAAATTTATGCAAATTCATAATCTTAGGGCAGAAATGAAACACATTCAACGATAAGACATTCCTGAATATATTTTTATGTTCAATTAATGCAAACATTTTTTTTTTTTTGTAAATTATTACATTATTTTTACTTCAACGGTATGTATATATTTGAAATTGTGAGAAAACATCGGGTAAATCACCGAGTTACGTAATACAACGAATGCAGTTGTCCACCGCAGTTGGAGTTTCGAATTTATTTGGCCACTGTGCCAGTTGCACTCTGTTACACATACTGCAAGAGATATTACCCTCATGGTAAGATAAGATCTGCGGAATCTACTCTCTCGACTTTCTTCAAATTCTTGACTTCTAGTCGTTTATTTTAAATGACTAAACAATAAAAAATAACAATTAAAACAGTATTAATAATCGTAGATATTTTATAAACATGTTTTCAGACCAATTATGTTGCAATGATGTATTTTAGCAGAGGGGAAATTAATTAAACGGATTTTGTAACGATTATTTATTGTTGAAGATGAATTTGTGAAAAATCACGTGATTCTAGCGTGTTCTCGAAAGCCTGAAATTCGTGTACTCGTAAACGTTCACAGCTGAACGTAGATAGCATTCGGCATGGGTTTGGCATCACATACTACGTAACACACAACGTGTGTAAATATATTTGACAATTGAGTTAGCGAGACTGGCTAATCCATTTTTGTTTATTATGTACATAGAGCGTATGTACGACACGTATCGCACTTAAACTTGTTTACGAATTTACGTCAAGGAAAAAAAAATGCGTGAACGAATGTGAACTTGAATTTGAAATAAAGATACCGTAGCTGATGTAGAAGAAAAAGAGGAGATTGAGAGAATATTCGATTCGGCGTATAATTATTATTATCGCTGAAAAATTGCGAGCGAAAAAGTTTGTGCAATGATAGTGACGTCATCATCGCGGGTTTCCGAGATCGGAATGCAGCTCTGACATAACAACGGCATTTCGCAGGCTGTTATAACTTGGGCTTCTACAATTTACAACCGTGTTGTTAGCGCGCACGCATGTGTGACCGCCACCTTGCCTCAGATATGCAATCGACTGTAATTATATCTAGGATACGGAAAGAACCGCGGAGTCAGGTAATTAGCATACCCGAGATTCCGTGTATAGTAACCCGAAAAAATTCAACGAAAAACATTGAAGAAATTTGAAGGAGAACAAAATGCGTCGTAACTTCCAAATGAGAGAAAATTTAGTGAAGAGATCGAATCAAAGATTCGATGCATCGGTAATCAAAGAATTCTGGGAATTTTTCAACGGTAGTGAAATGAATAAAATCGGCATAGAAATCGACGATCAAAAATCGGTTCACTAAATCGACGGTTGGTGGGAGGTTGATGCGAATAATCGGCAACGAATACCTGTTGGAGGATTCCAATAATATTTGTGAAACGATGTAGCAGAGAAATCGGTTGATCAAATTAACGATCGGACTTGGTTCAACAATTGCAGGAATTTTCGGATGAAATTGATGGAAAAAACTGGTTGACGAAATAAGAGGAACAAATTTGGCACAGAATTCGATCTGGATAAACGGTGATAAAAATTTGTCGAAGGATTCCTTGAATATTTTTGTCAGACTGATACAAGAATCGTGGGTTATGAAACGATATGCCATAAAAATCGGTTGGTGAAATTGACGATCGAATTTCATTCGACATTTGGACAAATTTGTCAGTGACACTGATAAGTAAATTCGTTGACGTAATGAGAGAAACCCAGATTGACATGGAAATCGGCAATAAAAATCGGTTGGAGGATTCTCAAGATCGACACAGTAAAAATAGTAATAAAAATCGGTGGACTGAATATTCGACTATTTTTGTATAACAAATCCGAAGATCGGGGTTTACGAAACGAAATCGGTTTTTTTGTTTCCTAATGGCAGTAAAAAATCTGCGCGAGGATGACCAGAATGTTCCAGTAAATCCACGGCGAGAACGTGAGTATTTGAATACTTCTAAACGCTCGAACCGATTTTAGCGTCCAGTCGCTGGCAGTGGCATTCAGGATCGGTATGCGAGGGTATCACGTGGATCTTGGATCAGGTGGTTGCGGAATGAAGCGAGGAACACGTGCTCAGTTACGTTCCGCATTTTTGTGTTCACGCCCCGGGGCCCTTGCAGCCGATCGTTAATTGACGATAACAGAGTCCACTAACACCACAACTTTGCGAAGACTCGCGGATGTGGGATCCAGTGGGGTGCCGCGATCGGCACTGCCGGAATGTTTGCGATTTATTGTTGACTAAGGTGGGGGGAAATGATCGGGCGAGGCCGTCTACGCGTAGGGTCGTCGCGTGGTCACCTGTACGATCCCCACCGCTTCACCTGTCACTCAATCGGCTTTAAAGGCTCAGTCGGACCCCGGATCGGTTCAGTTCGGCACCCCGTGCCGCAAACAGACGCTTAATCGGTTTTCAGTCAAAAATCACAACTTCACTCTCGTCGAGACTCGACAGCAGCAGAACCCCATACCGATCTTCAACCGATCGCCGATTTTCGAGCGCTGTAACGATCCTGAGATCACCGTGCATCGATTTGAGACACTTTGGATGGAAACTGAACTTGCGAAGTCAACGAAGTCAACGCGTCAAGTTGTGTTCGGTCAGATTTTGGCGAAGATTCGATATTTGAATTTAGTGAATCGTGGATAGAATAGGAAAATGCATCTGAAGGTATTCTCGTGTTGGAGGATCAGCGCTCCTTCGGGCACCACTGGCCAGGATGAAGATCCACAAGACCCAAGAGAGACCTCGACCGACAGTCAGATAAACGCTAAGAAACAGCGCGAGCTTGAGAGCCAGGAAGTCCCCAAGGAGCGTGGAAGTCAATGGCTACAGTTTGCGGCTGCTGTTAGTGGTGAGTGTTTCAAGCGCGGCTCAGACTTCCGGGTCTCTCGGAGCCGGCGATAAAGCACCGATCTTATCCCAGTCGATTTTTTTTCTTCCAACGTACAAACGTTGCCATTTTCGAATCCTTGAATTGCGATTGTCTCGCCCTTGGTCGATATCACTTTCGCATGTAGGACCGGCTTCCTGGTGTCATTTTTGACAAATTTCGTACCAGCACCGAGTTGCTGCAATGCAGCACAGCCGTTGTACGCGATGTTAATAACCCTCAATCATCGGAACGCAACTTCCTGCTCAACCTGTCCCGAGGCGTATGAGATTTCACGTGGTAGCTTATCGTATTTAGGTGGAGCGACTCGAGCAGGTGCAGAAAGGACAGTTTGTTGTACTAATAGAGAATTGCGAGAGTGTTAGAAAGCGACCCAATCCGATCAGCGCAACGTTACAAACGTTGATGGCAAAAACCCATCACGCAACTATTTCTTTGATCTACTGGACGTTCCGGCGTTTATTTTGCTTCACTTGTCTCGCGGAACTCTGGCCTGGTATTCCCGAGAGTAACTGCTGGCCAATGTTCGTTAGAACCGTTCTTTTAATTGAAAATTATCACTCGACAGGCACGTTCGGTTCCTAAGCGCGGATAGCATCGGCAATTCATTCCTCGAGAGTACTGACCGTTAATCGTTAGTCAGTCTAATAACTGCAAGTGCCGTCCGCGCCCCGTGGCCGAGATTCTCGCGTGCCAGTGATGGTGTGACCTCGTTTTATCAGCAGACTTGCTGTCTGCTCGTCTAGCTAACCTTCCCCCTGACCCCCCCTCTCGTCTCGACAACCGGTTGCGCAATCATCCACTGGATCATCCTGGAAGCATTCTCTCCTCTCTCTGATCGCATTCGCATTATACCTTGTCAGAATATCAATCAGGGTCATTAGCTACGTGAAACTACGCTCTTACCTGGATCATTAAACAAATATTTCGTACAATGTTACACGCTGGTCAGTTAGGGACTCGGTTTCGAAAGACTGGACATTCTGCAGATGATTTGGGCGAAGTGGGTTTTTTCCTAGGAGAAATACCAGTATTTGAAAAATTTATCATTTGAGGCTGATTAAAATTGATGCCAGAAGTCACAATTCTTACAACTCTATTGCATAAATGAGATAGTGTTATACAGAGGTTTTATATGCTGTTCACAGCATACAAATAATCAGTTTTAGCATACCTATATTTGCCCGGTCGCGTGCGGTCAGATCTTCGGATGTATTCAGTCCGTCATACAGTCGGAAGAATTCGCGTGGACAAGAAAAAAAAAATTAGAAATAAAAAACCTGTCCGATAAAGTGGATAGATAAAATTTCAGCGGTAGCTAGTAACACAGTATCGTCACATATATCTTGTCTATGCAAATGGTCACAACTGACCGTACGAACCGGCGCGTCTTTAACCTGGAATAATTATGCGAGGGCCATAAAAACTCTGCGGGCTTTCGAATCGATAAAAACAACAATTGATCATCATTATTATTATAAAGTTATCGCCGCTATTAGCCCATGCCCGCACGCGCTTTCTCCTCTCGTTAACCGATTTCGCGAGGCTTACCAAATTCCCTTGTCTTTTTTAGCCTGCATCGGCGTGATGGCCTGCGGAGGTCACCTCGGCTGGACGTCGCCAGCCCTGCCTTACCTGACGTCACCGGAGTCAGAGTTCGTCGTGACGAAGGGTCAGGGGGCCTGGGTTGCCTCGCTCTACACGTTAGGCGGTATCCTCGCCTCCTTCATCAGCGGATTCTGCGTTGATCGCCTGGGACGGAAGTACTCCCTCCTGGCATTCGCTCTCCCGCAGCTCGCCGGTTGGGGTCTTGTCATAGCAGCGAAGAGCGTGGTGACCCTCTACGTGGCCAGATTCGTCGCGGGGATAGGACACGGCGGAATCTACAACGTGGCGGTGATATACCTGGGCGAAATCGCCGACAAGAACATCCGAGGCGCTTTGGGCACCTTCCTCAAGATGTCCACGAACGTGGGGACCCTCTTCGTCACGGCCGTTGGCGCCTACCTTCCCTACTGGCAGCTGAACCTCGTCTCGATGGCGGTGCCCCTGACCTTCGTTGCCACCTTCGTCTTCATGCCCGAGACGCCGTACTTCTTCCTGATCAGAGGCCGCGACCAGGAAGCCGAAGAGGCGCTGATGAGACTGCGGCGAGTCGACAAGCCAGAGTCCGTCAGGGAGGACATCACCATAATGAAGGACGCTGTCATCGAGGGTCAGAGGTCGTCGAGGAACGCGATCTTCGAGCTGGTCGGCACCCGCGGTAACCGGAGGGCGCTTCTGATCCTCCTCGGGCTCAAGGCGACCCAGCAATTCTCGGGGCACATGGCGATCGTTGCTTACACCCAGGAGATCTTCAGCCACAGCGGGTCTTCCCTGGAGCCTAGTCAGGCCGTCGTGATCCTCGGTGGGGCGCAGCTGATAGCCGGCGTCGTGGCCGCCGGACTCGTCGACCGGGCCGGAAGACGACCGCTGATGATGATCTCCGGAATGGCAGCTGCGCTCGCGCTCGGAGTCGAGGGCCTCTTCTTCTACCTGAAGTACGAGCTGAAGACGGACGTCTCCTCGATCACCTGGCTCCCGATCGTCGCGCTGATCACTTACGAGGTGATGGTCGCCCTGGGAATCGGAACGCTGCCCTACGTCCTGCTGGGAGAATTGTTCCCCACGAATGTCAAGGGCCCGGCCGTAGCCTGCGGGATCATCGTCGGTTCGCTGTTCGCGTTCGCCGTTGGTCTCGGGTACCAGGCGTTGAATTCGATCGCCGGAATCCACACGACCTTCTGGATGTTCTCGGTGTGTTGCGCTCTAGGCACGCTCTTCGTCTTCTGGCTGACACCTGAGACGAAGGGAAAGACGCTCGAGGAGATCCAGAGGGAGCTGAACCCTCCGGCGAAGATCCTCCCCGGACCCTGATGCGGCGGTAGGGTGAAGCTGCTTTTAAACCCGAGAAGATGATCTCAAGAGGCTCTCGAACCCCTCAGTCACCATGCGGTCGGAAGTAGTCGACGGGTGCTGAGGCTGGAGGAAGCGGAGAGGCGAAAAATGAATGGAGCCGACCTGGACAGAAAATCGACTCGTTCTAATGGCTGGCCAAATGGACTGAACACCGGACCTGCCAATATAACGCCAGACGGTTGATGACCGAATACATCCAATCATCCCGCAAGTTCTTCATAATTGATTCAGAGACGCTTCACAGTGGCGCTGAAGGACTGCGCCTAGTCGTTGAATACTTTATCCACTTAGATATTTTTGTACCTTTTTTATATTATTTTGTTGATAATAAAAACGAACCGCATGCGCAGTGAAATGAGCAGACGACGCATCGTCTTCGTTTTGCCCCTTCCGTATTTTTTTTTTGCAATATTCTCCAATGTCCCTGAGTGGATCGAACTCACCTTGTCGATTCTCCGGTGTAACGGTTGAACAGAGCCTCCGGCAACTTCCGGTACGCGAGCATCCGCATTGGTTTGTTTTATTGCCCATTGTTAATTCAATTAACAGTTCAAAGGCTGACCGTGTATGTGAGAGGAAACTACTTCCCCGCTATTTTCTTTGAGAAGATTCGCGGAGCGTGTTCGATCGATGATACCTCGAGGCTAAGATATTATTAATTTTAGTTCAATGCTGTATAGAGATGTATCCGCGTATTTTAGGCACGTAGAATATAGCCTCGGCACCCTGTGGCACTGGTCGCATGGTGTTGAAAAAATGATGAGTGCGTCCGAGTGTGGGACGGCTGGTAAAACAAAGGGAACGAATCTGACCGGATGCCGTCTGCAGCGTCAGCTAGGCCTGTGAGATAATCTGATTTCCTCATTTCCTCTTCTTCTTTATCACTGTATACCCAGGGTGCTCGGGTCAGTGCCGAATCGAATAACCTAATGGCGGTTGCGGAGAAATATATTAGTTACGGGTTAATTAGATTAACAGAATTCACCACCGTGAATCAGGTGCTCGGGGTCACCTGACTCGAGAAGATAACAGGATTCGGATCATCGAATTGAGAAAACACTGAGAGTTCTTTGACACTTTGTGGCACCCTGCCAAAGAGGATCGTGGTCAACGTCTCCGGTTGATTATTCTCCACGGATTCGTATTATCTTGATGGATAATTCGATCAGTATTCAATTCATGGAATTGTGATAATTATCTTCGATTTCAATGAAAAAGGTTCGATGAACTGCAGCTTTTCGTTGATCTAATAACAATTTTGTCGCGGTGAAGAAGATTTTTTCATAATGATTGACGTCTGTCCGGGAGAAATTCTTCAGAATCTTTGATAAATTCGTCGAATGGCAAGTTTGAAGAATTTCTAAAATCGTCAATGTCAAATTGTGATGGAATCTCGTAGAAATGTCAGAAGGATTAATGGAACTATGAAATAATGGTTGGTATCGTGGTGAATTCAAGCATATTCAGTCGTTTCTCATAAGACCGGCGGAAGCTCTTATTGCGAGCTAAGAAGAAACTCAGAGAAAGCTTGTTGGAATCTTGTAAGATTGTGATGAACGAAGCAAAAAAAAAAAAAAAAACTGATGAATTATTGATGGATCGTTGAAATTCGTTAGCAACGTATTTAAAGATCGATTAAAACTCAAAATAGGATTAGTATGAAACTTGAAAAGTTATTAACAAAAATTCTACTCGATCGATTGACGAAAGCTTCTAAACGTTCCAATAAAATTCCTCTAGTTTCACTGAAAAGTTCTTATCAATATTTTATATTAATTATTAGATTTTTGTCATTTGTTACAATTATACAGGGCAGGGTGACGAGAAACAAAGACTGGACGATTCCCTAATGTGAATAAAATCTGAACGCGTTGACTGATCTTGAAAAACTTTCTCTGACTGAAAAATTGAAGAATTGAGCTTTAATTTCGTACTTGAAGAAACAGGTTCTAAAAAATCGCTGGGAGAAGAACGAGAAGATAATATATATGAATAACTTCTAATATACTACCCATATACTTTTGTCCAATTTCTACTAGAAAAAAAAACCAATGAAACCTCAGGGTTTCATTTTTTATTCGAAATACTAGTCAAATGATATATTTTGAAACAAAAAAAAAATTTGCTATTGTGCCAAAAATGCGATTTTATGCACAAAGATCGCTTATCATTCATCCTTCCATCGACTTTTGGAAAAAAAAACAATTTGGTTGCCACGAATCAAAATTTACTTGTAACAAATAAATATTTAAGAAATCTCGTATCGTATTTTTGGTATCCAATATCCTGATTTCAGCCGGCGAGTACAGGAAGTATTGTAGTGAATTGAGGCGCCTCGGGGCCGTGAATAAGATTTTTATTTTCGAATCATTCTAACCCGAGTATATCTCGACCGGGGATCTGCTCTAAGGACATCGAGTTCAAGATAAAGCGAATAAAAATGAATCTCAAATCGCAGTAAGGACGAAGTACTGCGTAAAAAAAAAATCTAAAAAAAGATGGCTGTGAAGAATGCGACTCGGGCAAACTACGACCTTCGCAGACCTCCAGCCTTCGCAGTTTCTTCTCTTGTCCGTATTACGGTTGAGACGTAAATAAATTTACGTATGTAGCCTATTGAATGGAGTGGAATTAAATATTGAATTATTCAGAGTTTCCATAACGTTTTCCGCAGCCGATCGCACGGAAGATTGATCGTTTTATATTCATGATTGAGATAGAGGAGTTGTATTAACGATCTGGAACAATAACGAATCCCAAGAATCGCTGTAAATTGATTACATTATCGATCTAATTGCGCCTGGATCTGATCTAGCCAATTAAATATCCTGCGCTGTACCGATTAGTGTTTTAATTCGATCAGGATCGTCGCCGCGGTCTGTCCCAGTTAGAACAAACCGAGTCGAAGGTCGTACGCCGACCTAATTGCCATTTGCGGCGTAACCGGACCACCGATTTTTACACTGTTTTGAACAAAAGACAAAAACCGATTGTGATTATGCGATTTATGCAGTCGGAGGTGATGAATATAGCACAGGCTAATCGATATCTTTGGGTTATCGTTTCACAGACTCGCAGATACGTATAATAGAGCGGCTCCGGCAAGTCATATTCGTATGTATATTATATGAGATAAAACGAGTGGGAGTAAGAATCTAGGGAGCCGGCTTCTATTCTCTTCAATCTGTCAACGGTGATCTATGACCCTGTCATTATTAGCAGAATATGAAATATGGGCGGCTTGAATATCGAGATCAGACCGTGTGTAGATGACTGGTCCAATATTCGACGCTCTCTATCTCGCCGGAGGATATTTATTCCCTTCCCTTCAATGTTTTTCGTTTTTTCTCATGTGCAAGTGAATTTCTAATCAAATAATTGAATAGACTTCCAAGTAATGTCGAAGAATTTCGAAGAGTTCGGAACGATTTTCAAGAATGTGAAACAATTTTGAAAATCTCAAAAGATTGACGAAGGCTTCGATCATATAGATTTTTGAGGATCCTGAAAAATTTGCAAAATCGAATCAATTCACACGAGGTGAAAGGTAATTATTTTCAACTTTTACACAATTACGATTAGAATACATCCTTCGATCTTGTTTAAACAAAACACTGGTATTTTACATCCAAAAACTTAATCTTTGAGACCATCCTATCGTGGGAGATTCAATCTTTTTATCATTTAACCTACAATCGAAATTAAAATCGTATTTCAGTTCCCATGAATATTCGTGTTTGGCATCGGAGTCTAGATTGGGGGTACTTCTGTTTGAAAATATCGTACCACTGGTGCGAAATAACCTCTCGCCAAGTACATTAATGGGTAACCAAGTACCGCAAGCGATCCCTGCGGATACATAAAAAAGACGCGCCAAGTACCACGTAGACTTGAGCTATAATCGAAATTGAAAAATAGTTTTTCAGTGCCCATGAATATTCGTGTCGGGCATCAGAGTCTAGATTGGGGGTATTTCTGTTTGAAAATATCGTACCACTGGTGCGAAATAACCTCTCGCCAAGTACATTAATGGGTAACCAAGTACCGCAAGCGATCCCTGCGGATACATAAAAAAGACGCGCCAAGTACCACGTAGACTTGAGCTATAATCGAAATTGAAAAATAGTTTTTCAGTGCCCATGAATATTCGTGTCGGGCATCAGAGTCTAGATTGGGGGTATTTCTGTTTGAAAATATCGTACCACTGGTGCGAAATAACCTCTCGCCAAGTACATTAATGGGTAACCAAGTACCGCAAGCGATCCCTGCGGATACATAAAAAAGATGCGCCAAGTACCACTACCTAAATTTGAATTTTTTTAATTGAATTTTTATCTTCATAATCAATCGTTTATATTGATCACCACTATTCTTTGAGAGGCATCCTTTTAGGACGAAATAATTTTCGATTGGTTGAGATACTTTTCTGGGTGATTATGACCACATCAATGTACTTGGCGAGAGGTTTTTTCGCAGTAGAGGAAAAATACACTTAATCTAGAGCCCTAGCATTTTTTGAGGGACGTAATGCGAAAAAAATGTCTTCCTCGGTTTCCGAGCTTCTTTTCAGTCTTCGGCAATAGATGTGTCGAAAATCTGAGTGAGCTTCTTCCTCGAAAGGGGATTTGTTAACTTTTAGTGTAGCCGGTCATTTTGACTGTTTCGTTTTTATGTTCTACTCCCATGCCGTTCCTAATTTCATGCAGTTTTATGACTGTTAGGTTATCCAGCGTTATAGCCAGGGTTTGTCGAATGTCCCTCTTATATGGGGGTGTTACCAGGGGTTAGAGGGATCAGCTTTTACCGCAAAGAGACCACTGACCACCGAAGGAAGCTGAAGTTAAACCTGTGCAGTGAAGTAAGCCTCCGGTATACTCCGTGTATGGATGTGTATAATAAATTGAGAGTATAGGTGAGTCGGCTATATTACCTGCGGGGGTCTAATATAATATACTTTTACTTTTACTACGTCCGACCAAATTACCCTCCTCCTCATTTTCACCTCATCTCCGAAGACTTATTTTTATTCCGCTTTATCCAGTTCACCGTTTTTTGTTTTGTTTGTTTCTTCTGTTTCTTACATTTATTTTTATCAACGTCATTTTTATGAGCCAGACGATCTGTTATCAAGGAAAGAAAACTTCTTGGCTTTCGAGAAAATGACGAATTTTCATAATCTCTAGATGATATCAATAACCGATCCTAAAAATGACCAAGACCAGATTTCATTGAATTGCCTCAACGTTTGTTCAACTCTATATCCACACACCCCGTATTTTTCAGTGTGAAATTTGACCGCAATTTCATTATCGTATGTGTTACAAAAACTGTAACGAAACCGGGTACAATTCCCACCGAGCTATTCCATGCAGTTGTGGATCGTAGCTGTATCGCAATTGAGTTTGTATATCACGGTATTGTTCGCGTATCGAAAAACCGGAAATGAAAAACCCATACTCACGCACAACAGGAATGTATGCACATTCGTATCGTATCTACGACCCACCCACCTCCATTGATCTCGGTCATCGGTAAACAAAAATTTTCAGCTTATGCACAGTGCCTGAAATCAATTTACTGGACTGTCGTGTATCTAGATACAGGATAACGAATCAGTTCTACAAAATCGAATCAGATTCATGCACTAAAATACTCCAAAAGAATCAAATTCGGACCCTGAAAAGAAGAAAGTCATTCAGAGTCGGGATAAATTAAAGCTCAAAAATCGAAGACCCCTTGACAGCAGGATGGTGTTGAAAATTTGCGGGGTTCATATCGTCCCTGAGAATCAGACCCCGAAGGGGCGAGGGGTCGATGTGATAGTAGCTAATATCTTGATCCCGAAGGTTCAGAAATAATATCACCAGATATAAAGATATAGCAGCTATATTTCTTCAGCGATAGTTGGGCTAAACTGTTCGCCAGTTTAGGGGTTTCAGAAGTTCGACTGTGAGCCGTGTGTGTTTACTTTCCAAGTTTGACAATTTAGTTGATTGCGAGCGTTAGACGAGGAGCTGCGGGGTCAGGGCCAATCTGATCACTCTTTTCCTCTTTCCCCTCATCCTTCTTCTTCTTCTTCTCCACCCAGCACACTTATTAGTTGCAAAAAAGTTTCCGAAAAGAATTTTTGTCACTTATATTCCACGCGCCCCCTTCCAGCTAGGATCATCTTCTCCACTGACAACACATACGACAGAATATATCTTCCTTCGTTTCAGATTTTACTCCACCACCTGATTTCCCCCAAAAAAGAGAGAACCAGGTATATTCAAAGGTCTGTAACTTTGCGCGAAAATGATTGTCAAAACACGATTTTGAAGCCTGAAACGTCAATTTCAATGTCTATATTCAACATTTGATGTCTGTCTCTTCTTCTCAAAGTTGTGACTCTCCAAGTCGAGGGACTTCACAGCTGGTCTTTTCCAAAATGAATTTTGCATCATGATTGAACTTTTTTACAGTAATATTTACAGTATTTTTGTCTTCGTGTGATTCGACCATTGTTATTATTATTCTGTTTCACCTCTTCGCCAATTTTTCTCTATTATACTTATTCTCTGTTGGAGCTGCGGCCGTCTATAAATGGTGTTCTCCTGCGCGAACCGCGGTTTGATTACCCACCTTTACCATTTACCCATTTACCATTTGCAAACAGGCGGTGACAGGCCCATTACCGAATGCTAATATAAGAATCCTCCTTCTCGAATTGCCTCATTGCACACCCCATACCTACCTACCTACCCAACCACCACACAGTCAGAACCAGGAAACGGGGACGGTACTCGACGAACTGACGCTGAAAATCCTATACATAGATTCGTTGGTACATAGAGAGCGAAAAAACCTCGGTAAATGAATTCAGTGGTCTATTCCAGAATTTCAGATACCTGGATGACATTTTGAACAAAATTTGAGGGTCCTCGTCTCCTTTGGAGTCACGATCATTGTGTCCGAGAGAATCGCAGTGCGTGTGTGAAAATGAATAAAACAAAACAAAAAAACTAAGGGTGTGGGTAATTACGAAAAAGGGAGACGAGCAGAGAGAAGAATGAAAAAAAAAATAAATAAAACGCTGAAATCGGGGCAAGAGAATGAGGGGAAGACGGAGAGACCGTCATTCGTGATATTATAATTTGTTATGCATGAGAAGGAAAAGTTATGAATGAGATATCTTTCCACGTTTTTATTCATTCTTTTTTCCCTTATACTTTTCTCTTCCTTCTTCTCTTTGTCATCGTTGTTGCCTATACATATATTTGTTCATTGTCTTCTTTCTACATCATCATATTTTCATTTCGTTTCGCACTTTTAAACGGCAGATTTTTGGGGGATCGAAATTTTCTCTCATTATTCATTAACAGAAAAAAAACGTCTGAAGTTTGACGACCTGATTTCATCCCCTCGGTTTTAATCAGGTTTTTAGCGCAGTGAAAAAAAATGACAGAATCGATGCCGATGTTCTTTCGTTTGTCGAGTTTTCTCTATCACACAATCATAACCTAGCCTTATCGGTCGATAATTATCGTCAGTGTTCAAGATCATCTTCTTAAATGGTAAGAAACCGTTGATATTGGTACAAATTACTGTTATAAACATTTTTTAAAATGAATGAAACACTGAAATATCTGTTTAGAATTCAAGTTCGATTCTTTTCTCGACGTTCAAAACACGATCAAGAAATTTTTCCACTGCTTCACATGTCTAAAAGACCAGAATTATTTTCATTGGTTCGAAATTGATGTGACAAAAATTGTTTCGACAGAGAAATTCGGTGTGGACATGTCTGAAGGATCTTTTTCACAAATGAACATGTTCATCGAACGAGATATCGTCCTTGAATTTATTTCACTCTGTATTTCAAAATTACAATATCCAATTGAGTTTTTTTTTCGTCTTCCAAACTACTCGAAAACTGTTCTTCCTATTGAACATGTTGAACAATGGTAAATTCTCTTCAGATACTTTTCTAAATATTGAGAAATTTTGTTCCAAGCACATATTTTTGGGCTGCAAACGCTTGAATAAAACAGTTTTTTTGTTCAAGTCTTCGAAGAAAAAGTCGTTGCTAGTAAACTCGAAGATTTTCTTCTTTTCAATTTATATTCAGGAAATGAGACAAAGTAATCAGCTTTTCAAGCTGATAAAATCAACTCTACGTCCTTTGTCCCGTACTCTGAGGGTTTCGACTTCCGTTTCGAACGAGGATTGCTGCGAAGAGCAGCCACCGGTCGAGGTTGGTGAAATTTCGCATGCGAAGAAAATAATAAAATTGATGAAACTGTAAGTTATGTTCTTATGATCGTGAAGGAATGTGAAATCGATCCTCCTGCACCGCATATTCCCTGGTCTTGGCACATTAGCATCTGCAATGGGAAGCCATCTGCTCAGTCCGGCATTGGAGGTATAGTATAATAATAAAGAGGAGATCGAAATAATTGGAATGTAATTATTTTCAGACTAATAAACTGAACGTAATCAACCAATTATTTTCTCGAAAATTAATTTCGTTACAAAATTTCACTCCCCCAGTCTCATCTGGACCCCGGATTACCAGGGCCTGGATGGAATTGAAGGGAAGAAAACGGGATGGCAGAATATTGAAAGCTGTTCCATAGATGTAATTGCACAAGACCAAAAAAGAGCAGTGACACCCCTCATATTTCCATTAAAATTCTTTACGCCCGACAGATTCTTTCCATCTATGATTCGAGAAAATAAATAAACATAGACAAACATTTCACTGTCTTTCCTACGATTCTAGTCAAAAAATTTACCGCTAGCCTGAAGCTCTGTAAGTGAAAGAGTATCAGTGAGGCGCTGCGGACGCCTGAAATTACGAATACCACCATGGGACTGCTGTGACACTAACCTAACCTCTTCATCCCCTGGTGTTGAAGCGCCGAAGCAGAATCATTCACAGCGCTGCCAATCGAGAAGGGTTTCTAACCTCTAACAATAAGAGTGTCTTAGGAACTGCTGTAATGACTTTCGACTATATGATGGTTCAGTAGGGTTTCTACAAAGGCTCGACGCGTGCCCATGGCTATTGACAAGAAGACCTGAACCTGTCGTTTGTGATCTTTCATTAACATGCACGGTATGACTGCTATTATGATTCAAAGTGCATCTCAATACCCTCCGGGGATGCGAGACAGCTCTGTTATAGCATAGCTATAGAATAGAATATGCTTATTTTAGCGAACGAGAGAGAGTGAGACGGTGGGAAGGGGGAAGATCACTGAGAACGTGGCTCACTGGCGGTGGTAGAATTTGCATCTTTATTTGATGGACTCTCATTTGACACAAGATTTCGTCTTTCCCTCATCCTCATCCTCGGCCTATATCTTTTCATCCAAGAGTTCGCGGGGCGGAAGTCGTTCGATGAATTGGGGGAACACCGAGCCACGTGCGCCCGCGGTAGTTCCCAGGGTTAATCAGCTGGAAAAGTGACGCCATTTTATCACCACATATATGATCATCACCTAATGGCTTCTGGATGAAGTGATCACTTGCAACGCTGTGAAAAATTCAGAGTCTCGGACGATGTAAAAGTTTCAATGTCCGCCATTTTAGAACCCATGGTGGGAACGGTCCGAAAATTGGACCCGAGGATCGACTCGAGGTTGACAATCGTACGTCCAAATTTCGGTGAAATCGATTTAGTGGAACTCTTGGAAAAAGTAGGAAGAGACGATTTTTAGAGCAGGTGGGATCGTCGGATGGGAGACAGCACTTCTCTTTGGACCTCGCCGGCCACTTCGCCCACTTCGCCGCGGTTCATTTCACATAATTTCACGTCTCTGGCAAAGTAATGCACTAACGAGTCGCGCGAGCCTTTGCAGTCGAGTTTGAAGTTAACTTGGGAAAATCTTAATTCCAAAAGTTAAAAGCACGAGTTGTGGTAGGCGGAGGTACCCTTAGCTCGCTTCTCTGGGCCACCGCCAAGAATCTTGATGAGCCATTCATTTTTCGCTCCTAAAGTGACTACTTTCTTTCTTTCTCTCTTCCTCTCTCTCTCTTTCCGTCTATCGTTACCTTCTCTCTTCTGCTATCGCATCGGAATTGTATGAATAAATTCCTACAGTACTTACCCCGTACTTTTGATACTGTATATTCGTTTGGATACGACAGTTTTCAAACAGCCACATTATAGGGTACCAACATTCTGAAATTTTCAATTTGTGCTAACAGTCAATTTCAAATGAGTCATTATCATGACAGAACCAAAACCTTTGTATGACGTCAACCATTTTTTAAGTCATTTTTCCAGGTGCAACGTCTTCCTGTTGTCCTAAAAGCTTTTCGACCTCTTTTCAAAGTTATTCCAGCCTCGTTTTTCTGGTAATCACAATTTTTTGTTCTTGTTGTTGTTCTCGACGTTTTTGTCTCACAATCGACACTTTTTGACTACATTTTTAGGCACGATCGTTAAAAACGGAGTGCCTTATGCATTCGCCATCGCTGAAAACGTCGGATCGAGTAAAAATTCTAAAATCATGCATGTAGGGAGCACGTTTTGGCACCTGGGTAGTCGTTTTCGAACATTTTCAAGAGTGGTGTATGTGACCCGCCCATTTCTTGTAAACACGGTTTCAGCGAAACCGCTGAACCGATCTTGATGAAATTTGCACTGGATACTGTTTTCAGCCTGCAGATGTGCAATTTTGTTTGTGTACTTGATCCGACTTCCGGTTCAGAAATTGCGATTGCTAACTTTGCCAATATTGAAGATACAACAGCGAGCTTTGGAATACAGTCTTCTGATCACGAATCAAAATTTTGGGAATTTTTGAGGATTTTTCCGGCTCTTGCGTCTCGGTGTAAAATCGTTGAAGTTGCTTGTAAACACGAGCTTAGCCAAACCGCTGAACCGATTTTGATGAAATTTGCACTGGATACTCTTTTCAGCCTGCAGATGTGCAATTTTGTTTGTGTACTCGATCCGACTGCCGGTTCAGAAATTGCGATTGCTAACTTTGTCAATATTGAAGATACAACAGCGAGCTTTGGAATACAGTCTTCTGATCACGAATCAAAATTTTGGGAATTTTTTAGGATTTTTCCGGCTCCAGCGTCTCGGTGTCAAATCGTTGAAGTTGCTTGTAAACACGAGCTTAGCCAAACCGCTGAACCGATTTTGATGAAATTTGCACTGGATACTCTTTTCAGCCTGCAGATGTGCAATTTTGTTTGTGTACTCGATCCGACTGCCGGTTCAGAAATGGCGATTGCTATCTTTGTCAATTTTGAAAATAATAGCGAGCTTTGGAATTCAGCCTTCTAATCACGAATCAAAATTTTGAAATTTTTGGGGGATTTGAACACTATTTCAAAACAAACCAGCACTCTGCGATCGTGCCTTACGCAAAAAAGCGATGAGCTTTTTGGCTAAAACCGGCTAGTTGTTCATCGTTTCGACGTTTTCTGGTCTTTTATACAATTTTTGTAGCTGCTATGACCTCTTTCTATTATTATTTTGACTCTTTTCATAATGTTCTCCATTTATTCTTTTGGGTCATTACTTGCTCAGCGTTTTTGATTATTGTTTCATTAGTCAGTGTTTTTGGACATTTTTGTCAACTGTCTTCAGTCGTTTTCTTCAACGATTTTATGTTTTTGAACCGTTCCTCCCTCCCTCCCTCCCTCTTTCGCAGTATTCGACGTTTCCATTGATTCCATTTCACATATTTTGGTCATGGTTTCGTTTTGGACCTTCTAAAAATCATATAAAAAATCCTGATAACAGTTTAAAAAACGGCAAACGTGCTTTTGAAATCATATCTCATACAGATAACACTATACTGTAACACCGAAAAAGATGGATACATACATTTCTGCGAATTTGCATATCCACATTTCATTTCGTTTATACCACACAAAATTTGAGTTTATACGATATTCGAAACCCAGACGTTGTCCCACAGATATTTTTCAGCCCCGCGAGACGTTCCTCCTCGCACATAACGGCGTACATTTCACCTCTATCACCTGCAACCCTTAATCTAAGGGCGTGCTCTTCCTCGTGGCGAAACGGCCCCCGGTATCACAGCGTGTTTTAAAGTGTCACCGCGTCATGAGAGTATGAGACTAGTAGGTATAGTATAAGAGCGTCATGATGCACCGGGTGTTTGGTAAAGTAATAAACGAAGGTTTCAGAAAGGTGATTACCTCCTGCCAGACAAATGAGGGTGGATTGGCGTGACTGGGATGTTGACGTGGGTGGTACGGGTGGTGGGAAAAAAAGCGAGTCCCGTGTCTGTGTAGGAGACACCGTGCATGGAAGACAGATGTCCAAAGTCAGGGGGAGAATCGGAAAGTTATTTAAATAAAGAGAGAGAGTGTGTATCTGTATGTATGTGTGTGTGTGTGTGTGTGTGTGTGTGTGTGTGTGTGTGTGAGCGACTGCTAGACCGCGGGCAGGAAAAAAAATTACCCAGGGGATGAAAATAGCCGAAGAAACCGACCGCCAAAAGGCACCCTTAAATAACGTATTACGCGCTTCGCGGATTATTTTGTGTGTCCAGAACACCAAAAAAAAAACGAAAAAAAAACCTCGAGCTTTTCCAAGATACTCATTCTCTGATGTTTTATCTGAAATCGAAGATAATCAGTTTCACTCTATTGGTAGATGAATAGTGGATCATTGTGTATCAACCCCTTTCGACTTCCCTATATAATTTTTAAACTCGTTGTACTTCTCGAAACTGTATAATTACTTGAACAATTTTTTAATAAAATCAGTCAATGTGAGTGAAAAGATCTTTCTAATTCGTCGTGACGTCAAAATTCACAATTTCAGCGCCATATTTGAACGTTCTAACCTAACGTAGACTTCCACAGCGGCCGCTAGATGGAGGCGCTGTGATACTGAATAGTGACGTCATAGGATGGCGCGCGGGAAAAATCATTCCGAACGATACCAATCCTTTTAGTTTACAATATACTGCGTCTAATCGATGTAATTTGACGTTAAATTAATGATAACGTGGCAATTAAATAAATCCAAGTGCCTCAAAGTTGCCTCGAAGTTTTTTGGATCAGTGATCACGAATTCGAAGTCAGATTTTCGAATTTCTAAACGGTGGATGCAATCTGGCGAATATCTTGATCGAAAAAGACGTTGATAACGAATTTGAGGCCAAACTAAAATTGAAAAAAAAAATTCTCACATTTAAACACTAGATTTTTGGTATTGTGAGAGTTTTGATTTTTGAAGATTCTGAAATCAGATTCGTGATCAGCGGGGAAAAAAGGCATTCGAAAATCCTTACTTTAAACCGAATTCAATCACTATATTTTTTCTCGTTGTTCACTTTGACTAAAAAGAAAATGGCAAAATTCTTTTTACAGTCTTCAGACGGTGAAGGGTCGAAATCTAGTTTTGTTGTCTATGAAATAATCGATTTGACAAATGAGGAATCGATGAATCTTGAATTTTCGTTAAAGACAGGAAGACAAAAATAATGTGACAGAAAAAAGGCCTGTTTTTGACCTTTTTAAGGTAACTAACCCCCTTAACGAAGTTCTTGAGGTATCTGAGCACGAGTTAGATTGCAGCGGTAACAGCCAGAGAATTTATGCCTTTCAAGTATTCGTGGGAAGTAAATAATATTTGACGTTTAATTTCACCCTGCATGTTTCCTCCGAGTAAGAAAGAGAGAGAGACTTGTAGCCAATAAGCTCTGGATGCATAAGTGAAATAAAAATAAAAGAAAAATGGTATAACAAGAAAAAAAAGTAGAAGAAACTAGAACTCTGGCCTGGCAGCAGCGCTAAAGCTTTGCGTCCGAAACGCGGAAACACTCGACTCCTTTCAGACGTCTGATTTATGTGCTTGGCAAGCTCAAGACGCTCTAGCACTGTTCTGTTTATTTCTTTCGTTTTTTTTTCCTTTTCTTCACATACACTTTCTGCCCTCCCGGTACTCGGGGGTGGAAATTATCAATACCGAAGCAATCAACGATAGACTTTCGTCCGGATGTTGAAAATTTTGAACCAAGATAAGAAAAAGGGGTGGGGGATAAGCCTCATGAACCTGCGGCTACCTTCCGCTGCTCGTGCTGGTTTCAGAAGAGAAATGAAATGCTGGTTCTAAAGAATGACAAATGGCAGCGTTGACGACGTGCGCGATGAGATTTCTGTGTGCACCGTTGGACTTGATGCGTTCAACGCCGCAGGAATATTTAATATTATGTTCCCAACCCGGGTGCCCCCCACAACGTATCTAAGCGAGGTTCGAGATTTGGTGGACATAAGGGAAAGACGTGACGGGATATCAAAATGTCGCTATACCGCGAACGAACTATATATACATGCGGTAGGAATTGTGTGGTGTACGTAGGTTTGAATTTTTTAGTACGTGAACTCGGTTATTTCACTCCGATGTTCGAGGAAATGAGAAAAAGAAAATAGGCAGTGGAATTTTATTTTCAGTTGGAATACGCGGTTTTAACTCGTCGTACTGCAGCCTGCAGGGAAACTTTTTCAGATCGGTTTATGTACACTTGGGAAATGTAATTTCAGCTTTTTAAAATAATTCTGTCAGACAACTCTTCCATTTGCAAAATGTCTTGAAATCATATTTCTATTTTTGTATATCAATTTAAATTGTCAGACGTAATTTTGCACTTCGCAGATATGCTGTTTTTTACAAAAAAATTTTTGATACTCCGCGTAATAGTCCCAACCCTATAATGGCATTTTACATTCATAGAATGAGAGAATAGATTTTTTTATTTTTTTCTCAACTTGCAAAATGACTGAAACGTGATTTGAGCTGAAATATTTCTATGAAACGTTTTCAGGACTTGTGTGAATGTCTTTCAGCTTCTCGCAAAAAAATGTATGGAACAAATTTCAAATAAAAAACAAGTTTCTGCAATGTATATTAGACTTTTTCAATAAAACTTACTATACTTGTAAAATATTCTGTTTGATCTATCTTTTGGGTTCGAAAATATTTTTTAAAGGTCTTTTGAACCTGAAAGAATCACTTGGACACGTCTTTTTCATTCGTCAAGAATCTTATGCCGGCTTTTTTTCAAAAATGTCTGAGACTCTCTTCAAGATCTTTGAAACGGGTCCCTCAGAAGTTATATTCAAGATTGCAAACTACTTTTCAAATAGTATTTCACTATTTTCGAAAACAGTAAATTATACAAAACTCGTATCCTTTTCTTAAAAAGGGGTGGGGGGTTTAAATCAACTTATAGCAGAAGATTTCACAATGAGAATTTTTGTTTATCTGTCTTTTACGATAAAACGTCTTTGAAAGAAGTTTCGAAACTGACTTCATCCCCTAAATGATCGTGTGTCGTCGAAATGATCAAGATCTTAATTTTTGTTCAGTTTCTTTCGTGTGTGTTAAATCAGCAAATTCCTCCACAACCGGAAGTAGAATTCAAAAATTGCAGATTCCCATCTCCCTCATTTTGGCCGTTCTGTAGTCGATCCAGGTAAGAAAAGAAGACAGTGGGGTGGTTGATTCGGTTGCGCCCCGCACCCCGGATCGTATAAGCATATTTGCAGCCTTTAAATTTCGTTTAGGAAAATTGACACGCGAAGTAGGGTGCGTCGGGGGATTGGCAATGCCATTTTATTTACGAATATTGCGTTACTTTGACGAACGCGAGCGCGCGGCGAAGGGGAGGAAAGAGAAAACAGAAAAAAGGGGCAAAAGGCAAAAGGAATAATAAAAAGAGAAACACAAAAAATCGCTATTGAAGGATGGAGAGAAAAGCCAGGGGAAATTAGGTACATATTATTTGGCTACGTGCCGGTTGCTTTGCACCGTGATAAAGATCCTCCGATTTATCTGCCAGCTCAAATTCGCTACCTCTATGTACATTTTCTTTGTATGCACCAAAGGGATTTACTCCACCACTATCGAGAAGAGATGTTTAATGGAAAAATTGAGATCAGTAACCCCATATTTTATATTCTACGCTTCTGATTTTATCAATCAGACCATTTCTCGCACTGCATTTCCACCAGAGGCTCTGATCCCTTCGATATTCATCGACACCCTCAAATTAGCACCTTGTGGGTAATTAAAACATCCCCACGTATTTCTTGTTCGAAAAATATTTCTCAGAGCAATTAGTGGGCTTCTAAGTACATCCATTTTTTTTTCTAGAGATAAAGAGGATGACGTATAGAAAATTCATGCTCATCGACGTTGAGGCAACCGTCGACCGGAGAAGAATTAGTGACAAATGACTCAATTTTTTTATGAATACGTTTTCGTACACCATGAGCAGACAAACTGAATTCGAGCTGAAAATATATAAAGAATTGTAGGAATTATTAATTTTGTTTTTGCTTCTGTACTTCAATTTTAATTTTCGATTAGAACAGTGGAATCTATATTACTCGAAATTTTGACTGTCATTTTGAAAATATCGATCGAGTCGAGTCGGTGGATGATGAGAAAAATCAATCCGAAGAAAATCGAAGAAGTTTTACAAAAAACTGGAGTCCATACTTTATTATCACAGAACTAAAAATTTTTATTCGCAATATTAGTTATTAGAGATATTCATACCTACATGATTAGCTTTTTAATCGGATTGTAACTTGAGATATTCTGGTACGAAAACTAGCTTCTCACGTAATTATTCTTGTTCACAATTTATGGAGAATTTACACATGACTTCTCACTTCTCCAAAATCGAAGTTTCAAAGTTGACTAACTCCTTCAGTTTTCGATATTTTTCACTGAAATTTGGTGTGCATAGTCAGTCTACTGTGCCAAAGAATCAATCATGAAGGTTTTTCGATATCCTGCTTCGTGTTGAAATTTTACATCCCAAATTTTTTTCCCGCCTTGGACTTCACGACATGTTTTTTCATTTCTCAAAATAGTCTTATTCACAATCAATGATTTGTCGATTCAAAGAATCAAGAAAAAACCTCATTTTTTACGGGTAATATGAGGTCAAAATCTAAGAAAATTGGAGTTTGAAGATTGAAATTTCATCTTAAAATTGGAACCTTTTCGATTTCCCGTTAATTTTTTGTGAGAAGTGTAGGCATTATTCTGAAGAAATATAAGCGCCCTTATTATTTTGTGCCAGAGTAGAGTAAAGAGCCTCATGGTAGAGTGATATAGAATTCCCAAGAGAAGGTATATACTGTATACAGCGAGGGCAACAAAATAGGGATAAAAACGTGGAACCTGGGGTACCTACGACGCGTTCCTAGGGTTCGATGATTTATTGAAGAAGCATTTACAGCCGAAACGTGTACCGGCGTCTTTTTCCGAGTAGAAACCTGCCACTGGACCATAAAATGCGTGCTACTCCCTTAATCAGAAAAACAATTGAAACACTTGGACGTCGTAATCACTGATTGATCATCCCTACTCCGTGTCAGACCCGGAGTTTGAGAGCTCAATGAAAGATCCGCGGGTCTCGAATTAGTATCTGAGACATCAAAGTAAAGTGACGCAGCATGGCGTCTTTCGGATACGTGCGCGGAATGGCGTCCTCATGCAAATGGTGGGCGGGCTTGAGACCGACCCGTTAGTTAATGTGTCAGAGGAAAACACGCCGAGAAGGACTGAGAAGGACGAAGGGGTGAGAATGGGGAAGAAGAAGACGAAGGAGAAAGAAAGAGTGTAAAAAGTTTTGCGAAGGGACGCGAGGACGACATTGCTGAAAATGGCAAAGGCAGAGGAGAAAAGTTCTAACTGAATTTATTTGTCGCGGGAGTGAAACATGTGTGGAATAATCCGACCCACCTTATATACGCTTGTTTCATTATACACCTCATGCAGGGGTAGAGAAGTCTCACCAGATACCCGATACACTTTTCTTACTTCTTTCGAAACTCTGGGGTGGCTCAGAATTTCAATTCCAAAAACGCACCGTGTCAGCCACCGTGGGACCAACGGCGAAAAACTTATGACCAAAATTCTAGAAATCATACGATTTTCAGATAAAAATCGTTTCCTACCATTTTTCTGGGTCTCTAATACTAAAATTCAAAATGGCGATCGGATACAGAACGAAAAAAATCACCAAAAGTTATTCGATTTCAATGAAGCTTGTATTGGGGACGTTTTTTGGGTCTCTGATATTGAATTTTGTATTCAAATTTCAACATTCAAAATAACTGACCAGTGAAACTGTACATTTCGATAATTTTCATCGATCGATAACAAAAAATAAGGGTCTGAATTGATACTGAATTGAAAAACCTTCAAAGGGTATCAATTTTCAACAGATATCGAATGGTATTGCTAAAATCATTTCCACTCAAGTATTGGGAACATTTTGAATTATTTTTATGGCTGTCACTCACTATAGCCAAACGTTGTCATTCCATTTTTTTTTTTTTTACATAAAAATAATCGCAAATTCAACCAGATTTCTTGCAGTTGACTTTTGCATCCATGTTTGTTAAAAAATGAGACAATTAGATATGAATTTTTATTACAATTAAATACTTCTGGTGGATCAAATGTTGTCGTTTTAGTAGCCCATTGTAAAATTAACCATTTTTATTTAAAATATAAATTCAGAGACCAGACTACAGCATATTGCCAAATTTTATGCAGACTCTGCAAGCTCTTGAGGTTCGAAAAAAATTATGAACGAAGGTCATACAGTTTTCAATTTTGGCAATTTCTTATTCAATTATTTTCTTCTTATCTTTATCAGAGTTGGAAATTTGGAGGTTATAAGAATAATTCATTCTTTTTCTGTTGTGAGATCGATGGAGGGTTTCTTCGCGGAGGACGTCTTATTCTATATTACAATTTTATTTATTATTTTTTTCGTCCTCCCGGATTTTGTGCTTGGAGATTTCCCATTTTCCATACTTTTCGCATATAGTAGTATATCGCGTGTTTCTCGTTCAGCTGACGTCAACCCCTCGGGGAAAACACAGCGTTTAATTTCACGCTGTTGAATGCAGAGACTTCGAGACTTAGAGACTGATACCCGGCAGACTCCAGACATCCGGGACATCAGTCATCTCGGTCACATTGCGGTACATCAGATCAGGAACGTTATTTCGGTTTGACATCGTTGAATGTCGTGCGAAAATACTAATCGCTTTTCCAACCTTGTCTCTTCTTATTTACCTATTATTATTATTATTCTTTCCACCTCCCACGCTCTTGCCCTTCGCCCCAACGAACACGTACTCATTTCTTATACAAGCCACCCCACTGCACTGCAGCCCGACAGAAGCACAGTGTGTTCCTCGTTCTCGGGTTCCCCGGCTAACCGAATTGTCCCGTGTACGTTCCGGCTCCGGAATACAAAGGGAACAAACCCGCCACCTGGTAAAGGAAAACCGTGAAAATTCTCGAGGTAGAGAGAAATGAGGGGAAAATATAATGCCCCAGTATACAAGGGAATTAAAAGATTCCCAAAGACAAAGAGCCACGGGACTTGAACAACGCAATTAGACGACGTGATTCTGTTAGCCTTTAGTCGACTATAGCAAACAAGCCAAACACAAAAGGAAACGATATATTTCCTTTACACACCTTTTATCGACTATTCATAAAGCTTAGTGAATCCTTTGATCACATTCATCGTCTTCGGATTAAAATATTTTAGATTTCTTAGATTTTTGCCACCAGACATTTCTTAATTAACCTGAAATACAGAACAGAAAAGGAACATGTTCGGTTTTCATGTGACTTTTTTTCAACATATTTTACGTTAAATTTACAGAGACATGTTTAACCGCTTGTCTAATGAAACTTGCGCGGGTAATCTTCAACATGTTCATTTTGGCAACATGTTCAAAAAGACAGGACACAAAAGAAACATGTCTTGTTTCGAAGGACATCTTCGATCCATGTTTCTCCAATTTTTTTCAAACATGTCTAGGATTTTTTAATCATTTTCATAAGCTTTTTTCAATCAAATACCTTGTTGTCTGAGCTTTCATGTTCATGAGTTTAAGATCGTGTTTCAATCATGCTGAAAAAAAATATTGTCAGTCCTTTCTAGAGACACAATGATCAAAAGGAACATGTTACGTCTTCAAGTTGACTTTTCAGAGATTTTTCCAGAGCTCGTTATACAATGAAGACATGTGGCTTGTTGTTGATACACTCTCGAAATTATGATGCAACAGTTGTCACTTCGACTCACGTCTATTATTTTAAAATTCTATCTAGGACACAAAAGCCAAGGATAATGTTTTGACCTATGAATGCCACTTTGAAACGCATTCTTACTGATTTCCTGGTCCTCGAACGAACGTGAAGACGTTGTGTGAGTACTAGACCACTTTTTAATTCCTGTATCTGCAGAATCTCTGACTGAATGTCTTCGAGAGGACAAAACCTTTGCACCCTCGTTTCGACAATTTCTTGAAAAACATCTTTACCTGGTGAATGAGCCACTCGACCTCACCCCAAAACAAATATCCCGAAGTAAATGTAGAAGTCGAGGATACGTGCGCGGGGGGTACATCCATTTCATCTTTCACATACTCCGCACATAGAAATACCAGTGAGAATACAAATACAAATACAAATACAAAGAGTGAAAATTTTCTGGTGGTACTTTACTTTTTTCCACATTCCGACTCCTCTTTTTTCTTTCTTCTTTCTTTCTTTTTTTTCTACTTTGCGTTACTCCACTTCTATTTTACCCCAGTAAAACGCGCGTAGCTACGGGAGATGGCTGAATTATGTGCTCAGACCTCATTCCCTCGGCTGCTAAAAGTCCCCAGAGGTTTTCTTCTTGCCTCTAGGACGGGCTGGTAGTCACGTCTTTCTCTCAGTAAAATAGAGAGAGAGCAAGAAATAGAAAAAGATAAGGGTGAAGATATGGAAACAGACAAAGAGAGGAGAACGCGGCACGGCGCGTACGACTAGACGATTGCGTTAGGGGTGCCGCGCGTGCCCAATTCTCTTCGGGGGCCACCCCGGCTGCAGGGTGGTTCGGGTGGCCGGGTCCTCCTCAACTGGTATGTTGCTACAGCTGAAGTAGAGATTGTACAGAGATGAGAGAAGGAAAGAGGAAAGAGGAAAGAGAAAAGTTTTTAAAATGTACCATGAAGAGAGGATCGACAAGGGAGGAATGGTCCCGGTGCAGAATGCGAGGTGTAGTATGACACCCTCAAAAACGAATGACTTTCTTCTTCAGATTATATGATCAAGTTTTCTCGAGGTACAGCGTCGAGAGTAGAACGGAAATTTCACTCCAGTTTCTTACTTCTGAAGAGAGTTTTCACCAAACTTTTGACAACCCTGGTTGTGAGACGTGAAAATTGAGCCTTCAACCATAATCCATGCTCCGAAATACAGATAATTAAGTTCTCAGTCCTCCTTCTGAAAACTTCAACACGTCCCAAACTTGGGGGGGCTATGCTCAGAAAAATCCAGGAAGTCAGGCAAATGTAATGTCAGGTGATACAATGTGATGTCATGAAATTGGCTAAAATCGAGAAGTGAGCCTTCAGACAGTTGGATTGGTTCAGAACTGGTTTTAGCCACCTTCGGATTGTTCAGTGGTAGGAATTCATCAAATCATCCAATTACTAACATAAATATGGCTTGAAGAAGGTCTTGGATACATTTTTTCAATAATTAAATAGTTAAAAACCAATTTATTCAAAGGTTGAAGTGTCTTTTTTCAACTTTTTCACCCTTTCTGGCCACCATTTTTTTCACATGTGATTGATATGGCCACTAACGGAGCAATCGATGGCCAGAGACGGTACTAAGATGGCCTGTGTCCGGTGATGCAATCCACTAGTCGTGTAATCTAATATCACGTGATTTAATGAAATGCGATGTTATGCGATGCCACTGGTCCGAAAAAACCTGGAAATCGTGGAAAACCTGAAAAACTGTTCATTTGTGAGAATGCTTTTGAATACCGAGAGCCTGATTAATCGATCACGCGAGTTGGGACATATGATCGATCGAATTTGAAAAGTGAGATAAGCGAAAATTCTTGTGGGTTGTTTTTTCAGCATTGACCGCACGTGGCATAAGTCTAAATCCTGAAACCGTGTCGGGGATGGATTTAGCGTGTGCCTAAGATATACTAACATCCTGTAAACGGAAGTGTTTTGTGGCTGTTGAGGACACGAACTACTATGCATAGTGTAACTGCTAGAGATACACCCTTTGAAATGGGTTAGGAGTCGAGGAACGACCGACCAGACTGACTTTGGTCACGTGAATATTTGCTGTCGACTGAAAGCACGAGGAGGATATCTATGATTCAGGAAACCCATATCTTTGCTTGAGTTAGGTTAGGGTTTCAGGCTGAGGTTTCGATTCGGGTAGGCTAGCCCCACACCTTCGCACACTGTACCGCATGGAAAGCTCCTCTCTACGTTCATCGACGAATATAAAGAACGACGATTCGACTGCCAATACATCCTTTCAAGGAATATCATGCAGAAAATTGTACACAAATTTCAACCAGTTTGGAAAAAACTAACGATAAGAAAAATGAATTTACCACAGGAGTCTGAAGTATTGCATTGTCAGGAAATTTGTAACGCAATTTTCATCATTTGTTTAACCCATTTCAATAGGCGCCTTGGCGTCTAGACGTCGACCGATGGTGGAGCTAATGGTCACTAAACATGATATGTGGGGCGGATCGTGCTGCAGTTTCTGGTGGATGTCGGGATATTATTGAGAGGTTCGTTTAACAACATGCGAAAATCCGTTTCATGTGATTTGTACCTATGCAGATTGTTTTTAGATACACGAAATCATTGTGCCCCTGGATTTTTTTTTCGTTTTTCTTTCTATCGTTGAAGATGAAATGAGGCATTTTGTATGTCTACATGGGCTATAAGGGCAGAAGTCTCTATCGCATTCTCGATCGTCGAGAATATGGGATATTCCGCATCAATCTGGGCATATAATAAATATTCGGCCTGTGATCATCACCGACCCCGACCCATTTCGTTTCCCGACCCAACGCTGCCTCTCCCATGTCCGTTTGGTGTGAAATCGTATGCCGAGTTCGAGTTCGAATTCCTTCGAGTGATTTCTCCAAGGGTTTGATTTAAATAACCTTAGATATGGAAATAAATTGAATTCTTTTTTTTTCTTTCTATTTCTCATTCGCTTTTTCACAACCCGAACCACAAACTCCGTCAAAGACCTTCTCGAAATATTGGCAGCGTTACCTTCTTCTTTTTCTGTGGAAAAAAAAACACACACATATTTTTTCAAGCGTCTTCCGAAATAAAAGACAGTGCGAAGAATATTCGGTTGGGGGACTTCGAGGCGACGGAAATATGTTCAAATCTGAGTATATGCACACACTGAAGAGCTTTGAAAGATATTTGAGGGTGTATCTCGACTTGGCGCCTCGGGAATACTAAATATGCCCTGAATAAACATCAGGTGTACCATACTCCTAGAAATTGGCGAATCCTTACTGGGCTTATGGACTTTGGTGAACTACCAGATCCAGAATCACGGTTTGGGACGTGGGATACCTTCTCCATGAATTTCCCCACAATTGGCGTGAATACTTTAAATAACGATGTTTCACAGTGCCTTAATTGTTCCCTGCGATCATTCGTTTAATCATTTTGTGCTGAAAATTCTGAAAGGAGACGCTTTTTTGACAAAAAAAAAAAAAACATACTGAAATCTATTACTGAGAGTATTGAACAATTTTCTTTCGGAATTATTGGACGATGACTTCTTTTACTGATTACTCATCCTTTTCATCATTTTAATTGCCATATAATCCTTCAGTTATTTTCAGAAGATTAGAAACAAAATAAAATTCGATTAAAAATTGTCATATCTACAGTTCGATCTGTGATTTCGATTATTCGATGATGACCAAACGATCGAGAAATTGATTTCAAGAAGATTCTGAACGCGGCTCAAGACACCGATTTTAGTTTTCACTTTCTAGGGCTTGAAAACTCAGGAAACAGAAGAAAGCTTGATTCAAAATCATCTTCCCTTAGTCTACCAGCAGTAAAGGCTATAATATATCATATGACTTGATATTAGTTTTTGAAAGTATCAAACATGATTAAATATTTCTCATTATCTACTTCTATTCCCAAGCTCTGAACTTCCAGAAGCCCATTTCTTCCTCTTCGTCGAAGAATATATGATGACCTTGATGATTATCTGTGATCTTTTTATCGTCTGATCAGTGCCAATGATCTAGAAGTGTCTCAGATGTCATTAAACACACTGATATTTGATTTTTGAACTCTGAGCCTTAACCCCCAGACAATCATTTTGAAAGTAACATCATAAATTCCTTATTAGAAATTAGAATCCATAAAATTCGTCATGTAAAGACATCATTGACCTAGAATTACTTTTTCGTAATTTTAAACAAGATAAATTAATATTTTCGTTGTTCCTCTCAAACTACAGACTTGAAAAAGAAAGAGAAAAAGAGATTCCATGTGTAGAGAAGAAGACGAATCGAATCCTTGATGATCGATGATCAGAAGTCATTTCTCTGACATTTGATACACGGTCAGAATTAACCTATACAAGTAGAACCGATGACACGATGGCATTTTTTTTCCTTCAGCAATGAAATTCATGAACCGGAAGTGAAATGGTCATCATCGTCATTCGGCAAACCCGAATATATAATCGGGGGATCCCCGCAAAAGAACGTCGCTAATCAAGCCACGCGCGTTTTTTTTTGTTTTTTTTTTGTCGTCAGCTGGCTAAGGGAGCAAGAGGGATCGATGCGTCGCTTAAACGGCGCAGGCATCGCCGTCGACGAGCAGTCCGAATCAAGATGGCCGCCCGCCCGTCCTAGTCAGTGTCGCACCCCAATATTCCGCACCCGAATTCCCGCCAAGGTGAGTCCGCACTTAACCTCGCGACTCGTTCTTCCAGCACCCTGAGCTTCCGCTCTTCCTCCCTTCTCCTGTCCCACCTGAGGTCAACGTCAACGGGCACCTGGCCCTTCGCGCTCATCACCCTTCACCGCTACGCGCTACGCGTCCCGGGGCGCGCGCCGACCATCGCACCATCTACAACTCGATAACTCGAAAGTCTCGATACAGTTTCGCGCCAAAAGTTAACCACCCCCAGAATCTCGAGAGTGTGGAGCACGGAGCGATGTTCTAATAATACAAATTTTCAAGTTGCGGTCATTCTTCAACTTGTTTCAAGATTATTCTTTTTTCTTCTAATCCGTTTTGTTCAAATCAAGTTTAGTAATAATTTAGAAAACTTTCTTTATATTTTCACGATTATTTAGATTTTTTAGACTATTTTAATCATACGAATTTGAAGAATATGAAAAAATGTGAAAAATGTAGAAACATATTATTATGAAGAAATATTTTTTGTGGAAACTTTTTTAACCTGATTTTATAGATTGAAAAAAAAATTGACTATACGCATAAATTTCTTTCAGGATGAAGATTTTTGGAATTGAAACTATAACGTAGGTAAATTTGACAGCGATTCAATTTTTTCTTAGTATCCAAGTTAGAGATAAAAAAAATAAACGAGAATAGAAAAAAAAATGGAAAATTAACCAGAAGACATAAATTAATGAATAAAGGATCTTAATGGTAGAATAAGGATGTACAAAGGATGATGATGAATGGTGGGTTGTAGCTTTTTCCGATATTGTTATACGGCTACCTTTCTGTCTAAACGATAATCGATAAAATCGTTGTTGTATTTTTCTACAAACAACGAGAGTAGGTGGTCCGATTGTGATAGGCAAAGTAAGTATCCCTATTCATTGTCACGAATAAAGGAAAACATACAACTGTGCGAATATTTGTGGCGAAGATAGAAGAGCTGAAAAATAAATACCTCCGTTTGTGCTCGGTAGATGGACAATTTTTCTTTTTTCAAGTGTTTCCTTTCATTACTGTGCATGAAACGGTTATTGTTATCATCGTTATAATCCAGTGGATGAATTCTGTTCTTTGTCAACATCGCAGTGAAGAGTTTCGCGTCTGACAGACTATCAAGTAATTGACAATTAACTCTAACCTACAAACTCGAGACTCTTCGAGATCGCAGCGCCCGGAGTCAAGATGAACTACTATTGGAAGCGGTGATTGTGACTGAGGTAAGTTTTCAATATTCTTAATCTCGACAAACAACAGGAAGAGGCAGTATAAAAGTTCTGTTTGAATACAGAATCCTTCAAAAATCGAGAAAATAATTTCAAAATAGTTTTTTTAATTTCTTTATTCTGTGTCCCAGAAAATGTACTCAAATTTGTGTGGAAATTTAATGATGATTTTGTATTCATTCACAAATTTGTGTCTTTCAAGTCACAGAAATGTTGAATGAATTGTTCAGCACAATTATTCTCTCAAAGAGTATAGTACAAGGCATGTCACGAATTTTACTATGACGTATAACATTGATTACCCGATTAGTTGAATTGATAATGAGAATAATTGGCGTCATAACCAGAGAAGTCGGTGCCTGAAGTATAAACGGTAAACTGTAGATTGTAAACTGTAAACTATGTGCATGGTGCTGACGATGAGGTACCACTACGGGTCACAAGCCAACTTTGGCGTCGTTAGGTCAGTTGGGCGCCACACGCCATGAGTAAACGCGTTCATTTTGTGATATAGGTGGAGGTAGAGGCACAGAAAACTGCATAACTGCATCAACTGCATCGCGTGCATGTGCGCCATTGTACAACGTGCACAAATATACTCATACGTCCACCTGGGGCGTGGCTGTGGGAGCTAATTGCCCCCCAACGCCCGGAAAAACATTCCCACGATCTGTAATGACGATAATGACGACTGGAATCGGTCGGAATCAGCCTGAACTGTTTCGTTCCAGTTTGCTTCACGAGTTATGTATAATTGGGAAATCTGATTGCTCGCCAAAACTCACACACATGGTGAATTTGATCAAAAATCAGATAATGACGTATCTTTCATCTCGTCGGAGGGTTTCGCCATTTTGGAAAGAAGCTTTGTGCCAAATACTAACATCGACCCAACTTCAAAAACACTTGGGGAGGCGAAATGATTGAAAGAAGCGGAGGGATATAGTTCTGAATACATTCAAACCGGTTCACATCGGTTTGAAACAGCTTCTAGATTCGGTTAGAAAGGTTGTCGACCTTTGAAATCGAGTTTCCCACCAAAAACTGATAGCGAGTTAACCTTAAAACCACTAATGGGGTTCAAATGATTCAGAAGAAGACGGAAACTTGACCGAATATTGATCCTAACCGGTTTTAATCCATTCAAAATAGTTTGCTAACTTTTTTGAGATCTTATCACAATTTGAAAATGAGTTGTTTGTCCAAAACTAAGAGGGACTTGACCTCAAACTGACTCACAAGTGTTGAAATAGTAGCGAGAAGAGAAAAAAACGGTTCACAATTGGTTCTAATCTGTTTGAATCGGTTCAAATTGGTCAAAATCGTGTTTCCCACTAGAAAACACCAGCGAATCTAACCTGAAATCGACTTTGGTTGTCAAACTAATCGAAAAATGTGATAACGAGACGACGATGAATAATATTGGTGTGTTTTAAGAAAGATTTCGAGCCTCCGTGTTCAGATTCTGGAATCAGGCACCATGTTTCCCGATAGCGTATATAGCGAACTACAGCTCAAAGTACTATTTTATTTCTGGTTAACTATAATGGGTTGACTTCCGGCATCGCCACACGACGTTGCTCGCGGTTCTGGCACTGTTTGCAACCGTGTAATATTTTAGCCTAACAACACAGCATCCCTTAGTTAGACTAGCGCAACGCGATTCGTTACCGTAATTAGGATCGTTAGCGGCTCAACTACGCAATATACCAGCTGCCGCTATAAATGTAAAATATATACCTAAATAGCTGGTACCTTATACTGAACCCCACACGCAACGGCGATCAGAGACCAAAAACATCAACCCTCAATCATTCAAAATCCTTGATCAAGACTTCAGTCTTCTCAACAAAAACAAAATTCAACGGTTGTTATTGACTGTTTTCCATCATTTTAATTATGCTCTCAACTATTTCAACGATCATCTCTTTCTGTTGATGACCAAATTCGACCATGTTTAAACATTTTCTCACGGTTCAGAACGTGTTCCAACCGGTTTTATAAAGGTTGGATCATTTCTTGATCATTTTGATCTGTTTTTAACGGTTTTTACAAAGTTCCAACTATTCTCTGATACTGTGATAATGATTTTTTTACTCTGTCATTATTGTTTCAACCCTGCTTTGGCCGTTTTAACAATTTTCACACTACCAAATAATATCACCATAGTCACACATGGTCAATTTGACCCAGTCAGTTTTCAAAAAGCGGTGGTGAGCAAACTATCATTCCAAAGTATTTAGAAAAATTACAGAACATGCTTAAGACTTTATAAATTGTGGACGAAAAATTGATTTCTGAAAAAAAAATGCATCTTTGTGGAAAAAAATCGTGAAGAGGTAAAAATGCAAAAAAGACGCTTTTTCGCTTAAAAAATCATAACTTTGTCAATTCTCAATATTTTTAAGCCAAATTTGGACGTTATAATCCTGAAAAATGCTCCTTTCAGAAAAAAAATAGTACGATAGCAAGCGTTCGAAAAAAGGTATTTATTCTGATATGTGAAGAGGATCGATTTTGGAGAATGGACTATATTAGCATTGAAAATGCTTACAGCCAGAAGTCCCATTCACACTGGGAAATATCCGAGATACTTAAGCTTATCTGTGTTCGATTTTTCGAATAGGGGCAAAAAAGAACTAAGATCGAATAACGTCTGGATCGAATAAACGCGCTTTATTATTTTTTTTCAATCATTTCTCTAACTGTTTTATTTTTCTCAAGTATCGAAATTAATTTCAAATCAACTGTTAAAGTAGAGCAAAAGAATGAACACTCCACTACACTTGACACTGATGCATGTGTACCGGTACAAAAACTTATTAGTCGTAACCCTTATAACGGGGCGTGGCTCACCCACCTGTAGCGTGTTCCGCGACATAACGCTGCAAACTAGATGACTAATACGCCTTCATCATATGCATACGTTGTAGAGGTAGTTTATAAACTGTACACCTCATCAACCATGAAACATCCCCGAAAGTTTGAACATCCTTTTTCTCTTTTATCAAGTTTTTTATTTCCCATTCTTCAAATCGAGAGTACAGGACGTTACAAAAAAGCTCGTTCTTCCTTCTCTTTCTTCCCTTTCTCGTAACTCTTCGAGTTCATCTTTGGTGTTAGATTATACTTCGAGGGGCAGGTGAATGAATCGCACGGTTACCTTAGTTTCGGGGTATCAACTAACGGCGAAGGATATAATATCGAGGGACTGAAGAAGAAATAGTACATTGTGTATCAAGGGCGCAAAACACTATTTTTCGAGTGTGAAATTTGCAGTACGAGCCGAAGGCGAGTGTACTGCAATCACACTCGCCAAAATAGCCTTGCGCTCGTGTTGCACACGATTTTTTTCTCAACACCTGTTCTGCAAAAATGCCTCTTTTCAGACCGAGTGAGCGGGCGCAAAACGGAACTTTGCACCCGAGGGCAAGAAAAGAGTCGTTTGCGCCCGCTTTAGGCGGGCGCAAAGCACTTTTCCGCCCGAGGGCCGAAAAGATCTGTTTTGCGCCGGCTCAAGAGGTATGAAAAGTGGCATTTTGCGACCGGGTGTGAGAAAATAATAATAAAAGGGAATCGTCTTTGTAAACTCTTCCTCATCGATACCCACCACACGTTCCTTATACCTACGCGTCTCCTGGTCGCGTGTCACAGGGCTCAGGTCTCGGGACTAAGAGCTAAGGGCTGAGGGCTAAGGGTTGAACGGAATTCATCAATCCCGGGATCTTCTTACATTAGTTCAAAGCCTCCCCTCCACCCCTGCCCTAATTCACGATGCCCTGACTGTCGATGCCAGGGGAAAAAGCGAGGGGCTAATACCCTACATAATTTTTTTTCTTCTTCTTCTCTGTCGCTCTCTATTTCTCTCCTCAATTCTTCTTCATCATCATCGGAGAAAATGAACTTCGAATCTTCAATCTTTCCTTATCGGTTCATTTTCACAGGACTTGAACCCGAATTGTGAAAAATTAGAAATAGTAGAACGTAAAAATTCAACTTTAGCTATTGTAAGAATTCGATTTTTATTTTCCGAAGTTTAAATCACAGTTCAGCTTTCAAGCACTGAACATGTGTTGAAGTAAGAAGTTCAAGAGCTAGAACTTGAAGGTCTGCCTTGAAAATCGATTTTTGTTTCATCATGACTTTTGGATGGTTTTTCATTGGTGTATTTTTTCATTTTCCCCCAAAAACCCCTACAGTTATTTATCAGTTTTGACTTCTGGTCCTAAGGAAATAATGCCTCCAGGGTTGATCAAGGATTGTAGGAGAAGCTTTGGGCTCGACTAGGATCAACCCTGAGGAATATAAACGACTTTGGGTTGAAATTAAATTTCTCGATTCGTAGGATTCAGTTGATAAAAAAGAAAAAAGTTGCAAACAAAAAAAAGAGAGAGGAAAAACCGACTCCCTTTGATTTTTCCACCCCTCAAATTCTTAATTTCCGTTTCTGTCTCCCTAATTGAATGGGAAAAAAAATTGAAAAAAAAATGATGAATTCCATCAGTCCAACAATCATTCGAGTACTGTCAGGAGTTATTCACTCCTGCATTATCATTTCCAGCTTTCGCGGGACGGAGCACCGAACAATTTGGCGTATCAGGATTCGGGGGTTGAGAATTGGAAATGGGGTGGGAGGCTTGATCGACGCATCAGTTACCCGCGGAGGCTAGGGACGTACGGATTTACATGCGATTCCAATTACAGATAATCCGACGGAGAAATTCTTACTGATTCGAGGTGCCGCCGATGCCGCCCAGAATGAACAAGAAAAAAGGAAAAAAGAAACATTCATTCATGCATTCGTTTTCTCACCCCCGAATAGAATCCCTCTTCTCGCACCTGGACTCTTTGATACAGCTTTATTCTTATCATTACACACCCCAAACCTAACAGTAACACTAACCCAAAGCACGCACGAGGCATTTACTTCGATACCCTGTGAGAAAATTTACGCCCCAAGAGTATCTAAACTAGGGAAGCTGAGAAAAAAAATGTTTCTCGATCGGGATATAAATTTCCTGCTTCCCGGAGTCCCGGAGGAAGTCGGGATTCTGATTCTGATAATGATGAGAGCAGAGGAGAGAAAAAAAGGAATCGAAAAAAGTCTTTTCGGAGCCGGAATCCATTGATTCATTCGTTCATTAATCAGGAAACCATTTCTGGAGGAGAGAAGGGTGGCTTAACTCGACTGTCACTTGATCATCCCTTCCCTCTTTATCCTCCAGGTGCTGATGTAATAACAATTGAGTTATGAAATTTAGCGAGCGGTTATTTTTTTCTTACTTCTTCGCACTTTAGCTTCGTGTCGCACCCCTCGTCGAGTTTGCGGTGGCTGCTAATTAACAAATTAATTCACTCTCGGTTTTTCTTCTACTTACCCTTCATATTACCGCCCCAAGACCACGACCCCGACTCCAATGACTCGAGGCTCAATGCTGTACGGGTTTCCGGGTCCTCTTGGAGATGGCGCACGCTGTCTGGTTTCATCCCTTACATAGAGATACCACGTGGCTTTTACGATTAGAGAGGACACACACACCTTAGGGGTTATACTTTTTCGAATAGGCTAAGGTTATCAAGAATAGGAGAAATCAATTATCTTCCCTCGGATTGTGGAGTTGGATCAAATCCGAAAAAATCTTGATTTTTAAGTAGGGTTCGACTCTCATTATGCATATTTTAAATAGAATATTAAAATGCATCGGTGGGCCTAGATTTCGGACCTCAATAATTCACGAAATATGCTTTCATCAGATGACTTTCTGACATCGCAAGAGTCGTCGCATATGGTTGTTCAGTTTTTACAGTTTAAAAAGATGTTAAAATTTTCATACTTTGTGTGCCGATTTTTCTACTGCTTTTTCTAAACTTGGAAGAATAAAAAATATCTATATTCATCTGATGGATGCATCTTGAATTGTTAAATGCGGTGCTCCAAATACTTTAGGACATCTATTAGAATATGGATAACGAGGGTCAAACCCTACTCAAACATCACGATTTTTGTGGATTTGAAGAATAGTTGATATGATAACGTTTTACGGTATTCACATCAACGTTTTTATTCGTATATAAGAATAAGAAATCTGTGTCACGGAAGCTAAGTTCATGATGATATAAAAAATACTGTATACATCTCAAGCCCATCGGACTTGTCGTTACAATGGAATAGTGGCAGCAAATTGCGACGCCATTTTTCGCGGACTGCTACCCTAGTGACCATAACGGTCACAATTTTGAAGCTACAATGTCAATTTTCATTCAAATCAAAGCTGGGATTTCAATCTTGAAATCTGTACTTTTGATATGTCTCTCACTACAACAAACCCTACGCTATAACGGTTCGAAATTCGTTATCCCGCTAATCTTTGAACCCCCTTAAACGTTGCTGTCACCGCAAAAATGGGCCAAATTTTTCAATGAATCAACGTTCAAGTCCCCAATAATCTGGCCAGGATTGATCTTCCGAGGGTTGTCCGACGAGGGTATCTCTCTTTGTTATTGCAAATGTAATGGGAAGTGTCTCCACGGTTGGATGAGAGGATCCCGGAGGCAAGTGCTGTGCTCTAATTAGTGGGAAGAAAAAAGCGTCCATAGTGTATAAATAATCTTGTTTCCTGGCCGCTGGGATGGTTAGGTTAGCCCGAAGCGGAAGTAGGGGTAGGGTTTTTGACGAGCTTCTATCTGAACGCGTTGCTATGTGCCCTGGTCGGGTTTGCCAATTCTATCGCTGCGGCGCTTCCCTAGTCTATTTTACTATTTTTTTTTTCTCTTCTTCATCTATCTCTCGCTCTCGTTTTTTTCTCGTCTTTTTCTTCTCTACCTAGTCCAATTTCCGAAAGGGAATATAAAATATTCAAAACCTCATTGCGACGCCCTCCCTTCGCCTTTTCTACTGCTCCGCATAAACCCTAATGTAGGCACATGCACGTACATTCCGGAGGGCTGTGTTGGATGGTATATGAACAAAAGTCAGATTTGGGAAAAGAAAGAAGAAAATTCAAGCATGGAGGATTATTAAATTTTGAATCTTTATTTTTCACAATATTCTTTTCTTCACACACCAAATAGTTTAGTAATTTTTTCTTCTCGTTCGAGATTTAGGATCCATTGCGATCTTCCATATTTCCTACGTTATTATATTTTATTTCCTATCAGATTCGTCCTTTGGTTGTAGAATCGGTGATCATTAGTGTCGAGGTGAAGATAGACTCAGGGTGAATCTGAATGTTACATGAAATCGATATACCGCGAGTAAATAGAATTGTAAAAGCAGTGTAAGCGAGGGTAACGAGTAACGAGTGAAAAATAAGCCGCAGAAAACTGCAAGTGACAAGGCAGAAAAACCCTCAGCTGAAACCCCAAGCCTGTAGAGTTTCTGTGATGTGATGTGCTGCACTCTGCAACGGAAGTCAAACGCTTTCAGGATTATGAATTGCGTTAAACCTGCGTCCTAGGAAGCTTACGTTATATCCCTCCATGCGGTCACTGACTCGCCTGAAACCTAGAGAAGAGAAAAAGAGAAAGAAACGAATTTTTTTATTTTTCCACAACGTGGAATCAAAATCAAAAAATCAAGAAGGATCCAGAACTGAGGATTAAATTCAATGAAAGCTCTTTCCAAAAAATGAAGACCGTTGAAGTAACTGTTGATGTTTTGGAAGATGAAACAGAATCGCTTGAAACCGCATGAATTAAATTTTTTAAGAACTGGGGTGGTTTCATTTTTTTCCCCTGAAACTGCCCTGTATGCATGAATATATGTAAAGGGCTCTGCTGCGGCATGGTTGGTATTTATGCATGTATCTAGATACTATAGAGAAAGGCGTTGGGATCCATGTATGTTTTAGAACCGCGTGGTACCGACTCCCAAGGGATGGAAACGGTCGTCCCGAAGCCGATGGATGAGATAAATAAATTTGTCGATTCAAATTATATACTCCATACGTGTCGCCTTTTATTTCACTCTCTCACAGAGGGGTACATATTGCATATCGTCTACATAAAATCTAGTGGGTTCTGGGTAGGTTCTTAATTTTACAGTCGAAGACTATCTTGGTAAAACTCCATAATGGTAGACATTGACTGTAAAAATGTAATCGAAAATATTAAACTTCATCTAAATTACTTGAAAATCTATCAAGAATATATTCTTTTGACATTTTCAAGATCCTCGAAGCCATTTAACGACATTTTTGATTCGTATGTCCAGACACTAGAAGGTGAAAGACACGATCATCTTCAATATGTGATAGATTATTATAGTCGACGAAATACGAATTTGTAACATGCTTCATGAAACTTGTATACTGACTGACACTTTTGTAATCGAGAAAAATTGTTTGAGTCATGATTGAGTCTCCTAAGAATCTATCAATCTGGCAAGGACATGTTCAAAATCCTTACCATGCATGAAATACGAATATCAAACATGTTTCATGTGATTCTAGTATTGATTTCAACTTCTTAGACATGTTCAAGGTACTCAAAAATCAAGAAATTGGTCTGATACTTGTTCCGAACCTGCTCCACGTCTTATTTTCATATTCCGAACATGTTTCACACAACTTTGGCTTGGATTCAGACTTATAACCGTATGTTGGACACTTTCGATATCGAAAAAAATTGTTTTCGACGTGTTCAAGTTTCCCTCAAGTCGATCTAGCAAAGACATGTACAAAATGTCTGCGATGTACCAAATACATATCTCAAACATTTCCTGGCAGTGTTTCAATGATATGTTACATACAATTTAAACATTTATGAACACGACTATGTTGCAGCAAAATTTTCTTTGTTCTAGTAGTTTGTTAAAAATCTTAACCCAACAGAATTCATACAGAAGCTGAAGTGCGACCGTAAACAGGCAGAGGGGTTGAAATGAATAGTTAACATTGAAGTGCGTAACTCTAAATACGAACGTGGCTAATACACGCGAAACCGATTATTAATGCAGGCTTAATATGACGACCGGGATGCTCAGGAAACCACGTTTCGAGGCTCAGGGTCGGGGGCTAGGACTGTAAAAAACTTTTCAAATTAGGCGCAAAGGTAAAAACGCTCGACCAACGCTGTAAAACATGAACGACTGTCATCTAACTTGCGTCATTTCCTCTAGCCCACTTCGCCATATATATTCATACGACATGCCCAACCCTTAGCTGTAATCTACAAAGAAATTGCTCTACCGCACAGCCAGAAGCTTCCATCACCTGCACTTTTTGAAATTTTCCAAAAACTTGTTACTCGTCGATTATAGCCGAAAGAAGGACTTTGGAGATAACTCTTCGTCCGCGATGAGACAAGTGGCATGGTAATAGGGTTGTTCGCGATTAGTATCGACGGAAATGAATATGGGGAGGAAGAAAAAGTCACGGTTGGTAGGCTAGGGGAGGAAGCAACGATGTTAAGAGTTTACCATTTCTAAGGGCGCTTCGTTTCCGGATATAGGTATGTATATTGAATCATTTTGAGGTCTTCAGGGTTGGCTGGGTGTCGTGAGCCTTACCCTTACCCTTATCCTTACCCTTAGCCCCAGCACCGTTCCCGTTGAGTTTCGTTTGGGCGATGGTAGTGTGGTGGCCAATATAGAAAGTAGATGCGACAGGCGAGGCCGCACTAAAACAAAATTGTCCTTGCTGAATATTTTATCCCCACTCCCTGCGGGTATCCCACTCCAGGTTTTTCTCCTTTTCCCTTTTCTCTTCTTCTTTTTCTTTTTCACCGAAATCGGGGGTGTAGTGGGTCGGTAGGGTAGGTACAAATGTCTCGGGATCAGGTTATAGCTCTCCCTTTACAAATATTTTTTATTTATTTTCATCGCCTCCATCTCCTTTTTTTTCTTCGTTGTACCCCCCGATTTCGTTTTTTCTTTATCTTCGTTTTGCTTTACTGCCACGTGGTTTAGGTCGGACATATATGAGTACTCAGCCATATCTGTGCAAAAATTTGTATGCAATTTTTTTTCTAAGGGTAGCTATATAGGCTCTTTTTCTTTCTCTTGTGAAACGAGCTACGCAAACACTGTTGCATTCTCAAATATGTCATATATCGTTGCAGGGTTTTTGTCTAGAATAAACGTGAGATTGTATAATTAGTATTCAAAGATTCACTGAACAACGTTACAGGGTTTGCCAACTGTAGAGAATTTTTGTAGACTTTGAAATTTGTCCGAAAGCCTATTTTGGACATTTTAAATATATTCAAAGTACCTACGATAAAATGTTTCCAAAGAGTTGTTTGATGTCTAGACGACGAGACAACAAAGTTTTAGAACATGTTCTAGTCTTATCAATACCAAGTAATAAATTTAAGGAACAATATTTGTCATTATGTTGAAATCTCCAAATTTGGAAAATTGTGCTTTCTAAAATACTTTCAATATTCAACGTGTTTGAGGTTTGAGACTATCGAAAGAATGTTCTTAAACATGTTTGGATTTGTCAAAGCTTCAGAATACTCTGTCCTTTTCGATTCAAAACTTTTCTGACTAGCTAGAGTCACGATTTGAATCTGTTTGAGACTCCTAAATGTTCGATTTAGAACATGAAACATGTTCCAAGTGTATAAACATGTTCAAATTGTATAAAGCTTCCACAAAAATGCTTTTAGAGAAATACGAAATCGTAAGACGGTCATAAAATTCACCCTCAATACGTTGACGTTTCGGAAATCGGAAATTCCGCCGGTTCAACATGTTCAAAATGTTCAAACCACGGTTGGCTAAAATGAGCGTCCATTTATGTTTGATCAGAAATCATTTTCCACCCTAATTGACGAGTTATTATCGCTCTCTATCACCGGCAACGGGAGGTACACAGACATATTATGTCGCAATATCAATTGTGTCTAATTACCTACTGCTTACACAGGTAAATGGAAAAGGGGGGCAGTGCGGAAGCGGGAGCGCCGCGCCGCAGCCGTGGCCGTGGCGCCTAGTCGTCTAGAGGGTCTCGCGTGAGACGCCGCGAATCCTAGGCCCGCGCCGACTGTAGCCAGTTTCTAACTAATCAGACGTACCGACAACTGAGCCATACCATACCGTTCCATTCGAATGGTTCTCCCTTTTTTTCCTCTCTACTATTGCTTTTTTCTTTCCTCACATTTCTCATTACTATGCGTCACAAATCATTATACGACACGTGTAATACCAGGGTCTGTAATTCACCGTGTTTCTCTTTTTTTTTTTCTTTATTCATAGACACGTGGAAATTACAGAGAATCTTAGAACTGAAACGTGTTCAGAGTGACCGAATTTCAATACTATTCCATATATTTTTGCGATTGGAGAAAAACATTGATCATGCGACTAATCAGACATGTTGGAGACATTTTTTATCCAGAAATATATGCATTTATTAACGTGTTTGAATAATGATTTTGATCGAATTGTAGGATTCGAGATGCTTGTGATGTTGAAAATTTATCTGTTCAAAATGTCGTCCGGATGTCTGGATATCGAAAAACATTTATTGGACATGTTTCAGACTTCTGTGATCTGTCCCTTCTCATTCGGACTCATTCAAGACGACTATAACCCAGAAACGTTGTTAATCTACCTGTTTAACATGCCGACAGTCAGAAAACTATTGATTCGACATGTTCAAGACTTCAACAGTGTACAGGAATCTTGTGTCAGACATGTTTAAAACGCTACTGTTCTGAAAATGTTCATAACTGTGATTGAAAACCCTTCAAATCCCACAATACCGAAAAAAACGGATATGTCCATGACATTCAGAGTCGCAACTCTTATACATTCGGTGCATTCAACATGATTTCTATGCCTAATAATCATGTTTTGAACATTTTCAAGAAGGATTAGTGAATAATTTGTGTTTTCCAACGTGTTGGAGAGTCTAGAAACCGGAAACTGTTTTTCGTTACAAACATTATGCACGTTTGAGAACTCATAAATGTTGGAAAATCATTTATCGAACATGTTCGAAGATTCTGAAACTTGATGCAAAACCAAGTTTCGCCTGAGAAACTTCTACGAAATTTCAAATAATAGGAAGAAAAAATCGTTTTTGACGCGTTCCAGTATCCCAGATCTAGCAAACAATATTTTAGGATCACCATGATCGAGTCATCCATGAAACCACTCAACAGCAGTAACTATTGAAAAGGATTCAACAAATTAAAGACCCCAAAAATCGCGCCCAATAAAAAAAATGTTCCTATGGTTGCGTTCTTGAGTTTCAAAGCACGATGATGAAGGGAGCGAGAGTGATATCTATAACCTCGCTTTAGTTCTACCAAGGTGCGAAAGCACGGCGTGGTGGTGGACCGTGGTTCATTCGCCCGCGGAGCTAGAGGGTAAGTTACTGGCATTAGGACAGCCTCGAAGAGAGCCCCACCACCGGTAGGAGTTTTATGGCGGGAAATAGCACGTGCTACAGCAATGGTCCCCTTATACTTTACCCCACTGGAAGCAACCCACCTTTTTACCCACCTGTCCACCACGAGTAAAACTAGAGGGTTCTTTTTTTTTATCTTTTATTCGGTGAGAATAAAAAGAACTGAAATTAATCTGCTCGATGTTTTCGTCGAATCTTCTACAATTCTGAAATTTTTCGACTTGGTCGAAATACAGAAAAATGAATATGAAAAAAGTTGTATATTGTACTACAGGAAGAAAAAAACTGATGAATGTACAAAATTTATAGTCAATTTTTGAAGAAGTGGGAAAGGCGGAAGTTGACACGTTCAACCCCGTAGCACACTTTGAGCTTTAAATTCGAGTCTTCTTTACAGCGTCGGAGGGGGGATGGGATGTAAGGTGAAAGGAAGTTGGTTTTTGGCTTGAAATGGGTGACACGGAGGGTGGAAAGGCGGTGCTCATCTCGTGAGAGGCGCAAAAAGAAACAGGAAAAAAAAGGTAACAAAAAATGAGAAAAAATTTATAAAATCGTCGGTGGTAGGCGGCGTGCGGTTTGTGGCCTGAGGCCTCATAGTCGTCAGAGTTTAATTAGTTCAATCAAATTATGAATATTTAATTCGCCCCGTCATTATTCCGCCCCCTCTACACCCCCGCACCCTCGCATGCCCATCGAGAAAAGATAATTGAGCAGCCAGCACCCGAAATTAGTTTTAGGGTGAATAAGGCGCGGTTGCCCGCGATGATGCTATGAATGCAGAAGAGCCTCTTCCAGCCCTGTGTTCTTCATGACGAGAACGAAGAAACTCGTCTCTTGGTTCTGCTCTTCACTTCACTTCATTTTACTTCATGTTTTCATCCCCTCGCCTCGTTACCACGAACTCTTCAACTCTTCAACTTCTCTTCGTATTTTTCTTCTTCTACCCCAAACCGGAAATTGTAGCACTGAACTCGGTTCAAATACTCTTGGTGATCGGTTCCCTATTTCGAATTTTTCCATTATTCTTTATTCTTGTTGGTCTTCAACTTCAACTTCTCATACTTCTCTAATATCTTCAACTATGTATTCTTCAAATACTTTTTTAAACTTATTTTTTCACTCCAGTATCGTGTCAACAAATTCTTGGGCTTTTATTCAACGTCTGCTGCAACTTCTTCAACTTATTGTTGAACTTCTTTCATCAACTTCTTGAAGCCTTACGTCCTACTCTTCTTTACTAACATCTTCAATTCTGGTATCAGCTTTTTTCTTCAACTTCACTTCTTCTCAACTTTTGTTTCGAGTTTATTGTTTCTTGTACCTCTCTTGAAACTTCTCCAACTCATTGTTGTTTGATTCCTTTCTTCGACATATTCAACTTCTGCTTCAACTTTGACTTTCAGTACATATTCTTCTTTTCTAACTTCTTCAACTTCGTGTTAAACTTTGTTCTTTAACTTTCTCTGATTCATTCTCAATTTCTTCATCCCCGTTTCTCTTTATCTTTTGCTTCGTTAAATTCGACTATTTCTCTTACTTTGTTCTTCGACGGCGTCAACTTCTTCTTGAAATTTTTGTTCAAACTCTGTTATGTTATTGTTGTTCAATTTATTGTTTTGTTCCAACTTTTGCAATCTCTCCTTCAACTTCATTACTTCTAGTTCTTGTTCTTCAACTTCATCAACTCTAACTTCTACTGATCGTTTTCTGACTTCATTTGAACATCTGTGAAAATCTTTTATTCAAATTTCTCTGGCTTTTCTTAAACTTTTTCTAGTTTTCTCTGTTAACTGTATTTTCTTTAACGTCATCAACTTTTTCCTCAACTTTTGTTTCAAGCTATGTTCCCCAAATTTCTGATCTTCAAACTTTGTTAGGTTCATTGTTGATCACTTTACTTCAACTTACTCAACTTCTACTCTTCCATCTTTATTTACTTCATCAACTTCTTTGAATATTATCCTAAATGCTTCCTTATCAAATTGTTTTTCACCTTTTTGTGAAATTCTTTCTCATTCAACATTCTTCTGTCTTATTTCATTTCTCTATTTCGGGAAAGTAAAATTATTCTTCAACCATTCGTCATCTGCATTACGTATCATAGTTTCCTCGTGTTCTGCGTACTCCGAGTTTTACTGTAATGTCTGCAGAGTTGCCCGAAACCCCGAGTTCAAAACCGTTCGAAATTACAGTACTATAAAAGTATAGATATTAAATATCATTGTGTAAGAATGTGCGCATTGGAGAAACGAGAACCTAGAACCAAGCTTGATATCTCTATATAGGATACCGGAGATATTAGCATATGAATGAATCGTCGATCGTCTGCAGGGTGGAGAACGTTTTATAAAGGGATCTATCTCTAGCAACGTTCGTACACAGATCCAGCTCCAGGTCTGTGCCACCCAGACATACAGATAGGTTCTCATAAAACCGTATTAAAAAAAAAAAGGAAAGTAGTAGCACGGTATCCACGCCAGCTACGCAGGATCATCATCTACGAAGGAGGAAATATTTCTTCAAGGAACAAATTTTCCTCAACTGGGCTATGAAACGATGAAACTCCGAAGGTCTGAAGGGTTCGTCTATGTGAGGTATGTACGTTGGAAGACCTGGATGAATCCTTTGAGAGAATATTTGCAAATGGCGGACTGAACCGAGTCGATAACTTCTAGTTCGCTAATTTTATGAGATCGTTCCTCGCCTGGCTTACACAAACACACCCATACAGTGTGTAAAAGAAGGGGTACGAAAGCAGTCAAAAACCCGGAAAAGAGGCATAGATTCTCATGTTTCCTGATAAGACAGTCAGAAATACGAATCGAAATATGAATCTGGATGGGATCATTTTTCAATGAATGTGTCACGTGATACGCGATACGATCGTACAGTAGCGAGAAGCTGAGTCAACCACTGAAATTACTAAAATATGTATGTCCGATGCCCTCACCCACCCACCTATCCGCGAATACGTAGGGTCGATCGTTCGACGTCGAATGAGTCACGGATGTCGTCATGCAGAATCGCGTCACTGGCTCGACGTACAATTTATTCCGTGCTCATACACTTTTCGAATCCATTTTTCAGTGACGTAAGGGCGGCCAAAAATTGGAAGAGACACTTCGAAGCCTAGGTAACGAGTGACGTGAACCACCCCGCCTCATTTGAGCCCGCAGTAAATAGGAATTAGGGCAGATACCCGGGACACCCTAGTCTGGCCCAGCCGGGGCCCGCGGTGCCCTAGGAAAACTGCGGTGCGGTACCGAGCGTAATAAGAAAGTCATAAACCCTTGCGAAGCTCGACCCGGGCCGGGGGCAGGACGTGGAACACGTGAGGCAGGCTAGACAAGGACGACCGGTTGTCGAGCAGAGTGCCAAATATTGTTTTGTAATGGACCCGAGACAATTCTACCGTTTACGACTTGTCGTCTAGTTGGTACCTACCCTCCGCTCTTTACATCGTGTGTGGGGGTACCTTTTACCTTTTACCTTTCGGCGCCGTTGGCTCGGAGGCTTTTACAACGCTATGTCATCAGCTCGGAGACCCGGATGATTCTTCCGGTTCCTCGTCCTCTCTACTAGATGGTGCGGAAGGTTTTATCTAACGATGAGGCGCCCCCTCTTCTCACCCCCTTGGGAAAGTCATGTGTGGTGGGAGGATGGGGATAGGTACATATGTGTGGTTCAGAGTTTACCGAAGTTTTTACTTTTCCTTTTTTGCTCAAGTATTGTTCCACATATTGTCACTAACCGTTTTCACCTATTCAAAGTCATGCAAAAAGTAGCTTGACGTCTTCCAAAATAAGTTGAGGTCACTCCGATTGATGTGAAGAAAAATGAAGTCGATTGTTTCAAAGTCACATTCAAAGTCTTTCAAAGTAATTTCAAGTGGTCAAAGTATACTAATTTGTAAATTCATTCCGGAACCATCGAGGAATCAAATTGAAGTTTTTTGACTCCATGTGAAGTGACACGAAGTCTTTTAAACACTTATTAGAAGCAGTTTGTCCTAATTTGAGTCGATTTAGAGTTTCCATTATTATTTTTGAATGAGTTGACATCTGCACTGACTTGAGATCATTAAAAATTGGCCAGAGTATTGGGAAAAAGGTTTGAATTGGTACAAAATAATCCAAAATTATGAGTAGATATTCACTGAAAGTTAATTTTGACAATAAAAAAAAAATGTGTACATCAATTAATGTTCAACGTAATAAATAAAGGTTCTATGTTTCGATTTAGGACCGTACGAGTTGATTTCCTCGCTTCTTTTTCTCCTTTCATATGAAATTCCACCAATACCTCACCTCGGGATGATGTTTTTGAAAAATTCGTTAGCACCTCATCGTATAGCAGACTCTCGACAAGATATTTGAAAACACGCTCGTAAAACCAGTCGGGCGTTGCTACGATATGGTCGTAAGGAAAAATACATTCGCGAATTATTAATCGTTATTAGTCCAGGCGATACTTTGCCGCACAATAAGAACGCGAGACGAGAGTAAAGAACGAGGAGATTAAACCTGTGGATTATTCTTTTTGGATCAGACTTTTCCGCGCGCCTTTACAACGCGGCTGTAATCGTAAAGAACTATGAACCACGATAAATAAACTACCCCGGGTTCTGACGGACACGAATCTTGACGTAGACTTCATTGATTGACAAAGAAAAACGCGTCTCCTTAGTCCCCAGGGTTTGGAAATGGACAAGATACCGTATCGGGTCTTCTTCGCAGGCAATTTGCGGTCTGGGTAACGGATTCATCAAACTTTATTCCTTGGGTAAATATAATTCGATCTGAAACGACGGGAAGATCCATCGCCTCATAGATCCCCCACAGCTTTACCGAAACCTTCGAACCATCCACGTCAGAAAATGTTGTTGCTTTACGCAAAGGGCTAAAGGGTCTGTAATTTCATTAGGATGCTATTACAGCACAGATTGCTCTGGGAATAGCTTTCAGACCGCAAACCGAGTGCAAAGCTGGCTCCGTGCCTTCGCACCTAGGCTGGATTCCAGTCTCCGTAATCGGAGAAAAATAATAATCGAAAACCTCAGATCCGGAAGCGTCCTGTATGGTCGAGGGGAACGGAATCGCACAAAGGTTAGCCGGTTTCCGAGAAGTAGAGTATAGGGTCGGTCATATTCATACCCACTTGGTGTGGAGGTTGTGCGTTGGCGCCGGGATGTCGGCAACCGGCGCCGCGCGGACGCCTGTGCCTTCGATCCGCCGTGTGGCAACGGAGCCGGGGTCTGGGGGTCGACCGAAGGACGGAAGGAGGGTGGCTCGCCGGAGTATACCGAGTGGGAGTACGCCGAGGGGCGGGTAGTAGAGAGAATGCAATTAGACAGCGGTCGGTCGGCTAGGTGGCTTGTTTATGCGAATTAGCGGGCGAGCCACGGTACCTATCACGAAACCTTCCGGACTTAACCGAGCGCGGGAGAAAACCGGCCCGGAAACAATCGAGTCTCGTGTAGAAAGCGCAAAAAGCTATCCCGAGCTTTCTTATTGCCGTCTCAAGACCCGCATCTCCACCAACGAATTCCTCTTCCAAATTCACGACGAAACTTCCTTTACCAGAACCTCGGGAAACGCGTAGATTTTAAACTGGAGACGGTTGAAGTCGACCACTCAACGCACGGCGCCGAGAATAACCGTCACTAACGGTCGCGCTGTGGGTGACGCGCGATTGGTCCGACTTCAGCCTTCTCTGCTTTGAAAACTGTAGGTGACACGGATTTCTTGTAAAAGAACTTTAGATGAGGTGGCCAGAGCTGAATCCGATAGGCACAGTTTTGAATGAAGAAATGCCTTCTGCCGCTTGTTTGAACCTTGAAACTCATTCGTTCAGAAAACGCAACAGGATCTTCCGGGCTTTCTCATTGTCGTCTCAAGACCCGCATCTCCACCAACGAATTCCTCTTCCAAATTCACGACGAAACTTTCTTTACTAGAACCCGGAAACGCGTAGATTTTAAACTGGAGACGGTTGAAGTCGACCAATCAACGCACGGCGCCGAGAATAACCGTCACTAACGGTCGCGCTGTGAGCGACGCGCGATTGGTCTGACTAAAACCTTCTCTAGTTTAAAACCTGTAGGTGACACGGATTTCTTGTAAAAGAACTTTAGATGTGGTGGCCAGAGCTGAACCGATAGGCACAGTTCTGAATGAAGAAATGCCTTCTGCCGCTTGTTTGAACCTTGAAACTCATTCGTTCAGAAAACGCAACAGGATCTTCCGGGCTTTCTCATTGTCGTCTCAAGACCCGCATCTCCACCAACGAATTCCTCTTCCAAATTCACGACGAAACTTTCTTTACTAGAACCTCGGGAAACGCGTAGATTTTAAACTGGAGACGGTTGAAGTCGACCAATCAACGCACGGCGCCGAGAATAACCGTCACTAACGGTCGCGCTGTGAGCGACGCGCGATTGGTCTGACTAAAACCTTCTCTAGTTTAAAACCTGTAGGTGACACGGATTTCTTGTAAAAGAACTTTAGATGTGGTGGCCAGAGCTGAATCCGATAGGCACAGTTCTGAATGAAGAAATGCCTTCTGCCGCTTGTTTGAACCTTGAAACTCATTCGTTCAGAAAACGCAACAGGATCTTCCGGGCTTTCTCATTGTCGTCTCAAGACCCGCATCTCCACCAACGAATTCCTCTTCCAAATTCACGACGAAACTTCCTTTACCAGAACCTCGGGAAACGCGTAGATTTTAAACTGGAGACGGTTGAAGTCGACCAATCAACGCACGGCGCCGAGAATAACCGTCACTAACGGTCGCGCTGTGGGTGACGCGCGATTGGTCCGACTTCAGCCTTCTCTGCTTTGAAAACTGTAGGTGACACGGATTTCTTGTAAAAGAACTTTAGATGAGGTGGCCAGAGCTGAATCCGATAGGCACAGTTTTGAATGAAGAAATGCCTTCTGCCGCTTGTTTGAACCTTGAAACTCATTCGTTCAGAAAACGCAACAGGATCTTCCGGGCTTTCTCATTGTCGTCTCAAGACCCGCATCTCCACCAACGAATTCCTCTTCCAAATTCACGACGAAACTTCCTTTACCAGAACCTCGGGAAACGCGTAGATTTTAAACTGGAGACGGTTGAAGTCGACCAATCAACGCACGGCGCCGAGAATAACCGTCACTAACGGTCGCGCTGTGGGTGACGCGCGATTGGTCCGACTACAATCTTTTCTAGTTTGAAAACTGTAGGTCACACGGATTTCTTGTAAAAGAACTTTAGACTCAGTTTTCGGTGCTGAAGCTAATACGCACAGTTTCGAATCGGGAAATGTTTTTTTGGACCCTGAAGGTTGTGCCGCAAATGATCAGCGGTTGGGAGGAGCTGCTCCCGTATCCGAGTAAAATTCGAGCCCTAGGGTGCAATTAGGTCGGATCTACCGTAGACGTGGGTGGAGGTTGCGCGTGAATTTATCTGACAGCAATTCCGTCTGGATGCTGTCGGTCAGTCAGAGTCTGTCTCTCGTTGCGAGCACCCCTAACCTGACCCCTGACCCGAGGCTCTCACACCCCTTTCATGAATTATTTTCACCAGTTTTTTGGGAATTGTTCCTCAGGCTTTCGGGACAATTTTACCGATCATTTCGAGGGTCCTTATTGGATGGACCATTTGCGGTATACTCGGTTCATGAATTATTTCGCTATCAATTTGTATTCCGTCTGCAGTTCTACGACCGCACACTGACCAACGTCACAATTTTGTTTTTACGACAATCATTTTGGTACCTCAAATCGCAGCGGCTCTCCTTAACTAATTCGGACCATGTTTGCCTTAGAAAAACGACGAACGAAACGTGTATCGGTACAATAATTCTCCATTTATTTCGATTCCGTATACGATTCCGTTCGTTCTATGCGCAAAATTGCTAAAATAACGTCCTCTTTCCGCGAAAACGGGGTGCTTTAAGCAGGGTCAGAGTTAACCGATCAATGCATAAATATTCCATAAACCTTAGTTTCTCGGAACCAAGAACCACAACGAGCACCCAAGCCCCTCGGCGTGGGTGTGGATCGAGGTACACACAAGGCATACGTGTGTGAAAAAAAGAGGATCGAGGTCAATGTGAAAATTCTGAAAAATGACCTTCGGAAAGAAACACAGAAAGAGAGGAGAGGCAAATATGAGAGAAAATTGAGAACGAGGGGGCAGAGGGGAGCGGGAGGGCCGAGCTACCGCACTCCTTAAAACTTTGCTTATTAAACCACGCGGGCCCGCGGTTTTAGTGGGAATATGTCGGAGCGGGGGGCGTAAGGCAGTGGCCGTTTCGAACCAGCCATCGGCATCCTGGTTCCTGGACTGAGGCGTCTCTTATACCACCTATAACTGACGACGTCTGCCCCATTCTACCGGTTGAAATACTACCGAAACGGCACTGCATGCTCAGGGAAGAAACTTTATGCCGCAATTGGTTCGCCTGTTATTTCAATTTCACTCTAACTTACTAATTAAACTGTTCCCTCCATCCACCGCTACCTGACTAACACCCAGCGCCACGCTACACCGTCTTTATGTATGGGTCACGTGCTACGGAAGACTTCGGATAAATCCACCGTCTTTATTCCCCCGTTTGGGGGCTCCGGAGGGCTAAAATCTTTTGATGTTCCTCAATCTCGATCGGAATCTGCGCCCGTCTAATCCCAACTGAGAATTTAACCTAAAAACAAAACAATTTGGCGGGATTTCCTGCCCCTCCGCCACAGGCAACGCCTCGTTCCTCAAAGTCTGAGGAGTTGTCTACCGTCAAGGGGCATCGTGAAAGTTTGATCGTCCCTAGCAACGGATTGATGATGATTTGTTTGGCGATTATACCTTTTTTTTTGTTTCACTATAAGGATCGTGCTCATTGCTCAGTTCGCGTCGTTAGCTTCTGCGCTTCGTTATTTACCGCTTGCTTGTTAATTAATCAGTTTAGTTGTTGTAATAATAAGCCTCTTTTGCGAATATACTTCTGCTTTCATCTATCTGCGAGATGATCGTCTGACGGTGAGTCGATTCGTCGATTTTTTCAGGATTTTAATAAGATACCTCAATTTAATGGTCAAAAACACATTTTCTATATACTATAATATCTTCATCCCTGCGGTTAGCAAAGGCAGAAATGAAGAAATTACTCACATGTCTATATAAGAAACCCGTGGAGTGTGGGTATAGGTATAGAACAGTGCATATCGAGGGCTTCGAATATCAATGTAACAATATCGTATGAAGTACTATACACTTGTGAACGTACGTTGGTTGTTCTCATTTGATGCCTATATGAAAACTGACAATTAAGATTAGTGGGAATAAGAAAAAATTAAACAATAAAATACGACGTAATCTTCTCATATCGATCTCAATTTATACTCTAAGAAGACTCGTGCTCGCCATCAGATGCGGCCAATCCGAAGAGCCGCTTCAACTTCTTTTCTTTTCATCGGGATTCGAGCCTGCAGCTCATTTTTAAAGCGGTTTATTTTCTTCGGATTAGGAAGCTTTGCTATAACGACATGCTCGAATCATCAATGTCTCATTTTATACTAGTTTTTGATTCGTTGATTATGAAATTTAACGCGGTTTCTCGTTGTTGGAAATGGTGCTTCACAAAGATTGGTTAGAATGAACAGAAAAAAAGCCCCAATCGAGTGGTTCCCATCAATTTCCAGTAGGTAGGACCCAGGTGCTCTTCAATTACGTGAAATCTCTCGAACCTTTTCTGCCGCGTTATGGACTGGAATGAAAATTGCGTTGTGACGATGAAAATTCATCCGATTTACGATCGGAGCGTGATTCAGGTCGGTTTTGATTTTTATTTAAACAGTTTCGAGTCCGTTTTTGGGAGGCAGGAGCGGCGTTGGACGCTCTCTGGCGTCAGCAAAATTGTATTTTCAAACTTCTCGTCTAAATTACCACACATACTTGCATCGGTGGTGGATAGACGCGGAATACGAGTTTGTCTACCTATAATTTGAATTGTGATGTTCGTTAGCTAAAGTGCGCGTCGCGCCACTACTGGGCGCCTACCTACTCACCTCCACATCATTAACAAACCCAGCGCTGAATGTACCTATACCGACTATTGTTCAACTCCAAAACTGACTGGTGCCGTTCGGGGATTTCGGTCCAGTTCATGCAACGGTATTTCATCCTGTTGGATAGACAGGGACATTGAAAGCAGACTATATTGAGCTTTTTGAGTGTTTTTGATCGCAAAAGAAAATCATATCGCGTGTCTAATGACATAAGGTCGTAAGCGCCAAAAACACGATTCTGGTGGCAAAAGGTCGTATAACTTTTTTTTTCGCCCCTCCCTCTAAAAATGATCAAAACGTATTAGATCAATTGAAATTACGAGATGGGAAGATGTAAATGCAAAAGGTCGTGTGTTGGGCGGATACTTCATTCTTTAATTACAATTTAAGGAAGGAAAATAACAAAAAATGGTAAAACCAGAAAGTCGTATCCGCCAATTTTTTTTTTTTTGGCGATACGACCTCATGCAATTGATGAAAACCATGATTTTTTTGCGAAGTTAGAACTGAAAGGTCGTATCCACCAGTACATACGACCTTCTGCTTTTAATTGACCTAGTATTAAATTTCAACATTTAAGAACGAACCTTCGGGTCCTTAGTCTAAATACGGTTAAAAAAAATATACGACCTTTTGCCGTTACAAAAAGCAAAAAGTCGTATATTGGCGCTTACGACCTTATGTCATTAGACACGCGATATGGCATCACGTTTTTTACTAGCTTGTTTCATTTCGCGAATATTCTTCATTTTGAAAGTTATCTGTTCCTGAAATTGATGCTAATTATACATACATCTGATGACCTTTGATTGAAGATTGATGACTTTGAGTTGTTTTTTTTCTGAGACCATCGAGAAGTTAAGTCAAGCTTTGAGTAGATTTCCAGCAATTTTACTCAGTAAACTTTGTTCTTCATCACCGATTAAATGACCGGAATTCAGTTAAAGATACTTTCCTCCTATTGATTTTAATCGATTTTTAATGACACTCAATATAACTTTTTTTAGATACTTTCGAAATTACGTTTGAAGAATTTCAAGTGCCTTTTCTCTGACTTTTGAATCACCTAAAGACGTCTCGGAGATTTTTTGTGATTTAAAATGACTTTGAATGACTTTGTGACCATGTAAATGATTTTAAATTGACTCAGAGCAATTCACGAAGAGTATCAACCAAGTTCTTTCCAACTAGAGTGTCTTATGTCATTTTAAGGGACTCTGGAGTATCGCCAGTAATGACTTTACTGGCTTCAAAGTAACATTCGACTCATTATCGATGAATCAAAGTAGCTTAATTTTACAGTCTCAAAATTATCCGTAATCCGAAATTTTATAATCGAATTTATGAAGAAACTCGAGTGAGTTTGGAGTATCTATCATTTCTTAAAAATGACAAGCAGGGACTTTAAGACTATTTCTATTGACATTGAATAATCTTGGCGTATTTCGGCGAGATTCTTAATGAAGTTTCAACAACTTTTGACTCATAATCAATGACTCAGAGTGACATCCATGAGCTCGAAATTATTGGCACCGAAACTGGTAATTAAAATAAAAAAACTGGACAAGTTCAAGACTTTCAAATTGCTTTTTCCTCATTATCACAGATTCAAAGTAATTGCACCGGTCTCAAAATGAGGGATAAAAACCCCGTGAGAATGTTTGATCAATTATTTCATCAATAGGCTTAACAATTTCAATTCAAATAATAAGTGAGTGTCAACTTTTGATAAGTGCTTTTTCTTCAGTTTTTTACTGACTCTAAATTAGTCAGAATCACAATGGAACAAGTTCAAAGTTTTTCAAAGTGGAATATAGAGAATCCAAATAAGTGACTTTTCATCGATTCTCAAAGCACAAAAAAACGATTTCACTGAATATTGATCCAGCCTTTGTATTCCTTTAATCATTCTCTGAATTTATCAGAGTGACTTTCGAATGAGCTTTCAATGAATCTAAACAATTTTCATATGTTCGGAGGTCTTTTGTCTCTTTTCCAACGACTCTGACTCCTCGTCATATTGTAATTAACTACAAGCCCCAAAGTACCGACATTTCCGGCACCTAGTCTAATAATCATCTCGACAAGCCCATTCCATCTCAAAATACCACAAAACCGAACTCCACCCTCAAGCTCCGATAGTTGCGCGTGGTTGCCACCTTGACCTTGAGCCCATCGGCTACCAGCCCCGACCTTGGCCCAGAGCATCCCTGAAATCTCCTCTCTTACCAAATTCCGAATAATCTGGAAGTCAAAGCACAACGTATAAACAATAAACGAAACGAAAAATAAGAGAAAAAAGGGTCAAAATGAGATATTCCCAAGGTCTGCGTCACGGCACGTGCGGCATGCGTGAGTCACGCCTCCTTCATGATAACGTAGAGTCACCGTATCTGCGGAAAACGGTAACGGGACGCGAGTCGCGTCATCCCCCGGTTTTAGGGGAGTCGGCGCGATGAGGAGCAGGAACCTCGCGGAGTAAAGTAGAGGAAAGTAAGGGAAAGGTCCTGAGGGTAGGGAGGGACAGAGTGAGGGAGAGGGAGAGACTCGCAGGTTCAGTTTCCTCAGTATCCCTCTGCCTCCCTCCGCCTGAGCTGCCAGCTAGCCAGTCAGCTAGCCAGCCAGCCGCCAGCCAGTCGTCCGTCGACACTTCGCTGATAGCTTTGATAGCTTACCTTACCTTTAACCCTGCGTTTGTTTCGTGCCGAGGGCTTACTTGCCAAAACACTGTCAATACTTAACGCTAAAACACAGCCTCGCTTCAATACCGCTTAGACACCCCTTAACCCTAGTACTTGTTGTCCTAGAGTCAAACGAGCCATTCGATATCAGAATCGATCTCTAATTGTTGCCTGATCGTATAATACTAAGCTTACCTTATTTTAACCATTCTTTGATCAATTATCGAACCGTCATTCCCCATCACTGTGAAAGTGGAGAGAGAGTCAGGATTTCGATAATCGTAAGAGCTAATGATCCTCACAGATTTTTCATTCATTTTATCTGTTGAAGGAAGAAGATATTTTTTTTTACACCCTCTTTCGTTTCGGGGTGGCTTTCAAGCCGGAATATATCAGTGATTTGCGAATTGGCTGACGAGCTTATTCTCACCCCTTGGGCGAACTTTATTTTTATACAAGAAATTCATTTCTCTTCAAGAATCATAGGGCTTCTTTTTTTTCAGAAAGTTTTCAACACTAAAAATTTCTTTGACCTCTTTTTCTGTTTCTGTAAGACATGAAACCCCCGTGTTACAGGTTAAACGCTGGTGGCATTTGCGGATCGGTTTCAAAGCTACGGCGAGCTTGAAAGCTTTTTTAGAAAAGATAGATCACTAAAAACAGCTGGTCCATAGCGACTATATCTGGTTTGAAAAATCGGCAATTGACAATTTATCATCGACGTAATTGTACCGTACAACAGTGAAGATAATTTGATGAATCGTCGCAAGTGACCGAATGAAATTGCCAAAGAGACTCTGTTCGCTTTTAAACATCGTTGATAATAATTGAAGATAAAAGAACAACGAAGAAACTGATAATCGCTAAAAACTAAAACGATACAAAGTTAAGAACAGAAGAACAAAAATGAAATAAAATAAAATATAATATAAAAGAAGAAAAAATTATTTGGTGCTTCAAGCTTTTGTAACAATCAACGCGATATTTGTTACTGAATAACTTTTTGGTAATAAAACGAAGAAAAAAGCTTCATCGCCTACGTGTTTTGGAAGAATAATTACTAAGTGAAAGGGAACAGAGATAAGATAAGAAGAGAGAAGCACAATTTCTACAGAAGAGACACGGGAAGCTGAGGATCTGCTTGAAAGCTCTACGCTGATTCAAGCTCTGCAACAGCTTGCTGCGTGACCTAATCCTCCCAGGTAGGCTGAAAGCTCGCTGTGTAAACTCTGACAGATGTAGATATGTACTGCGTGGTTCTCATTTCGTGGAGGTTGATTAAGCTCGAAATCCGATGAGAGTGACCTCTATCAAGTTTCTGTATCTCAAGTCTGGAATCTCCGAAAACCATCGATCATTCAGTATTTTCAATATCGTTAAACAGCCTGAAGAAATATAATTAGTTTCTATTGTTTTCAGTCACAATTTTAGTCGATGATGTTGACCTCATACAAAGAAGCACTTTTTGGAGCTTTTGATCTCCTGCTTTAGAAATGAAATTAAAAATCCGTATTTCTTCGATCAATTGTAGGTTGCAACAATTTTCCACGTGGTAAACTGGAAGTGAGAATGAAGGAATTATCAATTTTTGCAAGTGTTAAACATCTTCAACCCTTTTTTTGTCCCGAAAGTTGAGATCCGGGTGCTAAAACTGCGGAAAAACGTCCTAAACTTTATAGAAGTCAGTTTTGGTTTCGAGAACTTCATGAGTTTGGACTTGGCTTCTATTTCAAATTTGGCACGTTGAATTTTATCAATATTTTCTCGTTTTTGAAAATTCTGTATAACAGTAAGTCTAAGTGTTCATAAGTGCCAATTTTTCAGAATGCTTTTAATGTTATTCCGACGATATTCAGAAAGCTAAAAAAAAATACGTTCTCGGCAACTTTTAATAACTGCCACTTGAACCCTTCTTGATTGATAATTGTTCTTGACACCACATGGGATGCTAGCATATTAAAGTACTCATTATCAATAAGAATCTTGAAACAAATACTCGTCATTATCTCGCCATTTTTATCTGTGGGAGATCCAAAAATGGAAAACTGCACTTCTATTCTTTGAGACAGTCGATCTCCTTTCCTGACCCTGCAAGCTTCAATATCCGGATACTAATTAATATCGCCGATTGAGTATCTCCCCACAATTTCCTCTCTCAAGCTGCATTCTGTACAAATTTACCCAGTGCAATATGCACGAAATTGCTCCGAGCACATCAAGGTCATTGGAGATAAAGATTGAGCTATGGCGTTTTGGTTCTGATAAGGGATGAGGGGACGAGCTTCGGGTGGGTTAGGTTGTATCTAGTGCGTCGTCGCTTTGACTGACAGTCCAAGTCATGCTGACGGCTTATTCCTGTCTACCCTTCCTCAGACGTTCTTTGGTCCTCGGGGTTGGTAGCTGCGTAGCTGACTGGCGGGTGGTTGCTTCAGCTTAACCTCAGAGAACTACATGAACCGAAAGAAAGTGACCATAACCACCCCGACCCTGATGAAAGTGGGCATTTTTTGGGAGGGTGGAATGTCGCTGGGCGATAAAACGGCGCCAAAATCGAGTAAACAAGACGTGATATCAATTCCGGGAAGAATAATTTATTTTGCAAAGAAAATCCTTATTGTTATCATCATTTTAAATTTGTTAATCCATTGCTGCAGCATCCCAAAGCTCAGCTCAGACTGCTCGCGCGTTTAGTGTGGCTAGTGGAGAGGAAAATTAATCTAATGGGTTTAATGGGGAGGTTTTTAATGGGCTGAAAACCAAACAGCTGTATTCGAGACCGGTAAGTTCGTTGAATGAATTTGCTTGAAAACATTTTCTATTAAAAGCATATATGTATATTTCTTTTTCTCGTTTAACTAGTCATAATCGTCAATTTGGACTAATTATCATTGTGTGAGGAGAGTTTCGTTCCGATATTACATTCCATAGCTCCGGGGAATCCCATTTTATTTTATTAGAGATGGAGGTGGAAAAATAGAGTGTTTCAGGCAAGGGGTCAATTATTTTCGTCCCTACATACAGCCCAGAAGTTTGTATTGTACGTTCAAAGTGTTCATACGTGGGTCTTTTTACCTGCCTCATGGGCTCAAAGACGGACGAATGAACATCGCGCTCGAGTGTAAGGCAGTTACTGCCACAGTTACGGTTATGGTTACTGTTACCGTTCTGCGACCGTAAATTGACTCACTTTTGTGTTCTACCAGCCCTCTGAAAGCAACATGGTTCGATTAACATTGCTATCGATAAAATCGCTCTTTTACGCAGCGCGTCATCAAACAGGCGACTAAAATTGATCCGGTTTGCAGACGCGTCATATGGTCAGGGTTCTAGACACCGACGAGACGAGTCCAATGACTACAAACAAGGCACCCTTGTGATCACTCAACGTCCAGATATCGCGCACTGAAACATAGCGCTGCGATAGTTTCGCTAGCACACATCGAGCGCTGGCGGCGCTATTTGCTGAAAGCGTTTTATCTCGCTGTTGGATCGACCGAAATACACCTTGTTGGGTATCATTCGATTCGCCTCGATCCCCTCTACAAGTTTCACACGAATTAGAGCGTCGAATTCCATGTTCGGAAACCAAAAGTTTTCCGCATTCGCGCACGGATATTCTGCTCTATTTGTCTGCGTCCCGTGTAATATGTAGCGGAAAGTGGTTTCCCGAAACGCACAGGTTGTAACAACAGACTAAAGGTTGAGTCCCTGCGCTCTCGCCAATCTGGAAAACAGAGCGACGAGGTTTCCACGAAATAGAAGGGTAGCCCGGCCCGGCCCGGCCGAGGGCGAGGGGTTCGGCGTCGAGGGAAGGACTAGAGCACGGAGCCATTACAGTAAATCCTGCTTTGCGCGCGAAAACACAGACGCTAAAGCGATTAAATTATAACAGGGCTAGGAGGGGGCGGGGATCTGGATGCCCAGCCACCCAGTGTTGCTGCTAATAGTTATAGAGTTAAACTGGTGGGTCGTCCTAGCGTCTACCAGGCAAGGATCTAGGATCCTTAGAGGGAAAAAAGTCCAAGCTAACGCGCAGAGTTCTTGGAAATGAGCGTCTTCTCGGACTCGTCTTATTTTTCGCTGAAAAAGATTCTTTATTCTCCTCTGAAGCGACAATTTGAAGAGATCGTGCGATCTCACCCAGCATCCAAAGTCGACTAAATCTGGTTGTTTATTGTTCTTCTGAAGTCGTAAACTGGTCCTCGAAACTTTTTTTTCTTCTTTTTGCTGAAAATAGCGGCAGGAAGAAAAGCTGTGGATTATAAAATTGAACATAAACAAGACGTCAAATTAGTCGCAGATCGATTTCGATCGATCCCGAAGCCGGGATAAGTAAGGCGAGGTACCGCTTCGAATAACAAGCTTCAGCAGAGAAGGAGGAGAGCTTTTCGTGATTTTTTTTTTCCTTTTTGCTTCATATACATGCACCAGACTTCGCGGCAAATTGGAGGTTGCCGAGTTGTCGAGAAAAGTTAGTTCCCAGGGTGCAAGGGGGGGGAAACTGGTGGGTGTATTAGGTACGGGACCGTAACACGCGACGAGTGAAGAATTCTTCTGCTGCAGTAGAAAATTATTCTAGGGGGGCGGCGGTGCACGATCTGCCCTAGCGCAAGCTGCATACCATTGCATCCTATGCGGCATAATGCAATAGCTGGGTCAGGGGGGTGGATTTCTTACCTGAAACTGCATAATAAAACCCACGAATCATTCGATCAAAAGTCATCGTTGCATGTCAAACGATAATTACAGCAATCCCTGGAACCCATAGCTCGTCTCTGCCTACGGTATGTCATGAGTTTGTGTCACGCGGATCGCTGAAATGCATGCTGCACCAGGTAACGGTCTACCATGGTTATGAGTATGAAATTCTTCGGGTTTTACTGCAGGTTCGATATTCTAGATTCAATCTTTTCGTTTCGGAATGCGTGCCTGCAATTTTAATTACTTTGGGGTCGTAGAAATGAAAGACAGCCCCTGAATCAGCACGTATTTGGGACGTACTTCACCAACTTTTTTTACAGATTATGACGTATGCTAAGTAATAACTGGCGTATTCGGTCATTTCCAGGCGTATTTCCTCTAGATTTTCACTTTTCCTACGAATACTGAATTCAAAAACCCATATCTTCGAATATATTCCTCATTTTCACCATTGTTTTCGCTGATTTAGTCGTATCCAGTCGTATTCAGGCGTAGATCATTCAAAGATTAACTAATTTCGTCGATGTTGAGTCTAAGTATGTCAATATTCTTTTGAAAAGAAGGCGTATTCCTCTTTGTTTTTAACTGTCGGCGCTTTTTCATTGGCGTATTTTGTAATATTTGGATCACACTTACTCCATTTTCTCTCTTAATTGAACGTCTTCTGTTATAACTCTCAACATTCGGATGTGTTTTTCGGTTCTGTCTCCGTCTTGTCGTATTAATTTAAGGCATATGCACTCGTATTTCATTTAATGTTCCACTAATTACGTCTTGTTTGTCGTATCACATCCCTATTTTCACTGATATCGTCGTATTTTATTCTGAAATATCGAACCTTTGTCGTATTTTTGAATTGTTTTCTCCATTTCTGTCGTATCTCAACGTATTCAATTGATTATTTACTGCTAACGACCCGTTCAATCATCGTTGGCTGGATTAACTTCGCACATTTCATCCATATTTCACCTCTTTTCGGCGTATGCTGTCGTATTTTGTTATTGGAACTTCTGAACGAGCTCAAGGAATTTCAATTATTCAGAGATTGTACAGTTGAAGAAGAGCTCTGAAACTAAGTCGTGTCCATTATTCTCAGGTAACTGTTTTTCCAATCAATATTCGGGAGAAAAAAGCTCCTCGAAGTCTTTTTTTTCTATCATTGATTATCGAAGGTGTCCCAAAACGAAGTGAAATATTTTCGTACCCAACGTCCTCCGCCCCTGTTGAGGTCGATTTATCGCCGAGTAGGTACACAGCGTCACGTAACCGACGCGACGTACTCGACACTTTTACATAAATACCCTCTGCACACATTCCTACATTATAGGACTCGATTTCTGTACGATATAAAGTCGATTCCCTTCGCTCTTTTGCCCCCACACCAACTCCTCCTGAATGCACATAAAGTCCGAGGGTGTGTCTGGTTCGCGAGGAGGGTGCCCCTGGTACACACGCACACCACCAAACCAGACCGCACCGCGCTCTGCCCGAGGCAGTCTTCTGTCAATACGTCTGAAGATATCCCGATACCGGGTAGGTACCGTCGGTTCCTTCGTCGGCATAGGCTCCTCGAATCCACCCCCGCGTCACACGTTTCGATATTAATGTATACACCGCATGTGTGGCTCGGTATTTGTCCTGCTGAATACAGAGGGTCTGGTTTGAAAGGGATCGCGGCGGATGGATCCTACGATACAATAATCAAAAAGATTAAAAAACTCTAAGAAAGGTACGAGGTACCAATGATGGTGATATCATTGATGCATTAACATGCAATTTTGGAATCGTGTCTTTAGTAGAATTCAATAGTCAATAAATCTTGTTCAAATCAATGTTGAAGCACACGAAATAAGAAGACGTCATCACTTGCAATTCATTTTTTGACCCAAACGATGACTTCAAAATATGAGATATATATTAAAAATTGTGTTTCAACAAACACAGTTTCACTTATCGTGAAAATTTGTTGCTTTTTATCGAAATGGCATATCGAAAACAAGAAAGAACTGGACGACTTTTGTTCAGGGTCTGGAATTGTGGAAGCGTGGGTGAAATTTTACGTGCGATACACGGAGTATGTGTGCCTTTGCGTGTATGTGGAGACACGCGTATGCAAACAAGCCATTGGTTTGGGTCGGGGGGACAGAGTTACACAGGAAACTCAACGGACACCGCATGCATATTTGCTCTTGGATCTGACGCAATGGCTTTGGATATAGAGTAACCGCAAACCTTGACAAAACAACGAGAGTATTGTCTGCCCGTCTTAGCTTCACCTGCGCAGGTGCCCCCGGCCTTATCTGATATCGAATTGAATGATTTCCGAGTTCCTTTTATTACCTCCACGAAAAATGAATGGCGATTAAATCGTCGAGGTTCCCCTTAGCGAGGCTCTTCCTCATTTTGCGAGACCGCGTTAAGGGATGACGATGACTGCACGAGGCTAGATCACTGGGTCTGATAAAAGAGCTGGGCTGCAGGGTAATACTGCATCGCGAATATACAACGCGCGTTATACAAGAGGTTCGCGATAAGGGGGCTGGGGAGGGGGGCACGCCCCAACGGTGCAACTTGCTGCCACTAAAACTTTACGACGTTTGATTATAGTGCTCGTGAAAGCATGGTTAATGCCCGCATCAAATTATTTTGTATATGCGAGCTATCGTGCATGTATACCCTTCTTCCAACCATACGATATCCATAACGCGATTATAAGATTCGAAAAACTCATAGTCAAAAACCAGGTTTTCATTTTTTCCATTTCCCCGAATCACAATCCTTTTATTTCGTCGTATTCGTGAGTTTGTGAATATTTTGGCGTATTTAAATCGTCTTTTCACTTAAATTCTTCGGTTATCTGCACATTTCGGAATATTTCACTGAATTCCGTTGATCTTCTTGAGAACCTCTGTCGTATCACAGACATATTTTACTCATTGCCTCCTGTTCAACCAGGCTTACGCAAAAACCAGGTTCTTAAGTTCTCAATTTTCCCGAAGCACATGTTTTAACAATCAAATGTTCAGAAAATCCTACGATCATTTTGAACTTAGGCGTATCTTCATTGGCACCGAACGAATCTTTTGGCGTATCATTTCGCATAGTTGTTATCAAAATATTGTCGTATTCTGTGCGAGTTATTAAATACTACGGCGTATTTTACCCATCCTATTTGAGTTTGACGTATTTAGAGGGCGTATCTCTATTATTGTAGTCGTATTCTATGTGAGCCAATGATTATTTCGGCGTAGGTATTTCACCCATTCTATTTGATTCTGTTCGAAATATTCAAGACGTATTTCTTTTGATTTCGTCTTATCTTCGTCGTATAAACTTGTCGAATGTTTTGGCGTATTTAATTAATCTTTACATTTCAATTCTTCAGAATCCTATCTACAAGTTTAGAAATGTGTTACAGAATTGAATTGATCTTTTTGAACAATTCTGTCGTATCACATACGTATTTTGTATGTCGTAAGTCGTAAGTCGTATTTGAGCGTATCTACTCAAATTATCCCAATGCAATTTTTGTGTAAGAACTATAAGATGCAAAATACGTTACTGAGAGGGTGAATCGTGAATATAATAAATAAACCGGTAGATACTGCAGGATGAAGATCGTGGAATAAACGATACGGATTCAGAGTTCACCATAGCAATGAACCATTGTGTAGGTAGACGAAGGTGGGTAGATCTACCGTCTGGAGTTCGCAGACGTGGTCGAGACTGATGGTGGTTGGGATCTCGCGGCGTTTTTAATGGTGTGCTCTGTAGAGTCGAGAGTTAGGTGGTATCTACATAGTGTAGATACGTCTACGTATGTAGTGAAGTGGGCTGAAATTATGTAGTTGCATAAACGAGCTCATCCGCAAACGTTACGAGCCCTACCGTGGCTTTTGCTGCGGCTGCGGCCACGGCCGGTCCTCTCAAGGCGGAGCAGGTAATAATTACGAGGTAGAACAGATTTATTGGCGACACGACTCACCCGCGAGATGGAGTTGATCCTGAATGGCTCCATGACTCGGGCAGGACCACTTTATGCGAATACTCAACCTTTAACGCGAGTGGGTGCGATTTAGAGGCAATGGTTACTCGACGCTATATATTCCTCCCTTTTTTCAACTTTTACTATCCGAGAACTCGATTCGGGCGTATTACCTCCTATTCGGGGCGTATTTCACCGAATTACGTTATACGCTACCTATTAACCGTTTATAACCCACCTAATTGTTATTGATTCGTTTAAATTCCAGGCGTATTCTGTCGTATTACACGCATAATTAGTCGTATTCAGGCGTATATCATTCATAGTACCACTAATTTCGTCTTGTTAGGAATATATCAGGCGTATTTTGACTCCATTTTTCATAAATTTCGTCGTATTTCTATTTTTGATTCTCGATCTTATTCTGAACGAAAGGCGTATTCTCTCAATTCTCACGGCAATTGGCGTATTTCATCATATCTTAAGCCTATTTTCTCCATATTCTTACTTATTTCAACGTATTTCGTCCAATTCTCCCAATAATCAAATGTGTTCTCGATATTTATCTTCATTTTGGCGTATTTTGTCGTATTGCGTTCCGTATTACATTTATAATTTCACTGATTCCGTTTCGATTCAGCGCGTATTTTATCCCAATTTTCATCGATCGCGTCGTATTTCATTTCGTATTTTCAACCTACTGTCGTATTTTCTCATGTTCTCTCTGGCGTATTTTGGTACATTACAAGCTTATTTTACAGTTGTTCTCTAGTTTGAGTACCGATCACATCCCGTTCAATTATCATTGGCGTAATTTTATTGGCATATTTCATACGAATTCGAACGTATAATCTTGGCGTATTACAAGCGTGCTTCATCGAGTCATTTTTTGTAATTCAGTGGAATTTTCTTCAGATTTCTGCGAACTTGCTAATTCCTTAGGATTTTTACTCGGTATTGAGTCGTATGAAGTTTATAGGTTTTCGCTATGTAAATTTACATATTTCACGGAACACGTTTCTCCAATAATTTCTGTCAAATTTTTTCGCTTTCTTTTACTTCGTTCGGTCGTATTTATTCATTAAAATCGCTCGTTACTTCCGAGGGGGTCGCTCCTCCCGTGTATATTCGTATTAATATTATTTGGTACCAGTACACGTCCGTTTTGTACCTCTGGCGTATTAGTATCGCGCGTATCGCGTATACGTATACGTAATATATGTGACGTATTTTATCCTCTCCCTATCCGTTCCTGCACCCTCGTCGTCCGCTTTTCTTTTATTTTTCTTTTGTTCACTTCTATTTGCTCTCTTTCATCTCCTCTCCATGCTCCATCTCCAGTTTCATAACAACAGATGCTGTGCAGTGTTTCATAATGTAGAAACCAAGCCAGCGAGATATATCCGTCTCTATACACATGTTTACGACCATCGCCACGCAGGTTAAATGCTGTAAATAGTATATCCAGCCATTGCAGCACTGCGGTCGATTTTTTTTTATGCATTGCATATTATTTGATCGCTACGTGCTACGAAATAGAAGATAGAAGGTAAAAACAAGTAAAATTACCACAGGTCAAACACATATGTAGTGTATATTGAAAAGTGATTCGAGCTTTGAGCTCATTTGATTCGCCAATTTAAAAAAACAAAAAAAAGTTGAGCTTTCGCGAGGTGAAAAAATATAGGAAGCGTATTTTTCTAAAAATTGATACAGAATATTGTCGAGCTTTTATCTGAATTGGAAGCTTTTTTTTGTTTCTGTGGAAAAAATACACAAAAATTGAGCTTTTGCAAAATCTGATACGACAAGGGCTTAAGCTTGAATATTTCGGAAAATTCGTCGAGCTTTTTCTTCATCCGATCTGAACTATAGAAGTTAATGAAAGTCGAGTTTTCTGGTGTCTTGTAGCTTTTTTTTAATCGGCAGATCACGTGCGAACCAAATGAAAAATATTTCCACTCGGAGAAATAACTGAAGCTCAGCTTTTTTTCGAATTCCAATACGACAATGATCGGAGGATCAAACTTTTTCAAATATATTATCAAGCAAACGGCATTCTAAGCTTCTTCTCGCCTAAAAACTAGTTAAAGTCTAGCCGTCTGGTCGCTCAAAGCTTTCTTTATCGATAGATCGCATAAATAATGTGGTGGATAGTTACCAAAATATATTCTTGGCTACATACGTACACAGGCGTGTAGTTAAGCACCTAGAGACCTAATATGACGTATTTTATCAGTTTATTTGTATCAAACAGCGTCGCACGTGGGTATATCTGGATGACAAATTGCTGGCTCTTAACAGACCGAGCTTTTTATTCAGTACAAGCGGAGCTTAACCGACTGCCAAATAGCCGGCCGTTTAAATTCGAAGAAAGATCTACACGAGGTGAAATGAAAAGCAAATTTTATAGTCGGGACCAAAAAATATTAACTGCTGGAAAATAAGAAGTGAAGCATCATCTCAATGGTCGATGGCATAAGTTAATCTTTTATATTCTACCGCCAAATTGCTGAGCTATTACAGCCGTAGAATATATATATATATACATATATATATTGTATACATATAATAGGATTTTCTACGTTTCTTAAAGATCCCATAAAACGTGATGTGTGTTGCAATATTGCCGCAACGATACTGCCAAATTGACCAATTCAAATAGAACGCCGATACATTCAAACCCCCCTCCGTGATTCGGAAAAGCTTCAAGTTTTCTTTTTTTTTCTCTCTCTTTTTACTGTAATATTCTTCGAATCTCCTGCTTTTCTTTCTGATAAACGCCCTGATATCCCTTTTTACTCTGAGCTTTTTCCTTCCGATCGCGAGCTTTTCGTGCATCTTGTTAAACTGCACGAAAAAATCGTCTCGTTTCAATGACGAGGATTCTGATCCTTTACCTTCGTATCGAGGTATGAGCAGGTGTGTATGGTGGTAGTTATCTTACGTCGCCTCCGGATAACTTGACAGCGTCGCGAACTAAACTCTGCGTATACTAGAAAGTTAACCCGCACTTACCTTGTCAACCACGCTAAACCATTTAAGCGGTAACCCAGCGTCTAACAATTTCATATCCCTTCGGGCCCTTTACTATCACGTAGCTTTCGTTCAGCGATGCGGTTGCGATATTCGAACGTGTAGGTAGGTACATGTGATGTGGATCAAAGATAAGAGATATTTAATTATTGTTTCATCATTCTTGAGATTTATGGAGCTTTTCCTCCGTCAGTCGTCACGGAAATGTAAATCTTGCTTTTTCTTTAGAAACGTTGATGAAAAGATTGAAATGATAATAGAGCTTTTTAGTACGTTTACGTTGAAAAAAAAATAAGTGAACCAAGCTTATCTCATTATTAGGATCAGTGAGAGTAGGATGTTAAACCTTGTAAGTTGTGAGGAGAAAAAAAAAAAGAGTACAATTAAGCTTTTGAAGTTTCAAATTTCATGAGAATGACAAACGAGCTTTTATCCCACGCGTCGGAATGTAACGAAATGAAGCTTTTCTCTTTATTAACTCGATGAAAATCGTGTAATAAAGCTTTCCGCTCGTTCAAAGAGGAAAGAAAACAGAGAAGTTGAATAAAACTTTTCTCGTTTTCAACTTTGTGTAAATCAAATTTGAGCTTTTCTCCCTAGTTTTGAAAACTGAAAGTCAAGCTTTTCTCACTGCCAACTTTGGGGAAATACAACCAATTGCTTTTTATCTTCTTCCAAATTTCTAAACACTGTTTCTCCAAGAACGACGTTACAGAAAAGCTCATATCCATTTTGGTCTTAGGGTTCAGCGATTCCGCATTAACACGAAGGTATCCTCGAGTTCTGGATCGCGTAGGCATAACCGGTACGGTTTCACGTGTTTGCAAAGCCCGCACAGCGTACATAACATAACATAACATAACGTAACATAACATAGCATAACTCCAACACACCTAAGACCCAGGGATGGTGAAAGGGCACTAGAGCGAGCTGCGAGGGTCTGCTGCCGCCCTTCTTTCCGCTTCCTCTTTACCTTTAAATTTTCCCGTTATCCGTAGACGTACGCTCCTTTGTCCGCTCCTATCTCTGCCCCTTATCCGTTCCTGCACACTCACTCCCTTCATCCCTTTGCATACTTGCACGATCTTACGAGCCTCCTCGCCCTTATCCTGGTTGCTCCGTTTTCCATTTTCCTTTTTTTTTTCCCTCGCTTTTGTAAAAAAAGAGCTATAACGACATCCACCCCCCGATTGGATCGTTGTTTCTAATGGGTTTCAACCCCCTAGAACATGGTCATTTCCACGGTTTACAATACGTTGAAAAGAAAACGGATGCAAAAGCCATTCACTGTGACTTATCGAATTCTTCGCTATTGAATGCAATGAAATTCGATTTTTTAACTCATCTCTGTGTATATTTTTCCCGTTTCAGGTGAGTCCAGCTTGTTTGTCACCCCTCGAGGCTTTGGGAAATTTGTTTTCAGTTGACCTACGGGTGAGTCAAAGTCTAGAATCTTGTAATATCATAATTTCTTTTGCGTTGAGGATCTGTTGAGATTTTCAGAGATGTTCTTTCCTCAACGTTTCGACTATAGAACGATATATCTATATCTATATCTGCAGTATAACACGCAATCGCGAACCACAGGACGGGAGCTTTTTAATATACCCGTGGTGTACGCGCTCGGGGTACGCGCTTGATAAAATTAAACGTGGAGAATTGTTTTGGTTTAACGAGAAGAGCTCGATGTGAACCTCGCAAGACGAAGAACTGGTAGACGAAGCAAAGGGTACTCGGTACCCCGCTCCTCTCTTTCGGTCGCCTGGTTCATCTTGAACCACTAATGAAATTCCGACGGGGTTTCTACCACCTATATTCTCTCACCACCGTCTTCGCGATTCCTCCCCCCCTCATTATTTCCCCAGGAGCTTTTTTTCCCACTCTTTCATTTTCATTTTCTCCCATTTTGCAATAATTTTCTAATTCTCGTTCGGTCCTCAATAACCGGAAAGTTCTTTTCGTGGCGGGGGGAGAAGCTTCACAGAGCTTTTTTGGAAAAAGTTCGACAATTAATTTGCGACACCAGGTTCAGGGCACTTTTTGGTGGGAAAAGCTCGACGGCGTTCATTGGGCAGAAATTATCGTGGTTTTCTTTTTGAGGCCTCACGAAGACAGAGCAGATAATAATTTGGCAGATAAGCTCCGCGGAATTTTTTGTAGGAAAGGCTCACTGAGCTTTTTTGGAGTCTTCACCGAGATTTTTTTGGGACACGATCTTCACAGAACTTTTTGGGGGGGAAAGCTGGATGAGGGTTTTGGGAACTAAGAATCTTTTTTACAACCGAGTAGTGGTGTTTTTTTGTTTTTTTTTTGTTCTCTGAGATTCAGGAAATATCCTCAGCCTAGAAACGGTTTCTTGGTTACTCGAGGTTGTAGGTTCGAGGTCGTCCTGCAACAGAGTTGCGCGGCGTGGATGATACGATTTTATTGCCAGGCAGCGGCAGTTAGTCTTCACTTAGGGGTCGGAGTTCGTCCGTAAACGTCTAGGGGTAGACCAGGCGAGAGCGACCTCGGGGAAGAATATGTCAAAGCTGCCAACCCTTATAAATCTCTCGTAGAAACAGCGCCCTCTGCCTCCTACTTTATCCCCGCACATTCTCAAACTTTCACAAGCGTTAAATACTAAGTTAAGGGGGGGAGGGGGGATGTTTGTTTTGGGATTATCGGACCGACCAGCTACACGTGTCTCTGTCTCTCTCTCTTCTTCTCGACCGCGTAAAAACCCTTTTGAACTTCGACTTTCACTGGTTCAAAAAACTTCAAATGATTTCCTCTTCTGGGGATCGATTCTTTGTCGAAAACTAAAACAATAATGCAGAATGAAAGAATTCTTTATCTCGAATAGTTTTTGAATTATTGCCAGTTGAAGAATTCACCAATCGCCGCGTTTCACGTCACGACGACCGTTACTCTAAACTTGAGCCTGATAGGTCTGACTTGAAATCGCTCCAGTTCAAAAGATATAAGACTCTCAGATTTTATTCAAGAACAAAATCGTCTCGTTTTTTCACGGAGAATTTATCTCCGAGGGAAGTAATTCTTTTCTTTCGTTCGTACCTTTTTTTTTCGTTATTTTGGTGATAAATGAGGTAGAAGAGAGTGGAAAAAAAAAGTAGAACGACATACTTATGAGGTATAAATAAAAATACGGAATTACGAATCGTGCGAAGAATACCAGGCCCGCCTTTACCAAACCACCTCTATCTACCTATACGGTGAAACGAGCGAAGGGGAATCCCCGGCGACGGTGGAGCTAAATTGTAAGGTATTACCCGCTCGCATCGCATCTCCCGCTCGGGAACTCAGCTATTTCTATTTTCTCAGTTTTATTTTTGCCCGCTATTCGCCCGCCTAGCCCCGACGCAAACGTGTCTTCGCAGCTGCCGGTAAATTTATTTCCTCTTTGCATATACATATACGCGTCTGCAAATACTGTACACTGTAGGTCTGCATATCCTCGAACCAACCAACATTTGGTCGATTAACTGACTCTAGTTTTTTTTTTTTTTTTTTTACTCATCTATTTATTCATTTGTTCTGAACAGAAAAAATTATATAACGCCAAAAACGGTCGACTTAAAAACGTAGCAAATTTTTATTTATTTTTTGTTCTCATCCTAATTTAATACGTTAATGGTCAAATTATAACGTCCAATTTTAGGTATCGAATTTTTATAGCGCAATTTAATCTTGGTATAGTAATAAAAATTCAAATGCGTCTGGAGTCGGTTTGAACGAGGACGACGACCCCCGTTTCTACAGACGGACGCGGTAACTTTCGAGTAGTTTTAACGGACAGTTGGGACGAACCGTCGTCCTGAGCACTGGGCTTCGCGTCATGATCATTAGGAAGATGAACAATTATTGTCGACCGTGGATTGGCCGGTGACCGGTCGCCTCTCTCCCACGCAGTAAATGTGTCTGCGGTCCCTGCTGCTGCAGAAACGTCTACCGTATGCAGGTACGACCGACCCCGCTATACCGCTATGCTAATTTCGTGGCCGGAGACCCGGTGTCCGTCTACTGTTTCTCACTCCATCACTGAACGCGCCTAATTTCACTTCGGATTAAAACAATCCCATGCGCAATGGATCCGCAATCAAAAACCAAGAAGATTTCGTCTCAACCCGAACAACGAGACTCCAGTAGTTTTCAAACTAGACGAACTTGAAAATCGACCAATCGGAACGCTGCGCGTCACGACGACCGTTATTTCTGTGCTCATCACCGATTGGCAGAGCTTGAACTCTTTCTAATTCAAAAACAGTGGGACACTCGAAATTCTCGCTGAGACAAAATCGTCTCAGTTTTTCACGGTCCATCTTTTTGGCTTCCCTAGAAGTCAGTTTGAATATTTTCGCGAGTTAATTAGCCTAATTAACTGCCCATCGTTCCAGAGAACTATAGGAATCAAAAAGTTTATCAACAAGAATACTTATCTCTCTCTTTACCGTCACTTCCGGGACACTAAAGACGGGTTTAATCATCGTGGATTTGAAGTGGTTGAAAAATAAACTCGCAATTAGTGCCCCCCGCGTTCAGTCGCCGCACCGAGCGCCGCGAGATAAGTAGTAATTTCAAAAGTAGAAGGAGACTCCTTATCCCACCACGTTTCAACGTTTCATCTTTCGGTTGACCAGATTACCCCTTCCCGATACGAAAACTTTTCCTTTTTTTTCATCCCTTCTCGGCACCACAGTGGAGCTTAAATATCCCGATATCGACCACCTCTTCTCTCTTCTCTTTCCCTCTCCGTCGCCCTTCACTTTTCATTGTCAGTTTCTCGCTTAGTAATAATTATCTGCGGTCCGGAGTATTTGAGGAAACTTGTGGAGCACCGCACCACCCCTAGATGTTGGGTAAAGGTGCTGAAGAAGCGTCACCGATTAAAGCCTATCGTCGTTAATAATTCATCCCCTCTAACCACCCCGCAATTTTCCTCCGAGTTTTCCCGCAAGTTCCGTCCTCTGTCCTCTTCATATCTTCGCTATTTTCGTTCTCTCTTTCGACGTCTATATACCGGCTAGACCCACCCCGCGCAAGCTCGCACAGGCCGACAGATTAACCTTCTCTGTTTCTATCCTTCTGTGTGAAACCGGTGGAAATCCCGAGTTGATAAAAAAAAGGGGGATAAAAAGAAATATGAAAATAAACCTGACTTTTATTTTACGCGGTGCCCATTTTCGCCGCTCGTTCCCCATAAAAATGTAAAACAAATGATTTTAATCTAGGTGCTTTATGCGCGAAGAATTAACTCTATGTGTTCCGTCGTTTGGTATATAAAACACTCTGGAAAACTGCCCGCGGGTTCGGAACCGAAAACGCGAGAGGTCATCCTTTGTCACAAAACGAACAAACAAATTGGGGGAAAAAATCGAAATCTGAACATCGTTACATCGGGGCCAATCGAGTGGTCGGGAGAACCGGGATTTCGAGGTCAGCCTCAGCGCCAGCAACTGGTACTAAGTACGGTATTAGCCGGTTATAATCTCGGGATATGCGGACAATAGACCGTAATGGGCATCTATTAAGAGAACGGGGCTGTATTACCGCGTACAGTTATCACTCGTAAACCGTGATTTGGGGGCCAATAGACACCAGTTGCCAATAGAAAGACGTTCTTTTTCATTTTCTAACTGCACAATTTGTTCATTTCGAGTCGGAACATTTTTCCTCCACTCGTTTCGCACCCTTTTTCACTCTGTTTTTTCCCGAGACGCAGAGAAAACCGCCCTTAGCAGCCGGATAAGTTTGCGTTTTAGCTACCCGGGCAGGTTTCACTTTGACGCTTAGTAGGAGGTCGTCGCTTCGTGGGTGGGCCTCGGCAATTTCGACTCATTCGCGCTGAGTAGTATATAGTAACTGGTAGTGTCAGGGAAATCTAATTACATAATACGTCTCCGTCACTACTCCGACTCCTACATCATCGTCATTGTTCTCTAGGATTAAATTATTCCAACGCAAACGAACGGTTATAGTCTTGAGGAACGAGGGCAAAGAAAATCCTAAGATTGATCAAACTTTTCATAAAACTTGACGGCTCATTGCTAAATCGGTGCGAAGCGTCCATGAGATCATATCTAAAATAAAAAATTAACGTCACTCTCGAGACACAGAAATTATGACGTGTCAAAAGGAAGTTAAAAAATTCTAATAATAGTAGAATAGTGATCTTCACACATCAGGAATCTAATTGTCACGTCATTATTTCACCTGCCTTCCTCAGAATGGATGTTCTTTAAACTGCCACCGGATTTTTTACTGACATCAATGTAATCAGAATCTTTCAATTTTCTGACGTCCATCATTTTTTATGATTTTTTCTAATCGCTGCGAAATGAATTCGTGCGTTTTTCCAACCACGGATCAATTACTCTTACATTGTGTAGTAGGAAGATTCATATAATCCCGCAGTCTGGGTTCAGGATCGATGCTTGATACGTCAGCATTGCGTTGTTTCGTCGGAGGATATCCTAAAACCGTTGAAATATGCGTCTAGGGTAGCGACTTATCGGACCTGCAGTAGCGATATCCCAAGGCGACTATTTTCGTTGTTGAATCGTCTGCGTATTCGAGTGCACCACCTACCATCCCGGAATATTCAGAATCGTATATCAACTGTGTATGTGGATATGTGGACATGTGGATGCAGTATGCAGAGTGTCCCCTGTGCGAAAGTACTGGTCGTGGATTCTCGTTCGAGTCCGTGGATCTGGGATCTGGTAATCCAAACGTATAGCATACATTGTCTCCCCGGACTAGCGTGGAATCGGAGTAAACAAGCTTAAGGGTCTCAAAACTACCCTTATGAGAATACCGAACAGACAGAACAGATCGAAGTCCAAACTGGCCGGGGCTCCGGCGTTGACACCATTAAAAAATGGTCTGGTTTGTCTTTTGATTCTCCAGACCCCCAGGGACTGAGCGGTGAAATAGGGGTTCTAATTAATTAAAAGGAATGACGAAGGGGTTGGGAAAACTGGGGGCTATGCAGCTTCATAACTTCTTACTCATCTTGTGCGTCGGATCGTCGGTAGACTTGCACCCTCTTCTGACTACGCGAAGCTATAGCTTCGTGAGAACGAAAACTTTTTTATATTCTGGTACATTCGCGGTTCGTGGAAACTGAAAATCGGAAGGGTGAAAATGGAATCATATTATTTTTTATCTCGACGAGTGCGGACCCTCGTCCAAAGATTCTCGGATTCAGAACGTCGCGTCGTCGGGTGAGTTTCGGCTCAAATATTATTCTTTCTTAACGAACTGTCTCCGTAAAGACAGAACTTTGAGTAAGTAAGAGGTAGTAGTAACAGTTTGTCTGAGTTTCCCCGCTACTCGGGAGAAACTGCATGAGGGAAAACTTTTCGAATCTTTGCGCAAAAGAAACTGGAGATATGAATCTGATTAACGTATTATCTTATCACACGCTCCGTTGGACAGACTCTAGGCTTTTCAGATGAACGGATGCGGAGCAGGAGGAGGAGGAGGAGGAGGAGGAGGAGGAGGAGGAGGAGAAAAATTGATAAAGAAAAAGTATTCAGCATTTTTGTATACCCACCTACCTACCTTGGTTTATACAGATTACTGTACGCTTTCTTAGAACAGGATTTGATACTTTTTTGTCGTAGAAATCCTGACGTTGAAAATCGTCTTGTGAAAACTTATTTTAATCCATCGCTCTTACTCGATATCACAATCTGAAAGAAGTTTACGGGAAAAATTTTAGTCGGAAAAAACATGTGATTCGGACAATCTAAGCTCTCTTGTCGAAATTGGCACATGTTTGAAAACACTACTGAAACATGTTTCACATTGAAACTGAAACAATTCTGCGAAAAATGCCTCTGAAACGTTGACATTATTATTATTATTATTATTATTATTATTATTATTATTAAGACAATTGAGTTTCTGGAACATGTTTTATGCGGAACAACAATTTTTATGTAACGATATGTAATTATGCACAAGAAACTTTGTTAGGCAGATCGATCTGTGTTCAGAAATACTGTTCGAACATGTTTTGATCTATAGAACCTGTTTAACACTTTTCTAACATGTTCTATGTGGCAGAAAGAAACTTTACGAGTATCAAGTTCAATTGATAACCTTCTGAGATTAATTCTATTCAGCAAACATGGCCAAATTAAGGTCAACAGATGTATGAGACATGTTTATAACATGTTTTATCCGATATAACAGGTTTTGAATGGAAGAATATTTGTCGGAGATACTTTTCAATGAATGTGTCGAAACAAAAAAATTGTCGAACACGTTCTGAGGAGAACAAAAATTATACCACGTGATGCACGTGGAAAAAAGTAGAAGAATGGTCACCGAATTTTATCATCAATTGCTGGCGTCAAAGATAATTGGCTTTCGTGTTCTGCCTGATGAAGAAAAAGTTTCTGAACCGAAAAAAAAGAACTCCTGGCAATTCCGACTAATTGAAGTTGCCAGAAAAAAAGCTCAATGACTGATCGGAATTTATTTCACTCGAATTCCGTCACGAGTTGAGGGATTTGATGATTTGCAAAATCAGATATGAATTTAGAATGAGTAATGAAGTAAAAAATTCGGTATAATCACGTCTTTTTCTCAAAGTTTTTTTTTCACTGAAAGTCACTTGTGTGAGATTCGAATGTGGGGAAAATCGCGTCTCGTTAATCACTCGCTATTTGAATACAAATCTGTCGTCGAACGTTGGCGAATTTAGATTGGGATTTAAATTCCGATTTCCAGTCGTATTCAAAGTCCTTACTTTCTCACACACACACACACGCACACTTATATATTATATATATATACACATTCGAATTATACGGCATTCGTAGAGGTCTGAATATATATTACGGGCTGTGCGAAATTCAACTGTGAAAATAATCGCCTCATGTACGACTGGTAGCCGAACGATGGAACGACCCGGGTCATCACACACCTACAAATCCTAGAGTCTAGACTGTAGAATCCATCCTGAACGCGTTACTATCGAACCGCCAATTCGTTATTTTCGCTCTATCGTTCCCGTCTTGAATTCGCACACAACATGTTGTTGCACTCCGGCTGATATTCTCCGAGGAATTGTTCTTCTTGTTGCGAAAACAGAAATGACAATTGTCGCAATAACAGTTTGAAACTCTTCAGGGTCTCCGCAGCTGGAATTGCGGCGAGGAACTCCTCGCTCCTTTTCAAAATTTCACGAAATTCGGTTTTCCCTCGATTCTCATCCTCCCATCGACTACAGGAATATAATTTCATTCCAGTACAATAATTTTTCATCGAATTTAATAAGCAATAACCGATAACCGATAAGCTGTACCAATCCCGTCTGAAGGCTCATCTCTTGAGGGAGGGGAAAAAAAAGATTCTCACCACGCGATTTAGACACGAGTAAACTTTTCCAATCTCTATTTCTATCAAACTTTTTAATTCATATTTATCGTGAATGACTTTTGAAAATTTCGGTGCTCCTCGATTCCAGGATTATGGAGACTTATAAATACTATTTCCTTTGTTTCCTACGGTTTTTCTAGAGCCGTCACGTGATCGCGAAATAAGTGATACGCAAGGAAAGGGGATAGGGGGCCGCGACTGCACGCCGAGCAGAAAAATATCAAATGGAATAAATATAAGAGAGGGTGGAGAGAGTAGTGCCTCTGGGATAAGGAGGAGAGGGGAGGAGAGGAGTAAGAATGAGGAGAAAAAAAAGGGGGATGAAAGTCGCCGCTAGCTGGTGCGCCTTCCCCAGCCTTCAGCTCCGGTCAGGCCGGTCGTCCTGGTGCTCCTTCTAAATCCGAACACGTAGTGCAGCCTCGCGATGTTTGGCCGATGCGAACTCCCAGCCCATGTATACGGTATACCATCCTTCCTCTCGGAGACCAGAGCGCCCGTCGACCCATTCCACCAAGAGCCAAACCCGAACCCCGACCCAACCAATTCAGGATTGCCGAGCTGGGGCCGAGCTGCTGCCACGCCACCCGGGCCCCGAGTTCTCCAGTTCCATTTTCCTCGCCTCGCGAGCATCCAGTCCTCGTTCGGTTATTCGTTAATTTTTACTGTTTGCTTTTTACTTCAGCAGCTCTCATCAGACCAGCTACGATATCGTGTCCTTTTTGTCCTTGCACGGACACGTCGGAGCGTTCCTTCTTGTTTTCATTATTTAACGTTGAGTTTCAGGCCTGGTGACATCACACAGGTCTGAGGTAATCGGTAGACACCACGTTTCGAATGGTCATTGAACTAGTCACACTCTTCAGACTTTTCAAATACGACGTTTCTCAGACACATGTTGTCAGGAGCATGTCAAGTCTCAAGCAATTTTCAGACTTATGTGGCCATGTAGTCATCTCAACTTTTCATCATCTGAGCAATTCTTGGACATGTGTCGACGTGGTCATGTCAAGTTTTCATAATTCGAACAATTACAGACAGATGTTCTCGTGGACATGTCAAATGTTCATGACTTGAATCATTTTCAGTCATGTGTTTCTTTTCGATAATTCTGTGTTTATGCTGCATGAGACGTCGTTTGTTTATTGAGATTAGTTTCCTTGAACACGACACTTGTTTTTAGACGTATGTCGTCACGGTCATGTCGGATTTTCATAATTCGAACAATTACAGACAGATGTTGTCGTGGACATGTCAAATGTTCATGATTTGAATCATTTTCAGTCATGTGTTTCTTTTCGATAATTCTGTGTTTATGCTGCACGAGACGTCGTTTGTTTATTGAGATTAGTTTCCTTGAACACGACACTTGTTTTTAGACGTATGTCGTCACGGTCATGTCGGATTTCCATAATTCGAACAATTCCAGACACATGTTGTCATCGTTATATGAAATTTTCACGATTTGAATTCTTTTTAGCCATGTTTCTTTTTCGATACATCTGTTCTCTTGAATAAGTCACTTTTTCAGACATATGTCGTCATGATCATGTGAACTTTTTATTACTCATTCAATCTTGTGTCATGCTTCTTCCTCAACACGGCTATCTTTGTTGCATAAAATAATACAAGAACACATATATTATTCTCATTAGTCGATTGTTTTTCGATCCAGAAAAGCATTGGACATATGTCTTCCCGTAACGTGACCCATTTCTTTGCCGGACATAAAAATTTCAGCCAGATGTCATCCGTCATGAAAAATTACTTTCGAGAAATCTTACGTCTCTTAGGATGTCTTTCGGACATGTGTCGTCCTGTTCTTCACATTTCTTAATACTCAAGACGTCTTTCAGACAAATATTCCCAATGATCTGTCTGTCATTCTCAAACATGACGATATTCAGACGTAGGTATATTATGTCCATGGTAAAAATGGGTCAAGATTATACGGACGGATACCAATAAACGCAGTGACATAAACCCTACGGGACCTGACGGAGCAGATGAGTTGTGTCCGTTTCCATACGGTTTAGGTCACTGCACCGAGGGTCGTTTTCAATCCGACTTCTGCTGGCTACGTACGACAATTCTGAGACGTATGTCTTGCTCAGTAGGTGTAACTATAGTATGCCTCATAAATTGAGACATGTCTCACTCAACAATATTGCTCGTATCTAATCTAACATTTCTTCAATATATTTGGAACAGGTGTCTTCATAAATATGAAGATTTTCCGTTAAAAATTATACTTTTCAGACATATGTCGTCCTGAACATGGCAATTATCAATTTCTGAGGCACATGTCTTCCTGTTAGTTTCATGAATATTTTTACAGTCTGAAACATGTTCATGACTAGTTTTACTGCGATCATCAGGGTCACAGATACTTTTCTGATCTTTAATCTCATCTTTCTGGATCTACTCGATCCCGATTATCGTGTTAATCTTATACAGCCTGTCCTGCCTGCCTACTAGTGAAGGAGGCATATAAGGTTACGACAACGAAAGGTTACCTCGCTACGAGCTATGATCTCGGGGCCTGGTTCTACTCTGATTATCCGGAATGCGGTCGCAATTTTATACCTCAACCGAGGCCGAGTTGGTCTGACCCAATCTGGCGCCAAAAATGACAGGGAAAAAAATGAACCGCGACGACGCCCCGAGCGCAAAAATGTAATAGAAAAAAAAAAGACGAATAAAAAAAGCTATAATTAAGAAAAATGATCAGTTCGCAATTCCTTCGGATTAAAATGAGTCCATTATTATTTTTATGATTTCTTTCGCGACAGGTGGGAATATTTTCGTCAAACTGTTTCACCGAGGCTTGGTGTCAGAGTTTAACTGAACATGAAAGTTACAGCCTCACGTTGGCCGGTCGTGACATTCGAATAAAATTTCACAGTTTATCGCCACTTCCGCATAGAGCCGAAGTGAATTTAAAACGCGCGTCATTCCCGAGGGCCGTAGGACTGGGTAGGTATGGAGGTATGGAAGTAGGGCCGGGAGAATCACCAACGAGAAGCTTTTCCAGCTTCCATCGAGCCCTGTCGGGAATATGGGAATTACGATACACAAATCCCCGGCTCGGGCGCCCCCCCCCCAGTTTCTAAATTTTTAAAAACTACCGCCTCTCTTTCCACCATCTCGGTTTTATAGCCCCGGAAGTCTCTGAATTGGATAGAATTTTTTTCAAAATTTTTGTTGCAGAAAAAGCTCGACGACCTACGATTTTTTCTTTTATCGCAATTCACCTTCGGGATCCTGATAACACTGAAAAGTGTATTTTACACCCTCGTATCAATGCTTTCCAATTACCTTGACGGTGGGATAGCCTGACGTAGGGTTACGTTAGGTGGTAATATTTCGTCGGTCAAAAACCGTATCACCTCGTATCCCTAATATTTCAAGGGTATCTCTCCGCATCCCTCGAATCCCTAACTCCATCCACTATACGAGAATTTGCAACGAAGGTTGAAGTTGAGGTTAGTTTGAGGTCTGTGCCTAGGGGATGGGTTACGCCGAGGCAACGAGTTACAGTTTTCTGAGTACCAAGAGGCCAAAAACGTTCTCTAAAACTTACCCCCTGAATTATTTATCGGTGAAAAAACCCGACCCCGGTAGAAAACCTCGTTTCCCAAATCTACTAAAAAAAAAAACGGTCTTCATTTATTTTCGAAAAATCTACCCCAGCTGGAGATAATTTTTGTCAAAGACACTGAAAGCATCGCGGAGAAGCTATAGTTGAGACTGTTTTTTTTTTTTTTTTTCAAATCGAATTTCGCTTATACACACACCTTTCCAGGATTATTTATATCCTACTCGAACGAATCACCGGATTTCGAAACACTTCCGCCGGTATATAGCTAGCCAGGCTGCGTTATAACGGGGGAAAAAAGTACCTGTCTAATCTTTTAATAAGATCTCTTAATAACCCCTCGGTATTCTATATATTCTTTAAACTGCAATTCAACCCCCTTCCACCATCCCCGAGCCACTTTTCATCCCCAGTTATTATAATGATTGTATTATTTTTCATATCATTATAACTATAATTGTGAGCGACTTCTTTTACTCCATGGCGACATATACGTTCACATTTTTCGAGAATGTGGAGTTTTGTATGGAATTATGCGAGTGTAAAGGAAACGGAACGTACGAATGGTACGAGGGGTGGGCATGAAATAGAGCGGATTGCTCGTGGAAAGTATTATACCCGGGCAGAGAGTACCGATAGCTTGGATCCGTGTATATAAGAATGCTTTCAGACTGTTCCGTGTTATTTAAATCAGGGTGGATGGGGTACCAAGTATTTGGATGGATAGCTCGCCGAGTACCTATTTCTACTGTCGGATAAACCCCAGCAGACTACAGCTGCATCGGGTTCGGTATCACCTGGCAACACAAAGCTTGATTCAATCCTTCGTTCTCCAGTTTATGAAGCGTTGGAAGTCACTCAAAGTTACTCAGAGCGCGACAATCTTCATTGTCTCCAGAATCAAAGACAACAGAAAGTTGAATCGTCTGAAGTAATGACTTCGGACTGTAAAGCTCGCCATAGTCATTCAGAATCGACGAAACTCTGAAAAGCTTTTTTCCAGCTGATGGACAGTCAAAAAGTCTTTCTGAGTCACTCAGTCACTAATAGTTACTGAAAGTAACTGCAGCTCTTATAGAGTTGTAGAGAAATTAAGTCACAGGCGTTTGAAATCATGAATTCGTTCTCAAAAAAAGCTCTACTGAATCAATTGAAGTCATTTTGAGTCATTTGTAGTAAATTAAGGGATTTTTAGTTACATTTTTGTTAGCAAAAGTGATTCCAAATCATTTCGAGTCATTTAAAGTCGTTTATAAGTAATTCAAAGTAATTTTAAGTAATCAAAGTGAAAAAAATCTTCTTTAACAATGAAGAAAAGCTAAATCACAGACCTTCTGACTTGTGGCTGTGTTGTGGTAAGCTTTCCAAAGTCATTCAATGTCACAGTAAGAGATTCAAAGTCGTGTCAGAGTCGAATAAAGCTGTGAAAAATGTATTCAAACTCGTTCAAAGTCACTTTTACGCTTCTGTTTTCCATAGTCTTCCAGAGTTCTTGAACTCTTTGTCTCGTATGATATGACGAATGCATCTTTCTCACAAGCTCTCCCGTCTACCCATACATCATCTAATGCACGGACGGTGATCATTTTCCCGCATAGGTATATACAAATAACGGAGGGTGGATGCAGAATAGTGAAAACTAAGGCTAGGCTGGGGTAGAGAATACAAGGAGAAAGAGCTAGGGGTGGTTGAGACTTTGGAGAACGAACGATCTAAGGAAGGAATAGGAAGGCTCCGCTTCGTCTTGTAGCACTAAATATTCCCAAACGGGTCTCTTGGGTCCAACTCAACTGGATAGGGACAGAATTATATTCCAACCAGACCGAACCAGGCCGCAAGGGAGGCTACTCGCATACATCTACATAGGCACTTGTTACTCCAAACAGCGACTATAACTAGCGTAACACGTTTCGTAAGCTTCTCATTTTCTCGCGATGAAACTCATATTTCTTCTTCTTCTTCTTCCTCGATTTCTGCTTCTTCTTTTTTACTGTATTGGAAAAAGCGAAAGAAGAGAAAATAATGGCAACGCGATGGGATTTCCTATCCGAGGCAAATATTGGATTGAACTTTCCAATACCTTGGATTGGACGTTCAAGTTGACCGCTTAGGTCAACAGGTCTGGGTACCAGATGTTATTCCTCTCTCTTTTATAAGACCGGATAAAGCGCAACCTAAGGATTTCAAATATACGAAATTCTTTAGAAGCTCAGAAATACTGGTCTAATGGGGAATAAACGGAAGTCTTAGAAAGTGATTAAGAAACGTTAGCGAACGAATTGGCTGGCTAGTAATGGAAAGAGGAAAATGGCGTGGGGTTGAGGGGCGCTTCTTCTCTCTCTCTCTCTCTCTCTCTCTGACAGACGACAGTTGGTCCAAAAGTTTCATCCCGAAGTTTCTCTCACCCGAATACGTAAACGTCTGAGGCGATTTACATTTGTTAGTGAATTTGTAACTCTAGCCAGACTTCGCAGCCTCGAACGTTGGATCCTGAAGAGTGTCGACGAGCATGGCCAAACCTCGGACCAGGACGGCCTGCGGGAGGTGATAACTCCTGATTTACCTCGGCTTCGCCCTCGCAGTCGGATGCGAGAATTCTCATCTTCTCACCTCGCGGAAGAATAAGAAGAAAGAAGAAGGGAGAAGGCGGCTCTCCAATTAACTTTTAATGGGGAAGATAGGGAAACGTATGCCTCACCAGCCCCGGGTTCCTCGGGCTAGATACGCGCCCCGGAGGCAACGACACAACTTGTTAAGTAATTAACTGTTGTTACGAGTCTGTGCTTAATAATAATTTACCGCCTTACCGCTTAAAATCCGTCGTTACAGTTCCGTTATCATTTATTCAGACTTACGTGTCAACGGTTCCTTATTTTTTCATTAAATTTTCGCTATTCAACCTTCGGTCGGGTGTATTCAGAGCTAAGAGAGCATCGCCGACTGTTCGAGAGCTCAAGCTTCTCGTACATATTTTCACTTGAGGTAGATTCGAGCAGACGAACCATGGTGGAAAGAAAAAGGTTCTTATCTTATGTATCCGCGGAACGGGATCTACGAGAAATCCCACTCTGTTTTCCTAGACGCTTACAGCTTATTATCTGTCTCTACCTCTTCTCATAAATTTTATTATTTTTCTACGCTGTATTCTTTCTTCGTTAACCTTTTTCGTCATGTTTGTTTCATTTTTATTATTTTCATTTAGCGACGACAAAGAACGCAATTACACTCTTTATTCTTTGCTACAAATATCAAAATATTGTTCTCCGCAGATAAATGCTTGCGCACAGTCTTATAATGACTTTAGAAGCTTTCTTTACGTCCAAGTGTCTCACAGACATGTTTCAGATGAAATGACACCAGAATATTTTTATTGTCAGTGTTTTACTACTTGGCGAGTATCTCAGGACTTTTTATCTGATAATCTAAAAACGGAATAACGGATAAACTGATAAACATGTTCACATTTCGTTGTATTTAGGAAATAATAATGTTCAGAGAAGTTGTTCAAAAATTCTCTCAGAAAATCGAACTTGTTCATTGTCACAGGGTCCTTGAAGATGTTGAAAATTACTTCTGGACATGTTCAAGGCAACGGGAACGTAGGACTAGAATAATTACTGTGTTCTGTCTGTGAAAAGAATTTTCAAAATATTGGAAACATCAGCAACCAGGAATCAGTTATTGAAGAAGAAACATGTCTTTGAGATGTTTTCCAGACCTATTCAAGAAGAAACAATCCCAAATCAAGCCGTAGATTACAAGAAACTTTCACGTCTTAGGAAGGATTGTAGAATTTGTGGACAAGTCGTCAGATTCCAAGGATGAACATATTCTGTGTTTGAAGAAGAATTTTGTGGCTGATTTTTGAACTGATTATTTCCAAAAAGTGATCAAAATGAAGGTGGAAATGGATTCCGGATAAATTTGTAAACGATTTTAGGTAACTGCAGTGTGAAAAGTTGAGATCTCCACCGATGGTGGGATAGTATAGAAAAGAAGGATGACGGGGAGTTGAAAAGAGGCGAGAGAATATATTCCGAATTTTCATTCCCTGGTGCTCGACAGCAACGTGTCGTCCTTGTGTCCCGAACGTGTTGGGTACGTGCGTTGAATCCTTAAACATCGCGTTGAGAAAGCAAGAAGAAGGAAGGAAGCCAGCAGGATGGGGCAATACGTCATTGGTAAAACGCGCGAGGAGCTTGCTCGGGCGAGAAAGAATAAAATAGTGAAAGAGAGAGATGGAAAGATGACAAAGCTGGGGCGGAATAAGGAATGAAGAGAGAGAGAGGGAATAGCGAAGACGCAGTCGATCATTTGTTAGAGAAATTCAATAATCCGATCTACCGGTGACAGGCGCTGCAGGGTGACGTTAACGCGTCCGACAGAATCACCTCCTCGAAGGAAGCGGCGAGGGTCCGGCTCTATTTTCCCGTTTTTCTCTCATTCTTGGTTTTTTTTTTTTTTTTACATCTTTTTCTTGCCTCGTTTATTCGCGCCACGACGTCGACGTCGACGCTGTCGACGTTTCTCAATAAGATTTCAGTATTCTTATTATTCCTAAACCACGTGCCCCATCGTCGCTGCAGGGCAGGTACTGGAAATAAAGTCAATCCCGACTCATACAGTCGAACCTCTCACGCATACGGAGCGAAGGGGGATGTTTTTGAATTAGAATATTGAAGAAACAACAACATTTATAAGCCCCGACCTCTTTCCGCCCACCATCAGCTTTATTAATGTGAAAGAAACTGGGCACGTTGAACGAGTGGAGAAAGAAAGAAGAACGAAGAACAGAAATTGGAAAGGGTTAATGAAAACGTGCTCCTGGCAGAGCCACCCGCGTCAGACACGGTGCACCGCCTTGATTCCCGTGAAAGGGCAAAAAGACCATAACAATAAGACCGCCAAAGCTTGGCTAAAGCGCACCAGCTTTCGACGGTTTTGCCGATTATTAGACACTTGATCTCCCGCAAAAGGACGCGGAGTCATTTTTAATAATGCTTCCCAACACTTTTAAACCATATCTTATTCACGTGTTCACAAGACTTTCGAACATCTCAAATATGACCATCACTCACAAACCTTTTCACGAGCGTTTCCATCAGTACCCCCACCGATTTTCCATCACTTCCAAAAACGTCCGTCTATGTATTATACTTGAAAACAATTCCACTCGTGTTCATGACTTCCAAACATGTCCAAATGAGTTCCAGAACACTCAGCATTGACATGTTTATAGTCCATGACTTCCAAACATGTCCAAATGAGTTCCAGAACACTCAGCATTGACATGTTTATAGTCCATGACTTCCAAACATGTCCAAATGAGTTCCAGAGCACTCAGCATTGACATGTTTATAGTCCATGACTTCCAAACATGTCCAAATGAGTTCCAGAGCACTCAGCATTGACATGTTTATAGTCCATGACTTCCAAACATGTCCAAATGAGTTCCAGAACACTCAGCATTGACATGTTTATAGCCCATGACTTCCAAACATGTCCAAATGAGTTCCAGAACACTCAGCATTGACATGTTTATAGTCCATGACTTCCAAACATGTCCAAATGAGTTCCAGAGCACTCAGCATTGACATGTTTATAGTCCATGACTTCCAAACATGTCCAAATGAGTTCCAGAGCACTCAGCATTGACATGTTTATAGTCCATGACTTCCAAACATGTCCAAATGAGTTCCAGAACACTCAGCATTGACATGTTTATAGCCCATGACTTCCAAACATGTCCAAATGAGTTCCAGAACACTCAGCATTGACATGTTTATAGTCCATGACTTCCAAACATCTCCAAATGAGTTCCAGAACACTCAGCATTGACATGTTTATAGCCCATGACTTCCAAACATGTCCAAATGAGTTCCAGAACACTCAGCATTGACATGTTTATAGTCCATGACTTCCAAACATGTCAATCTGTGTCTTCCACTTTCAAGCACGTCCATATGTATCCATGACCTATGAACCTATGACCTCCAAACATGTTACTGGCTGTCTATGACTTCTAAAGATGTCCTCCAACGTGTGTTCGACAAACGTGTCTATGTTGGCCGAATCCTTTCAAACATGTCTGCATGAGTTCAAGAATTGTGAAGACGAAGAATCGAGTCATATTTGGAGGTTCTTAGAGAGGGGGTTCCTCCCTTCAACAAAGTCTGCAGAATATTTTAAAGAGTGTCTAGAAGGGTGTGAGTAGGTACTGGGTAGAGGGTACAGGGTTGGTTTGCATAACGGAGTCTAAAAATGAGTAGCGTTCTATCGATTATAAAAAGTTTTTAACGTCTAAAACTTGCGGCGGCGTTGCGGATGTCGAGGTAAAACGACCCCGAGGCTGTAGCGAGGTCCCACGAGAATCGCGTGTCCATTGCCCATAGAGGAGTAAGGGTTGCTCGGTTGCCGGCAAAACTGCGCCAGTCAACGTTACACACACGCAAACACATACATATATACAGTGATATTCGAACCCCAGGCACACATGAAGAGCGAGGAACACGGGGTTTAGAGTGAAAAGTAAACGGGGCAACAAGCCGCCTCTGCACGAGGACCGAGTATGTGTGCTCCTTGCAGACGAGGTACCACCACTGGTCCACCTGAATTATTAATGGCTCTAATTAATTGTAATTCACTGTTCCGTGGGGGTAGTTGTGTCTCGCCTCCGATACATTTGCTACTTGAACCCCGAAAAACCCAAGGAAGACCAGCCCTGGAACCCCCATCGTCCCTGAGGCCTACGCAGGGGTACAGTCCTCGTAAAATTAGACGCTAGACAACGTGGAGCTTTGCTATGAACCTTTATGTCCCTAAGGCGTTGTTACAGGGAACACTTTCCAAGTTTGTTCGATGGGAATAAAAGAAAAATGTGGCTTTAATGAGCCGACCTTAACACTTCTCTTCTACTTGTTCAAACGTCGAGCTCGAATTTAAAGGCATTCGGACCGCTGGTTGGGGAACTTGAAAAATTATCCCAATGATTTTCTAAATCTCTTTTTTTCACTGATTATTGCAAACCTTATGGAAAAATAAGAATACGAATCTGGGACACATATTAAAAAGCTTGTTCACTGTTTCAAAAAAGCTTGCAAGATAGATTTTTGTTCAAATTCCAACGAATGGGTGAACAGTAACACGTGAGTAGTTGAATTTTAACAATTTTTTTTTTTTTTTTTTGAAAGCTCACGAACGTTTTCAAACTTTACTTACCGAGTCGTTGCAAGCTCAATATTGTTTTTCAACCATATACACCGGTCAGAAAAAGAAGCGTGCAAACTTTCATTGAAAGCTTTTTCTAAGATTGCAGGCCCACGTTATGCTTTCAATTTCAAATACTTAGATAGTGAAAAGCTTCTTCAACAATTGCAACTCCGCACAGAAAATCCATTTGCAACCGTTAATCGTGAAGCGTAAAGTTTGTAAGTTTTGTTTCATGATTTTAAAGGTTAGAAGCTCGAAAAAAAAGTAACTCTTAATCCCAATAACATTTGTTTTTTAAGAAAATCGTTGTAATATTGCGTTTACTAATGTTGAACACTAGAATTGAAAAGCTTAAGAGCTTTTTAAAAAACTGAAATATGTACAATAATTGCATTGTTACTTTTTAACCATCCACTGAAACGATTTTGATGGCATTTTGATAAATAATTGTTAAATTTTGTGCTTTTCGAACCATTTCTGCGTTGCACTTGAGGTCACTCACTGACGCATGAGAAATGAGTTTTTATTGAAAACTGGAAAAGGTCCTGTAAATCATTGGTTATGGCTTCACTTTTTTTGCAACATATTTATGACCACATCGTGAACCAAGGTGCGTTCATTTTTGTACATGAGTCAAGTTCGTTGGTACACTAGCCACGATGTACATTCTGGTGTACATATATCTACAGCTTAAGGACCAGACATGCATATACGTACATACCATGAACCTACGTAGTATATTCGCGGTATCTCCGTACAGGAAGACGTATGCAGTTCTTCCTTCTCCACCTCGTCTTATCTGTTTCATACTTTGGCTTCTATACACGTACTGTACATTCTATGTACCACCCCCACGTACTTAGGTATAAGCCATCAGTTACATAGAAGTATATAATTCGGGCACGACACACACACAAGCGGAAAATACACCAAGAGGTGTGTGATACAGCCACCATACACTATCTTTATACCGTCCATTGTGCGGTTGGTTGGGTACGTACGTAGGTACCACAGACTCCATCCTAGTGTCCCTGATCTCTGATTTACTGCATCGTGAGAAATTGCGGTTAGAAATTATTTTAATGTCAATTATACTGAATTTATATTAGCAGACACTGATTCAGATGACAGATAATTGGTGAACAACCATTAAACATCATTTTATCACTCGAATAAAATATATGATCTCAATTTAAGGTTCGTTAACGTTAATTGAGTCTGTCTCTATTTCGCGCCATGCTACGACATCACTGTTCAGTATGACGAGTCCACCATCTACCAAACTTCGCATCTCTTAGATTAGTTCTCCCTTCTTATCGAAAGTTAGGTCAGGTCATTCAAATATGGCGCTGAATTTGTGAATTCTGACGTCACTGCTAAACTGAAAGGGTTTTTATTCTGGTGATTGTTTAGCTACTTTTAACTTATTTTGTAAAGAAGTTCAAATAGTTCAAACATGCTTTCAATACAGCTGGTCAGTTTCGATGGATATAATGAATAAGTGTATATTTGAAAGTTTCTGCTGGTCTCGAATGATATGGTCACGCCATTTTTGGCCAAAACAATAAATGGTCACTTCGCGTTCAACCTTTTTCTGGAAAATAATTATATGGTCACTGTGTCTTGGAGCTTTTTCTGACCAAACATCATATGGTTAGGTTACTTCATTTGGGAGATTTTTCTGAGACAACATGATGAGGTGATGTCATTTTTGAACTCTTCTGGACCAAAAAAAAAAAAAATTGTACGTGGTCAAGCTAATGTTTTTTTCTTCACACTGCAATTCGAGTTTTGGCTCCGGGAATCAAAAAAGGCTTAGAAAACAGATTAAATGAGGAAATTTTGGGACTAAGGGTTAAGAATAAAATACGAAAGTTAAAGAATAAAATAAACATTTCTCATGATTATCAAATTCTCGAGATGATGATGAAATTATATGATGGAATTATAAAAGTTTTTAGACTCAAATCCAATTTCATTTCTGCTGAGTATTGGAGAATGGAAGACACGATACAAGAAGACTTATTGTGCGCTGTACGTCAGAATAGAAGTTTATGACTTGTTTCACACCTTCGCGGTGATTCGGTTCTCCTGAGACACGATAAAATTCTTTTTCTTCCATTTGATTCCCATTCTACATTTTATCTGTCTACTTCCTCTCGTGGACCCATGCAACCGAACACCTCGTCACAATTATAGTTTTATTTCTTGCCAGACCCGATACCACCGCAGCGTACTTCTTTACCATGCATTTCGCGTCATTAAGTTCATCGCTTAATTTTTCAACTCTACTTTTTCCCAATCCAGAACAATTTTTAATCCCGTTTCTTTCTCTCGTTCATTTCTTTTTTTTCCACCAATTTTTCATTATGTATGATATTCCTTTTTTTTTTGCCTACCTACCCGCAAATACATTCACTGAGGACGTCGGGACTACTCCGTCGACTCGTGACAACAGTTTCCATTCCCTGGTGTGCAGTAAATCCGCCTTTTCCCTTCCACTGTTGGTAACATTTATCAATTATTTCGCCTAAACTTTTCCCACTGTCATATACCCATAAGTTGAGGTTTTGTACATAGGCGCGGGGAGTGGATGCGGACGTGACACGACAGACAATCATGTAATTCGGTGCGGTGTGGTGGGACTGATGGAACGCGAAGGAATTTTCATTTTCCATTAACAATTTCAACAATAATTAATACAGATAATCGAGAAATACGCAGTCAGACTCTAAGGGGTTCCGTGATGGTATATAGTAAAGTGCAAAGTGTTTATTTTTCGAAGGCTTAATGCTCTGTGCAGCTGAATAAGGGGCAAGATATGATCACAGAAAGAGTATTTTTCATCTTTACTTTCGATGCGTCATTCGATATAATGGATTTCGCCCTTGGGCACGGGGTCGTTTCGTACGGTACCACGAGGAATTTTATTCATTGTATAAGAATTAGGAACGAGTACCTCTCATCGTTTTAACATTCATATCTAATGGATCATCGATGATACAAAAATCCAAATAGATATCGGAATAATCGCCTTTTTATATCCCTATCTTTCTCACTCTCTAATGGACAAAAATCCGAGAAGAGTTACAATCCATACCCTACAGGGTTCGGACCGGGAAGAATCTTCGTGGGAATAAGGGTCGTTATCGGACACTCAATATCGCGGCTAGACGCTCGCGGAACTTGGAGCTTTCATCCGGGAACCCCGTACCCGGGGTAGTTGTACTCTGGATTGACCACGATCGGGACCCAAAGTCGTCAAATTTGTCCGACAACACTGTACCGACGGTCCACGTCTGGAACCTAACCGTAACAGTAGTCTCGGTAAGGGGTTCTACTACAGACGTCTTATTCCACGGGAAAACGCCTTAACTTGGTGCGCAAGTGCTTATCTTCGGACGGTCCATCTCCGAGATTGGATCTTCGCTTTTGACTATCCGCCGGCTATGGCTGGCACCCGAGGCAGTGTAGCTCGAGCTGCAGCACTGTGCCTGCTGTGAAATACGTTTTTTTTTTTTACTCTACTTTATTTTTTTAGGGTCTGCGATATTTTTCTCTGGACAAACTGTTCCAGATACAGGGTAGACACGTTTCTAACGGTTTTCAGATTTCAGAGGTGAATTAATTTTGGGCATTTTGAGACTGGAGTGACGACGAATGTATGTACAATTAAGAGTGATGATCACAATGTAAAATGTAGAATTTTTGAAACCTACAGAATTGAAGAAATTGTGTAGGATTGCACATTTTCGTCTGTGGTTTTGATTTGAAAAAAAAATAATTTTTTACGGCACAGGCATTAAAAAGTCACTTTTCGACGCCTGTTTTCGTTCCAGCAAATGGCACTTTATACCGCTAAGTTCAAAGTTGCGGTATAAAGTCTTTATTCCGCAACTTTGATGCGCAGTTCGAAGTGCGCATGTCAAATTAGGTTACCCCGTCTCTATACGGAGTTCGTGCGGAACTCAACTGGCGTCAAAGTGACTATTAATGCCTTTTCCGTAAAAAATATTGTATGGGGCGCGCGCAGAAAGTAACTGTTCAGCAAGGTTATGTTTTTAGTACTCGCCGTTGCTTTACAAGGCTCGCCTTCGGCTCGCCAGGTAAAACCAACGGCTCGTACGAAAAACATAACCTTGCCGAATAAACAGTTACTTTCGGCGCATGCCACATAAATATCTATTCATCTGTAAAATGAAAGGAAGCAAGAGAGAATTTTGATTACACTAGAAGCATAATTAGTATTGAGGCAATGAACTGAAAAACTGAGAAAACATTGATTCAAAAACTATGAAATTGTTGAACAAATGTAGTTCTGCAAAAAAGACTGTATAGAATTTTGACCACTTAGCGTGGAATCGAGGTCTGATAAAAGTAGATCAATCCAATGTCATCATGTCGAAAAAATAGTGCAGAATTTAGAAAATCGAGAAAAGCGCTTGATCGAGGGTTGAATTCCTTTGTTTCCTGTCCTTTTTTCCCTCAGTGATCTCAGACCCCTCGATTACTTCCCGGTGTTTGACATTCTGTACCAGCGTCGGGGAACAACCCAACCTAAACGAAACTGAGAAAAAAAAAACGCAGGGATGTAAAGAAAAAATCTTGTCTGTCCTTAATTTGTCTACGTGGTATAAAGTCGGCGTGTCTCACTCTACCACGTGGAGGAGAACCTCACCGGGTCTACTGGGTCGACGGGGTCGACGTGGTTGGCCAGAGAGCCGGAACAATTAACATCGAATGATTGGGGGCTGCCGATGGAGCCGCGATGGGTCGTTAGCTTTCGGCTGACCCTGCAGACTCTTATCCATTGTCTCTATTCTTGTCCTGAATCCGCCCCCCCCGAATCCAGAACCCAGAACCCGACCCCGTCGCCCCTCCAAGTACGTGAGCAATTATATCGCTCGAGGTAGAAGTAAAGAAGCTGGAAAAAATAGAAAAAAAAAGTAAAGTGACTCCACCTCGTTTTTTTTTTCTTGTCTTGGAAAAACTCCCCAATCCAACGTTGAAACTTTATTCATCGATTAATCAGCTGTAGAGTGTCATGAGACACAAGGAGACCCTCGAGTCATGTCTTTACATGTATTGTGTTTTTTGGATAATGAGCTAAAAACTTGATACATCCCGGCTTAGGAGTTTATCCACTCGTTCGGATCCTTTCTCATGGTTGTATCTAATCCGCGTTAACGGGACCCCGGTATCGCGGAGGTGGAAAATCTGGTGTGTATAAACACCGTTGAGAAACTTCCCTCTACATGGGCGAGAGAGCCTCCAACTCTTTAAAGTTATTCAATTTCGTAGCTCGACTTGTACCAGCCAACCCGGTTGTAAATCTATTTTGCAATTCTATCAACTGCAACCCCTCGACGCCTCTACTCTTGGCACTGCAGTTATCGGAGCTGATGTATTCGGCGACATGTCGCGTGTCGCATAATCCGATATTCTTACTTATTTATCGTTTCACCTGATACCGCAGGACTAGGCGACGAACCTCTTAATTTTCGGGTGTAACGCTTACGTCACACTCCATAAAAGGAACCCCGGGGCGTTATGTCAGCCATAAACCAGGCAAACACCATCGGTAATATTGGTTATGGACGTGTAACAGGGCACCAGACGGAAGACGGAAGACGTCAAGACTCTCACCCCGGGTCGCCAAACTGAACCCCCCCAGTGGATTTAGGATTACCCAGAAATTTAACGAGCGGCTAAATACGCCCGAATAATCCCCCCCTCCCCCCTCCCCCCCCCCGATCATTGTAAAAGATTGACTGATTCAGGGGTGGCTCCCGTTGTTCTCTTTGTATGCTCGATTTGTGTCAAGCTATGAGGATGCGAGGGCACGCGCTGGGACCGTCGAAGAGACACTCAAGCCCTCGTTCACTTCCCTTACACAGGGTTCTTGAGTAGGCCTTGGTGGTACGTGCGGGTTCTTTGAGGGTGAAATTTTTCTTTCACTTTTATACCACCGTTATGCATACCCCGAAGGGGGATAGATTGCGGTATTAATTAACTTTCTCTCTTCTCGCCCATCGTCAGAGGCGAGAATGAAGAAGACCGAAGAAAAGACACCTGGTGTGAAAAGGCCTTATTTCTACTTAAATTTAACACGCCTATCTCTATCGCTCTTTACCGCTTCGGGTGTATGATTTATAACACCCTGATATCTGCAACCCGTGGAACGACCCGTTGAAAGAGATAAGAATGGATAACGTGCTTTGGGATCTTGTTGTCAACGATATACAAAGAACCTAACCTATCCACGTTAACCCGTCAATATTGTATAGGGCAGTCAATTTTTGCGATACTTCGGAAGAAAAATGTGGAGATTCTTTTTTCTTTATTTTTTGTACATGGCAATAACATCAAGCCACTCGCCGTAACTCTTCTTGGCTCTTGGGTACCTACCGTGTAAGAATCACAGCGGTGCACGGCGATAACGCTAGATGTTGAAAAAGACGATTAATTACGAGCGCGTTCATTACCAGAGAACACGTTGATCTGATACAGAAGCGACGCGGTGTTAATGCAATTCGTGACTGATTTAATCTCTTTTTATAAATTCATTACCTCCAAGTTTGCATCGCTACAAACTTTAGCACAAGATTAATCTATCGATCGAGACTGTGAGGACAATGAAACCTCGCGATCGTAACAATTTTGGGTACAAACGAAACGCGCTTTGGGGAATAGATTCCTCATTCAAAACTGAGTTAAAAGTTCCTTTACCGCAAACTCGAGAGATTCGTAGTTTTCAAACGAGAGAAGAACTCGCGTCGACCAATCGCCGTGCGGCTCAACCGCCAACCGTCACTAACGGTTTTTTCAAAACTTCGATCGTCCGTAACTGGAGAACTAAGAGTCCCACGAATTTACTGTAAAGTAACTTTCTTCTTGGATTTCAAAAACTAATCTTTTTACAAAGCCAATTTTCCTGATCGCCTCCTTACGCACTCCAATTGCGGTATCGAACGAGAGTAAACTTTTAATGAAAGGCAGATGTGGTGGATCGATGGAAACGACCAACCTCCTGGTAATCGGCGTTGCCCTTGTGGCCCCAGATGCTACGTAGCTTAACCTCCAGTTCGCGTTTGCCTTCGCCTTCGGCTATAGCTCAAGTTAAGAGTCTGGGGGGTTGCGGAGCGCGGATGCGCGCGGGTGTCTCCGCAAGAATATAATATCCATTCTCCATTTTTATCGGGCATAATATCGGAATATCCTCGGCGATATCCTCCGTTTTCAACGGGACCCCGTCCCCACATCTTCATCTGCATATCTTGTATACCCATCTATACACGTGTCCAAGAGTGTACGAATAAGGGGTTTGACTTTCAGCGGGTAGAGAGAGAGAATAAAGAACGATGAAGAAATCTGCTACCAAACGCTGAAAGGGTTGCTCAGCTCTGTCCCCGTCCCCGTCCCCAATTTATCGTCCAGGGGCGGGAAAACGACCATGAAAAAGATTCCCTAATTCCATTGCGTATCATAAAGAAAATTCCTCTTATTTTTTGCGCCGGGTTAGGAATTCGAAAATAGCTAAATTCTTGCTGTGTACTCGGATCCCTTCCGGGGCCTAAATCTATTTGATCGTCTCGTATTCTTCCGTCCATTATTTTTCATCTTTTCTACCCCTGCCCCCGTGCCTTCGGGGACCCTTTTCTCATGACCAATAACTCGACGCCTTATCCCCCAAATTAGCTCTGCTCGCTTTCTTTCGCTTTCCCAGCATCGATGCCCACGCCCCGCGAAAGTACAGGTGGAATATAAAAGAAAAGTGCGAAATAAATAAAGAGGAAGAACAAGTAACACAACCAAGAGAGACTCGAGGTTCGATTCCGTTTTAAGACTCTCCCGTACACGGTAAGCTTTTATTACGGCACGCAATTGTACTCTGCTTCTCGGTTCGGTGAACGATATCTTCAATAAGAAAAGAAAAGAGACGAGGTATCGAGATCGTAAGTTTCAAGGAAGCATTAATCTCCGTGAGATGTGACCCCATCTAATGATTTTTCACACATTAAAGAACGTCGTGTTGCGAGTCAGCTGGTATGGAATCAAGAGTCTGGGTGCTGGCGCCCGTTGTCTCCGGGTGTTACTGCAGCACACTTGGATTGTGTATTTCTTGTTTGTCGTTTTTCTAGCAAGGCGTGGCTGGGCGTGAACGGGCAATACCTAGAGCAAGGGAGAGAAAGAGAGAGAGAGTGAGAAAGGTACTGAGGTGAATATGGGAAAATCTACTACGGAAAAGGGAAAAAGAGAGAGGAAAATGGAAGAGGGATTGTCGGGGGCGAGGCGGGGCGCAGGGGCGGAGGGAGTTATTAGAGCACTTTGCCCGGTTTAGCTCGAGGGGGCAGGCAGACAGTAGCGCATTACACCGTCCAATATAACGCGGCTTATTGTGGTTTATCGCTTTTGGTCTTTCGCCTACTTGTTTCTCTCTTTCATCCTCTTCTCTCATCCGAACCTCTGGATCCCCGTCCAACCCGGAGGCACAACCCGCTGTCCTTATTTTATCGGTCAATCGATTCGGGACAACCTAGAATCACTCAATCGATCAATTACATCACTGTCCATCCTTTCTTCATGTTGACAAATGTTTAGACACACTTTTTCTTCATCAGTTTTTTAATCAATCGGTATCCAAATCGTGGAAAATGTAAACTTATTCGACATCAAAAGGATGGAAGTGTTTGAGAGGAGGAAACAAGGGAAGAAAACACCGTAAACATTTTTTGTCACTTTATGACCAGGAACGGTGAAACCAGTGAAAGGTTCCATAAGGTGAAGAATGTCAAGATGTCGAAGGTACCGTTGGAAAACCCTTGTCAAACTTCATCGAGGTTCTAAATACCTTTATTGTCATAAATTTCCACTTCCTGATCAGTAAAGTTACTAGTCGACCTTGCTTCGAAAAGTTCACAATGATACACGTACCAGAAAATTCCCTTTCGCTCCAGTTTAAAGGATCTAAATGTCAAAATGTCATTTGGTTTTTTTATTTTCGAGACTTCCTGATCAGGCCATTGGACAGTGAACGTTCTTTCAGTTAGTTTGGACTGGAGTAGCAGCAGGAAAGTATTTCTAGTTCACTTTCCATTCATGTAGGAAAAGTGAAAATGTTGAGGGAACTTTTTTAAAACACCAAAGACTCAGGTTCCGATAATTTTCCACTTCCCGATCACGAGAAAAATGGCGCGGAGGTTGTTCAGTGACTGAGAACTGATATTCTATAAGAAAAAGTGTTTTTCAATTTGGTTCGACAGTGTGCTGCGTCTCACAAGTGGCTCGTGGTACGAGGCTCTGGTTAAAGACGTAGAGCAAAGAAGGACGGCCTTTATCTGCAACCATGCGGATATGAACGTCATGTAGGTACCCACCGGAGCCTGGCAGGATATGAAGAAGGTGGTTTGACAAAGTGGTTCAGGTGATTGCGGCGGGTAGGGACTTTGAGACACGGTGTACGCGATATCCCTCGGAACGATTTTCAAGGATTATAGGATTCCGGTAAGGGAGTGTAACGCGGCTCTGCTCTATCCCAGATTTTTCCATTACTGACTCTGGATAGTTTCGCTTTTTGTTCTGCTTAACGAACAATCTCCACCCTCCTCCTCGTCGATAGTGCCAATTCGGTGCTACGCTGACCTCGCACTGACCTCCGACGACCTGGGCATCCAGCACCGGCTGCAATGCCCCTAAAACTAAATTCACTGCTGTTTTACGGTCAGGTGAAAATTGCGAAACCCGCGTTTTAGGACCGACGAAACCCGATGAATCCCAAGTGCGATAGGTTTCCCTATCCAAAATTCTTCTCTCTTCCATCTACCAAAAGAATGGCGATAATAAGACTAGAAGAAGGGAAATAACGGATGGGCAGATGTTTCAAGTATTATAACATGATTTATAGGGAGGCGACGGCCTCGACCTCGGCTTAGGAAGGCGTCTAGGTTTTCGCGTCGTTCGTACGACGGAGAGGTGAGGGATGTGGGGGAGGAGAAAAACCGGAGTGAGTGGTAGCGTTGATAAAATTATTATCGGCGACGGGATTTATGAAGCCGGATTATCCTCGGGGTAAAACCTTCGGGGGACACGTGTGTGGTCCGGTTTCCTCCAAGACAAAATGTCAGAAGGAGAATAAAGGACGAATTTGGGGACGGGAGAATGATCAGCGGACATCAGTCTTTCCGATTGTCGAAGACAATCAACGTCACGCCGATATCAAGACCGCGTTCTAAATTCACCCGCGACACACGAAGACATTCGAAAATCCATCATGCAAGAAGGAACGAAACTCAATACAACACTTTCGTATCTTAAAGGTATTGCGTTACTGGCACTACCAGTCCAGCAGACTCGATTCCAGGTCTCAACGTGCATTGATATCCCGTGAATAAGTTTGGCAGAATTACGATGATTCCGCGAATTCGGTGCGTCTTGAGGGCTCAACTCGAGAAGTTTGAGTCTCAAGTCGAAGGAACGTCCAGAGACTTAATGCTAATAGAAGGAGTCGAGCTTTCCTGTACATCTTCAGTGCTCCTTGTCTTGATTACCAGCAGTATTCCACCGAAGTGCATCCCCCCAATTGAATATAATCTTGGATTAAATATTGTGAGATAGGAATCGAAGTAGCCTGTTCGAGAAATGGACCGGAATACTGAAGTTTCCCGACTCGTGGAGAGGATCGTGATCTCGCTCAAAGCTTTGGGTATATACCCACTGCTGCAGCAACGCTGAGTAAGAAAGGTGGAGCCCTGGATTAACTTTGAATGTCATACAACGACGGGACAGAATTCGTGAAGAAGACTGCACGGGATGGGAATGGGGAGTGGGAAGGGAGAAGTGAGGAGTGAGGAGGGATCGCAAAGCGTGGTCGGGGATGGAAACATCCCCACGCCATACCTCGAAAGCTCCGGGCGCGTCGTGATACTTGAGGTGTGAAGTTGGGGGCGTCCGACTCGTTCCTAGCTGCTACTCCTAACGGAAGAACAATTTCACAACATCCGGTTTCTCTCGTTCGCTACCGCCACCCTCCTCTCTCTCGCTCTCTCTATTTTCCCTACTACGGGACGCACCCCATTAACCCGGGGTTCGGCGGTGGTACCAACGCCGGAGCTACTCTCTCTCCAATTCTACACTACCCACACTTTCCCCTGTAATTAATTCAAATTCCAACCCCGGACCACTTCCTGGCCTCCTTCAATCCTTCCTTGCCCTTAACTCCGACCCACCTCTCGTCCTCTATTCCGCGTCACTTTCGGAGATCAAGTGAAATCAGTTTTTTTTTTTCATCAAAATTTCCCGGACCACTAAAATACCGAGTGTATGGTGAAATTAGGTGAAATGTTACGTGCGTACATGGTTAAGTGTGCTCAAACACTTGTAACTGTTGCTAAAATCTGCTTAAAAGGATTAGACCGCGAGGGTAAAGTGGGCTTACACATTTGAAACCCGGCTCAAATTAGATGAGAATACTCAAACTCGAGTTAAAAGTTCCTGTAACACTCTTAACACTTGATAAGATTTGGTAATAGGTCTGGGCAGGGGTTCAGAATACCGAAACACACTTTAGAGATTGCCTCAATTTTTTTTTCAAATTACATAAACACTGTCTAGAATTATCCGCGAAAATAGTGAAAGACTTTAGAAGATATTGAAATTCTGGCCTAATACTTACCCGACTAGAAATTTAATCAGGGGCGAAGCAGGCGGGAGTAAGGCCCTGATAGGAGCCTGATGTAACGCAAGGTTCCACATGGGCCTGATCAGGCTCAGGTATTTAGTAGTACTGCCTGATCAGGCCCATGTGGAACCTTGCGTTACACAGGCATGCCTGACTTAATTTCTAGTCGGGTGATCATACGGAAATCTGAGCTAGAATCACATGAAAATACTGAAAAGCTTGCGGAATTTGACTGCAACAAAATTGAACCTACGGTTGAAATAGATTCAAAAGTACCATACAACGCAAAAACAGAATAAAATACTTGAATACTATCATCGATCAATTGAAATCACTTTTCCGCTCCCAACAAAATTATCCTAAAGTACATTTCATAAGAATACTGAAACACTTCTGACTATCATTGATTTTAGAAGCCTGAGACACAATTCAAGTGACAATCCTCGATAGTGTTTTTTTATTCTCTTTTCTTTTTTGTGGTTATCAAAGCGGAATGGATCACTTAACTCCGAACATGAAGAGGTTCGAAGTTTCGGAACATTGGTATCAACCACCTGTCACGTATCTAAGGGTTCTACAAAAAAATGCCCTCAGTCTTTTGAAGATCGCATAAATGTCTCTTGACTCCCGCACCCTCAGGATGACTCGAGAGGAAAGTGAGAGGGATGAGGGGAAGAAATGGCTATCCTACTGTGCACGGGAAGCAACAGTTTCTACATGTCCTTTCCCACCTCCCCTGTCGTTCTGACTATCCGTGTCTGTCTTCTCTACGTCCGTCTACTTCTCTTCTTCTTTTTGCCCTTTTTTCTTTTTATTCCTGCCCGTCTTTTTCTCTTATTCCTCACCCTCGCGGCATTCTACTCTCGATTCTTCATAGCTAGTGACAAACGACTACGCGGGGATCCCTCGGATCCGAGAAGAAAGACAGTGGAAGTGACTGACTGCCGCTGCCCTTAAGATATCACAGATTGAGCTCAAGCTGGGGTGAACGACGCCCAACTGGGGAGAGAATTAGGTGAAAATAAATTCACCACCGCAGGATATACCTAACAGGAGGCGAAAACATCGGCGACTACATCGCTCAACAATTTTTTTTCCAAGGGATTTTATAATAAGTAAGATACGCAGAAACCGTTTTAAATGCGACTATATCTCATTTATGACGTACGGAATTATAAAAGCGTAAAAATCATGGCCTTGAGGCAAGTATTTCTGTCGTGTGTCTTTCAAATGTGTCAATCAGTTGGAAACAAAAGGGAAACATAAAATATGTCGTTCAGATAAGTATTTCTGTCTTCTTACTTCGGAAATTGCGCCTTTCATGTGTCTTTCGACATGTGACTTCGATTGTGTAAACCCATAAATCTGTTCTTTCAGATAATCACTTCTGTCGTGTCATGTATTCAAACATATTCAGATAAGTAGTTCTGTCGTGTACCTTCCAAATTGTCATTAAGTGAACAACAAGCATAATTAATCATGTCTTTCCGATAATTATTTCTGTCTTGTGTCGTCAGAGATTTGTCTAACAATCAACAAATGGTAGAATTGATGCCTTTCAGATGGGCTTCTCTGTCGTTTGGCTTCAAAAAATTGTCATTCAAGTACCAAAACATGGAAAATAATGTCTCTTTGTTAGGTATTATTTCTTGTTTACGTCTTTTAAAGTGTGTCTTTCAATTATCGAACTGCACAAATGATCTCGTTTAAATAATAGAGAAATATTTCTGTCTTGTGTCGTAAGAAATATGTCCTTTGACTAACAAAATGCAGGAATCGTCTCTTTGAACTAAGTATTTCTGTCGTCTTGCTCCAAAAAAGTGTCATTCATGTCCCAGAACAAAGTGAAGTAAGACTATCCAACGAGTATTTCTGTCTTAAGTCTTCAAAAATGTGTCTATTTTATTTGTGTCGAAGTATTTCTGTCGTGTCTTTGAAACCGTTGTTCCATTCAGTCACGAAACTCTAATCAAACGCATATTCGTGACGAGTATTTCTTTTCATTTTGAATAAGTATTTCTGTCGTCTGGCTCCAAAAAAGGGCCATTCATGTCCCAGCAAAAAGTGAAGTAAGACTTTCCAACGAGTATTTCTGTCTTATGTCTTCAAAAATGTGTCTATTTTATTTGTGTTGAGTATTTCTGTCATGTCTTTGAAACCGTTGTTCCATTCAGTCACGGAACTCTAATCAAACGCATATTCGTGACGAGTATTTCTTTTCCCTTTAAATAAGTATTTCTGTCGTCTGGCTCCAAAAAAGGGTCATTCATGTCCCAGAACAAAGTGAAGTAAGACTTTCCAACGAGTATTTCTGTCTTATGTCTTCAAAAATGTGTCTATTTTATTTGTGTCGAAGTATTTCTGTCGTGTCTTTGAAACCGTTGTTCCATTCAGTCACGAAACTCTAATCAAACGCATATTCGTGACGAGTATTTCTTTTCATTTTGAATAAGTATTTCTGTCGTCTGGCTCCAAAAAAGTGTCATTCATGTCCCAGAACAAAGTGAAGTAAGACCTTCCAACGAGTATTTCTGTCTTATGTCTTCAAAAATGTGTCTATTTCATTTGTGTCGAGTATTTCTGTCGTGTCTTTGAAACAGTTGTTTCATTCAGTCACGAAACTTTATAATTAAGCGCATATTCGTGACGAGTATTTCAGGGTCTTACTCCGTGCGAAACATGTCTTTAATTACACAGAAACAATAGTCCGTCCGACGGAGATACGCGTATCGTTATATTACTCAGAGTATATCCTGCGGTTTATATAGTAGGTATAGAGGCTCGAGTGGACCGCCATACGTCAGGACGAGGGTGAAAACCGCAGTACAGGTTCAGTAATAAATGCATAAATAATCCCACTGGCTTCACTCGACGCGGATGAGAGAGGTTGAGTCTAGTACTGACCGTTTTCATACCGTTTTGTTAACTATGACCTGCCGGTGTCTAGAGTTTCGGTGCGGCGAAGCGGAGCGAGCCCCGTCTAACAATTCACATTAACCCCCCCATTATTCTTCCCCATGGTATTTCGCCACATCCAAAAACACCTCATCCACTGAATTAATTATCGCAGAGAAACAAGCAAAAGTCCTCTGCCCCTTATAGAAAAATCCTATTGAGAACTATTGAAGAAAATACTATTGGACACTATTCGCGCTATGCCAATGATAAATTCGGACACTATTAAGTATAGATACTATTGAATACTGTTGCTTTATACTATTGGGATACTATTGAATACGGTTGCTCTATACTATTGGGACACAATTGAATACTGTTGGCCTATACTATTGGGACACTATTGAATACTGTTGACCGTATACTATTGGGACACTATTGGATACTGTTGACCCTATACTATTGGGGGAACAGTATTATGAATACTATTACATCTACAGTATTGAGGTACTATTGAATATAGTGTAATCCCAATAGTATAGGGTCAACAGTATTCAATAGTGTCCCAATAGTATAGAGCCAGAGTATTCAATAGTACCCCAACAGTATAGAGCAACAGTACTTAATAGTACCCCAACAGTATGGACTAACAGTATTCAATAGTACCCCAAAAGTATAGACCAACAGTATTCAATATTACCCTATAATAGTATACATATACATCACACAGTTATATATATCCCGTATCACACACAGCTATCTCATACAGTCAGAATTCCAACGACTTAGACACCCTAAATCCAGTACACTTGTGCGATTTGGAGCCATAAACGAGTAAACAAAATTATTTAAATATAATCTTATAACTTGACGTAATACAAAATTTGTACGAAATTGTGTGAGAATTATAGTTTGATATTGCATCGAGTCTTAGAAACAAGATATCAAATACTTAATACTAATTTATAATTTCATACGTTAATATGTAAAATGAAACCCTCCGGAATGGTTGACAAAAGGCCCGAGTCCAAGAGTCGACTACTGTAGAATAAAGCTGCGCTCTAAAAGGTCAGGTCCCTAAAAGTATGCACCGAACCTCTCCGCCGAGCATTGCACTGACCCTTGCGAACCTCTCCGGAGGGCCTCGAAGGGCTTTGCTCAAGGTTCCTTGCATCCCAATTCTATCGCAGGCGTTTGAAGAATTATAATCCAGTCCCGTACTAGCATGACTTGATTTGGTACAACGAATCATTGAATTTTAAACAATGAATCATCACTAGACGTTGTTGAAGTAATATCAAAAATATTTTCCTCGTTAGGCAGCTCGGTAGTCCCCCGTAGCTGTTCTCGTCTTGCGCTGAGATAATAATGATAAATCTATGAAAATATTTTCGTACACGTGGTCCAAATTCACATTTACAATGTATACATACTCTGATGGAAGTCTTTGTGTCCTTCTGTAAGCTGGTCAGTTGCTGACGGCCTCAATATCCTTTCGCCCCCAGAACATTAATGCTGTAAAGGTGTATCAGAACTGGAATCATCAAACACATCCGTTTTAATACTTATGACAAAATTATAATATTCTGGAAATAATTACATTATTGTTTTACTACATCATTCAACCCACAGTAAATGAGCTTCTATTCTATACTCTAACATCGATTTGGTCGTTTAATATTAGAGAGTGAATATCGGGCAGATAAACTCAAGTTCGATGAATCGTCTACGCGAATCGCTTGTCCGATACGCTTTGATACAGTGAAAACGGTTAGCGATAGATTGGGGTTATAGGTTAGGTGGTGCGTTGTATGATGCTAGGCCGCTAGGGTATATAGAAACACCCGTCGTTACGATATTCAAGTCTCATAGATTACGTATGTAGGTGATAGAATATTACTTACCCATATTCACGCTGGTATCCGTTTATAAAGTGCAGGATACACTAAGCAAAATCGTCCGGGCGGTATACGCGTTCATAACACTTGACACTTTAAGACAATATGGCGACGCCATATTCAAGAATAAGAATGAAGATGTCGGAATTCTCCCAATAATGCCAAACTATTCCCCCTAATCACTGATTATTGAGAAGCATTATGCATCTCAATAGTGTAGCTTATTGGAAATTCCCCTAATAATGGCAAACTATCAACTCAATAGTCAACGATTGTGACAAACTATTGAATCTCAATAGTGCTACTTATTGGTTTGTCATTATTGGGGTGACTATTGGTACCCCAATAATGACAAACTATTGACCCAATACTCGCTGATTGTTGTGGAGTACTGAATCCTAAAAGTACTACCTATTGACGTTACCAGTGATTATTGAGAACTATCACCTCAATGCTCATGATGAAGTACATAACTATTGAAAACTATTCACAACTATTCGAACTCAATAGTAACTATTCGTGCTCAATAGTTACTGTTGATTGGCTCAATAGGATTTTTCTATAAGGGGCGTCCATATTTGGCGCAAAAAATTCCCCCCCTTATTTGCATCCCCTCAGAGGGATTCCAGGGATCGGGGGTCGGGGGTCACAGGTCAACCTGGATATTCGAAAGCGATATCGTTAATACGCCACCTACACCAGTCACACACTGGGCGAAGTGAGGTTAGCGGGAACCCGCAATTAGCCGGAGTTTATATGCCTGCCAGCCGAGGCCCACTCCCATTCGACCATCAAAAATTTCGTTGACGTTCCGCTTTTTACCGGGTCTCGTCGGTGCCTAAAAGGTTTACCCTTCAACCGCTAAACTTTTCGACCCCTTTTATAGACTTACCTCAAGAATTGAACACCCCACGAACCAAATGGAAATACAACCTGTACATCGACGCCCGATATGAATAAAAGCACGTTTCAGATTCCGGGTGGAAAAGAGCACATTTCATATTCCGGGTGGAAAAGAGCACGTTTCAAATTCCGGGTGGAAAAGAGCACGTTTCAAATTCCGGATAGAAAAGAGCACATTTCATATTCCGGGTGGAAAAGAGCACGTTTCAAATTCCGGGTGGAAAAGAGCACGCTTCAAATTCCGGATAGAAAAGAGCACATTTCATATTCCGGGTGGAAAAGAGCACGTTTCGAATTCCGGGTGGAAAAGAGCACGCTTCAAATTCCGGATAGAAAAGAGCACATTTCATATTCCGGGTGGAAAAGAGCACGTTTCAAATTCCGGGTGGAAAAGAGCACGTTTCAAATTCCAGATGGAAAAGAGCACATTTCATATTCCGGGTGGAAAAGAGCACGTTTCAAATTCCGGGTGGAAAAGAGCACGTTTCAGGTTGACTCGAATACTAGCACATTTTGGGTTGACTCGAATATTAGCACGTTTCGGGTTGACTCGAATAATAGCACGTTTCGTTAATATTATAATCCGATTGCCATTGTTAGACGGATCTGAAATGTGCTCTTTTCCACCCGGAATCTGAAACGTGCTCTTTTCCACCCGGAATATGAAATGTGCTTTTGTTTGTATCGGGCGTCGACATAAAAAGTTTTTCAAAAGTCGGAAATTACCCCCAAAAGCACAGGACTTTTGCTCCTGTCACTCTCGGCTTATTCCTATAGATACAACAGAATTCGTTTCCGCACACTACCCTTAAATACGAGGGGAGGTAATATTTCGTTAACCTCTTAAAATTCCTCAGGATATTTTGAGGTTTTCGCTGCTTTTTTTTTCACCCTTTTCGCATCGAAAATAGGGAAGAAAAAATTCTTCGTACCCCTGGGTGGTTGGTCATATATATATTTTTTCTTCTTTCTTTTTCCCTCCCTCCTCTCTCTCCCTCTCGGGCTGGGATTTTTAGGGGGCAATTTGCGGGGCGAGATGCGTGCCCGGAAAAGTGCGGGTCGCCTTTTAGACGGCCGTAAATTCTGATAACGTGGAAATTGGGGCCGGCCTAACGAACTTATGTGCTGGTGGGGCGTCGGGGTGGCTCCGGCTCGGCTCCCCGGGAGGCAGAACTTCGCCAACCCCTCGGGGCTTCGAAGCGTGCGCTTCTGATTTCGGCTATACCCTCGAGCTACTGGGTTCGAAATCGAGCTAGCTCAACCTCCGAAGGTCTCTGTAAGGTCAAATTGCCTTTTCCGCAGTGCCCATTTCCGTATTTTCCGAGACTTTTATTTAATCGCGAGATTCTTTGGAATTTTTGCTGTCCCGACCGTTTTCGTCATTTTTGAATCTCGGCTGGTCATTATTTTCTTTCTTTCTTTCGTTCTTTGGTATCGATCCAAACGCAGGGGCTTAAAACCGGAAGATACGATTCCACCACACTCTGCGGAACCGGAGAGATTTACGCTCTTGAAGTAAATGAAAAACGTGTCAAGCGGAACGTAGAATGGATTAAGAATTTATCCTCCGATAGGAGTTCGGGGTCGATGAGGGTGGCTAAGCGTTTGCGAACATTACATAGCTGCGGTCTCGGGCTCACATTCACTACCAACAAGAAAACACAAAAAAAAAAGAAAGAGGAAATCAAATCAAATTGCTGGTATGATCGATATTTCCTCTATTAAATCCCCCCTTCCTCGCTCTCGATTCATAATTCTCATCGATGTACAACCAATCGTTTAAATCATCCCTTCTTTCTGCTCTTCTATTCTGCGGGGGGCACGGGGGGTAATTCAATTCATAAAATAATGGTCTCGTTGCAAGGGGTAGAGCTTCGAAGAGATGAAAAATAAAGAAGTAGATCGCTGGGGTTGTGAAGAGGATCAAGTTATTATTTGAAGCTTTCCACCGGTTAATTTACTTTTTAAATAAATTCTGGTAGTAGCTCGTTAGCCCGGAGGAAGAGAAACGAAAATAATCTAACCTTATTATAAGAGAGAAAAAATAAAGCTGTATTTGGGGTAGTCCAAATGAAAGTGAACAGAGTTTGACCCCGACCCTCACCGAAATGGTTGCCGATTTTTTCCCGTATTCTACTCCACAAAAGGTACACTTTCCGATTTTTCTTAGATTTTTTCGACTCATGGCTCGGTCGCGGCGATTTTTTCAAGTTTTTCCATTAATCTAATGCAACTCTGAAGTCTTACATTTTATCGCAAAGTCATAAAGGAAAAAAAGTTTATTTTTCTTTTAATCTTCACAAAAATATTTTTTCACGAATTTTCAGAGCATGCTAAATCGTCGATTTCGACGAAAAACGCATGAAAATTGAGTTATCTCGGAAAACCCGTTTTAAAAAATTTTGAAATTTTTTTTCTTTTTTCTTTGGCCAAAAACACACAACTTTTGTATGAAACATATTTTGGGCACGGCCTTCGTTCGGGAGCTACGCCTTATTTTATGTGATAATATCAGTAAACTAGTAAGTCAATTTTTTTTTTTATATTTCGTATAAATCACTTTAGGCGGATTCGACCCCAAATTTTGTGTTTCATACCTAAAATCAAAATCACTTTATTCGTCATCAACTTCGACACACGATTAAGTGTTTACAAACTCAATGTTCCAAGAGTCAAAAAACTTTAGTATTCTGGAATCTTTATAATAATTTGTTTTATTTGTTTTCTGATTTGCCCAAGATCAGTGGTCTTACAGTGATTACTTATGACGTTTACGAATCGTGGTTAGTGTCGACTTTACGGGAGGGAATCAATTTCAATCTTTTTATCAGATAGAATTTCAGCTTTGGCACGTAGATAAAACCCGTGACAGATTGATTTGCATCTGTACTTCATTTTCTTTTCTTACACCGATCGCAAAATACCACTTTTCATACCTCTTGAGCGGGCGCAAAACAGATCTTTTCGGTCCTCGGGCGGAAAAGTCCTTTTCTCAAACCCAGTCGCAAAATGCCACTTTTCATACCTCTTAAGCGGGCGCAAAACAGATGTTTTCGGCCCTCGGGCGCAAAGTGCTGTTTTGCGCCCGCTCACTCGGTCTGAAAAGATGCATTTCTGCAGACCAGGTGTTGAGAATAAAATCGCGTGCATGACGGGCGCAAGTCTATTACGGTGAGTGTGATTGCAGCACACTCGAAAAATAGTTCTTTGTGCCCTTGATACACAATATACTATTTCAATTATGATTTTCAATGTTCTATTTTATGTTCGAGAAAATTTTTGACCACATTCAAAAGTCGCGATTCGACCTCGAGTGATTTATACTAAATATTTAACAAAAATTGATTTACGTACTTTACCGATATTATCACATAAAACGAGGCGTAGCTCCCGAACGAAGGCCGTGCCCAAAATATGTCTTATATGAAAGTTGTGTGTTTTTGACCAAAGAAAATTGACAGAAAATTTCGAAATTTTTGAAAACGGGTTTTCCGAGATAACTCAATTTTTCTGCGTTTTTCGTCGAAATCAACGATTTAGCATGCTCTGAAAATTCGTGAAAAAATATTTTTGTAAAGATCAAAAGAAACCTAAACTTTTTTTCCTCTATGACTTTGCGATAAAATGTAAGACCTCAGAGTTGTATTAGATTAATGGAAAAACTTGAAAAAATCGCCGCGACCGAGCCATGAGTCGAAAAAATCTAAGAAAAATCGGAAAGTGTACCTTTTGTGGAGTAGAATACGGAAAAAAATCGGCGACTAATTCGGTGAGGGTCGGGGTCAAACTCTGTTCACTTTCATTTGGACTACCCCATTTATATCATTTTTTTTTTTCTCCTTTCACGAAGTTAGCCGTAGTCCAATTCCGGTATCGGGACCGTGGCTGGTAAACCGAGTCAAGCCACCGACCAGACCTGAGCTTTTAGTCGTCAATTGGAAAAGAATAAATCCGTGCAGAGCTCCCCGGGCTCTTGGAGCAGTTAAAGTCGGGCTAATTCTCTCGTCTCTGGTACGGTAGAGACCAGCTAAAATGGTGAAATTGCAGTTCAGCTGCGAATCAGGTACATAGGTACCTACCTACAAACGCCTGTAAAACCTGAATCCACATCCTACAACCGACCGGGGTACACGGCTTATCAAGATCCCGCGTATATCTATCAGGGGAATTGCTCCACCAACCACACCGAGGCCCTCAGAGCAACGCTCATATACTTCACTCCCGTTTTACAAATTTTAGGAAAGTAGATATGCCTACAGAGAAGATACATTTTTTTTAGATTTTTAGCACTCGCCTTGTATAGGCTTCGTGTTGTCTACAGTTTGCACACTTTCCATAAAGTCTACTATTTAAAAATACAAAAACAAAAAAAAACAGCAACTATGGGGTTGAAATAAAAAATCGAGAACAAGTTCCATCTTGTCACATTTTTTTTTTCTTTTTCATGATGAGTTTTAACGAGTGAGAGAGAAACGAGACTCGGAGCAGACGATGACGGAGTCTAGGGGTTGGGAAATAAATCCGTTAAACGAGACTAAACTTTGGTAGTTAAGGAACTTTTTATTGCATGCGGAGTACTATTTAGAAAAATAATGTCACCAAGTTCTTTACTTTTTTTATTTATTCATTTTTTTTTTGTTCTTATTTTGAATTTAAAACCGCCCCACGTTACCTACGTGCGTTGGTTAAAACGCAGGTAAAATACTTGTAGCGAAGTTATTCTGCAACCAAGCTTGGCAATGACTGAAGATTGGCGTACGTGCTGTATTCAGAAATAAAATTACATTTTACTCGCAGGGATTCGACGACGGGTGGGGGATGGGTGCAGGGTACTGGAAGCTTGTACAAAACTTTGAATTTCAACTAACGAGATCACTACAGCCTTCGACCGCCGCGCCTAAGTCGAACGATAGAGTTTGCTCAATTTGATTGAAACTTCAAAGTGAATTCAAAGTAATTACTGACAGGAATACTACTCGATATCAGCTGATGGAACTAAATGATATACAGAGTTCGAGAAAGGAGGGAGAGAAGGGGAACATGCGATGCAATTATTTCAAACGATTGTCGGAATCACCTCGAAGAGTGAGTAGATTTGATTAAACAAACGTGCGAACAAGAAATTAAATTGAATGTAGATCAGTAGAGAAAGTACTGAAACCAAGCTGAAACATATCACAAAAGTACGTATGAACTTAAGTTCTAATGGCCTGTTGAATAACCTTGAATACATGTATAATTATACTGAAACATGACCTGAAACACGACCAAAGAAACTAAACTTACTTGTGAAGTTGACATTGAGTGAAACATTTGTAGAACTTTTTCTGAAAACTGCTGAAACAACATGAATTCATCTCAATGCTGATTGAAAATTTGTAGATCAGTGTGAGACGCACTGTTATAACTGCAAATACAGACTGAAACGGCCGTTTGAATCGAGCATAAAGCAATTCTGATAACGAGCTGAATGGTTTGATTCAATTTCTAAAAGTTAAAATATCTGATATCTGAAACAGTGTGAAATCAAACATGACGAACTTTGAAACTTTGGAATTCGTTTTGAATGGATTTGAAAAGTTCTGAAACACCGTGAATTTGTTTCTCATGTTCCGTCGATGGATGAAATTCGACTTGTAAATCGGAAAACTGTTCAGAACACAGCTATAAACATTCCTGAAACACAAACTAGAATAATTTGTAACATTCTGAAACAAGAATAAAATGAATCTTCAGGATCGGATTAATGATATAATTCAAATTCATCAAGGACAAATTATGTTGAACGGTGAAAATGATGAAAAAAAAAACTGAAACTCAAGCTGAGTTGATCTACAAAGTGTTGCAGTTCCCCGGAGTTTGGTTTTTTTGACCAGATGAACGGTACTATTTCACTTGATCAAGTTTTAAAACGCTGTCACGTGAATTGAAATTATCTGGAACAATTTCAGATGAAGCATGTCAGGCTAAAATGTCTTCGAATTTGATCTGGATCGCTGTAGAAAGTTCTTAAACATCGAGCTGGAATCAACTTTCAAATTAAGCTGAAACAATAGCAGAACCCTCGAATTTACAAACTTTGAAAGAACAGTCTCGTATCCACAACGCACATGATTGAATTACATGAAAATCGTCAAGACGGATGTGAAGATTTAGCAACGTTGGGCACATGCAGGGGTCGAGTGGTTCGCCGAGCGGGAATACCCGGTAAGTCGATGTTTAAAATTCCGATAGAGTCTCCGGAAGAGAATTTCAACTTCCTCAATCCAGCCGCGCAGGGTAGGGGAAGGAACCGGTGTATCTATCGGCAGTAGCAGCTCCTGGAACGACCACTGGCACCAGTACCATCAGTACCAGCAGCACCGTTGGGAAATAGTTGGTACCGTAGGTATTGGTAATTTGTCAATCGGTACGGGGGTAGTTACGTCCGTTGATCTAATTTATAACTTCGCCCCATACCAACCCGACTCTTTTTACGGTCGTACTTCTTCACCGGTGATACCGCCGCCTCCAGTGGTCCGGTGGGCTTCCACGTTTTGGGATCCGACCCCTCGCCTTGATCCGAGATCGTGAAGCGGAGGAAATTATCAAGCATGGATAAAATCAGGATTATCCTAGTTACCCTTTTGTTTTCGTCAATTTCGATTCCTTTTTCCCGCTGAACTGAACCGAGGACTCTGATATCCGTCGTAGATCAGAGGCAAGGCTTTGTTCGACGGGAAATAATGGCTTCGATCTCGCGTACGCCCCGGGTGCAGGAGCTGCAGCTCTCGCCCTCTCTCCAACCTGTTGTGAAGATCAAACAGCGAAGTTCTATCTGTAACAAACTATTTCACTTTGGCCATCCGGTTTTCCGAAGGCGACAATAAGTCTCTGCTCCAGAAGGAAGCAGGCTGAGGGAAAAAGAAAACAACGTCACTTGGTCATTACTGCAACGGAGTGGAAAATAGAAATGTGATAGAAATTTCGATTCGGAATGCGAAAAGAAGTCAGACGCAATCCTAGGGACTTTTTCTTATCCGTATATAATTTATGGGCAGGATAGTTCTCACTTCCATAGTGTTCTACTGCATCATGGTCGAAAGTACAGGCAATATACAAAATCTTGTTAAGAAGCTAAAATAATTAATCCTAGGGAGTTTTTCTTGACTCCATTTCTAAGAGGAAGTTCCCTGCACTCCTGGTGAATTTGTGCAGCAATCACAGTGTACTGCTGTATCAGAAGATGAATACCATCAGAATAGAAAATCTGTTCTAGAATTTGAAAAAAAAAGGTTGCATGAATCCTAGGGACTTTTTCTTTTCTCGATATCCTTTAGCGACTCTACCCGGTAATTACAATATTTTACTGTATCAGAGTACACAAAACTGTCAAGATAAAAAATGATTCTGAAATTTGAGAAGAAGTTAGCAAAAATCCTAGGGACCTTTATTCCATTCCTGGGGGGAAGTTCATCACTCCAGGTGACTTTGCGTAGCAATCATAGGAATTCACTACATTAGACTGGAAATTCTGCCAGTATATAAATTCTGTTTCGGAATTTCGAAGGAATCTAACCGTAATCCTAGGGACTTTGTCTTTTCTTCATTTCTGGGGGAAAAAGAAATCCTCACTACTGGTCACTCTGCACAGCAATCAGAGTACATACTCTAATCTTTCAGAGTAAAAACTGAAAATTACCGACGCTATATAATTTTCGTTCAAGAATTCGGCGAAATTCTAGGGACTTTTCCGTTATTCTATTTCTGGGGGAAAAATTCATATTCCTGGTGACTTTCTGCGGCAATTACAGTATTTCTGTACTTTGCAGTGAAAATACTGTCAGGATATGGATTCTGTTTCAGAATTTCAAAAGAAGCTAACCGGAATCCTAGGGATTTTTCCTTTTTTCCATGTTTTTTTGCGATAAAATTCCTCACTCCTGGTGACTCTATGCGGCAATTACAATGTTCTGCTGTATCACAAAATCGCATGAAAACGAGTAACCAGGCCCCACTTGGCCAGGTTCCCAAGTCCGTTGGGCGAGGGTGGCTACGCTCACCCTCTAACTCATCCCCTGCGCTGGTACACACGCGAGTTCCGCTTGCCCAGGAAATATGCTCTCACATTATAAAACGCTTCAGAAAATTCCTGTTTCGGTGTTATTGTCCGGAAAAACCGAGCCACTAGAATTTTTACATTTCCTCTCGACATCCTTTCTTTCTATTTCGCTAATTGTCGCCCCCACGTTGCCATGGCGATAATCATAATCATGAAACCACTGACTCGTGGTCGGATATTTCGAAGACGAGTGTATAAAATCCCGTAACGTGTGAACAGTAAACATTGCCTTCGTTCATCCATCAAGAGAAAGCTCAGTGTGTAAATAATAAAAGGTCACAATGAGTCATTGCGACTGCACAACTACGTGGATTATATTTGCGATGATCTCAGACATCATCGAAGACGTCCCAATTCGTTGCGGGGCTGAGGTCATCGTTCGAAATCTTCGTAAATGCATGTTCAAGAAAGTCGAAAGATCGAGTGACGAAGCTGCGGCGATAATTAAACGCGATAGTTCGGAGATATAGAGAGGAGCGAATGATTTTATTTATACCTAAATATAAACGCCTCTGGTATCCAGAGCTACTGCCTCGCGTCGTACACCGCTACCGGCGAAAGCTTAACGATGAATCTGAATTTTTGGCCCTCGTCCAGTTTCTTGATTTAAAAATATTTTTTAAAAGAACATAGCGCGCGACAAAACAAATTTCTATCGCTCTTTCTATTATCTATTCGTCTCTCTCTCTCTCTCTCCACGTATACGAAATCACAGTCTGGGCGAATCCCGTTTTGATATTTTTCGTTTCTCTGTTTCAGGTGAGTCGCGATGCGCTAACATTCCTCCACTTCCGGTCTCCGCGATACGTGAATGAGTGAGTATAAACTCATCTGGAAACATCGAGCCTGCGTCTGTCTGCAGTTCGGATGATGAAATCGCAGGCACAGCATAAGTTTCTCGAAAGTCTGCAGAGATCTTAAACTGGGTTATCCGTCGACGCGGACGGACCGGACTCGGCGTGCTCATAGCTGCGGTGGCGATTCTGAAATTTGACTCCGTATTCCGCAGAGACACGCGATATTCGTTAAATCATGTAACACAAATACACTTCAGCAGCTGCGACTGCTGTCACTGGTATTAGACGGGCGCGAGCGCTCAACAACTCACATTCACCTCGCAAGACCCACTCATTCTATGTGCACGTTGCAGTTGGTGTTCGAACCTCTTACACACATCCACGTAGTCGAAACCGGAGATTATTCTAGCCTTAATTACGACTGATGAAAGCATCTCTCGCTCGCCTCGCATAGACCATACTCCGACTGCAGAGATTTTTTTTATTCTCTATGAGCAAGAAAATTTGATGTCATACTCGAGATCGTTTGAGTAATTCGTGACTTATAACTAAAGAATATGATACTGGGGTGAAATTTTTCACAATGGAATCTGCAAGTGAATAATTCAATTGAATTCGACATTCCGAGTTTTTTTTTACTGGGATTTGTGTTATTGCATTAAATTGTTCTTCACCCATTCAGCCATATTGATTATCGGTAATTTTATTCTGTTGGATTCGGTGATTCGTTCAATTATGACCTTGCGGGTGACAGTTGGATGTGATATTAATTTTGCATAACCAAACAATGTTATTTCGTAGTTGAATTCATTGAAATCATTTATGACTCATGATGTAACGTTCGAGAATATTTTCGTAGCCTAAAATTCAAGTAATTGACTCGCAAACGACTTTTTAACTGACTTTTATCAACTTTTCAAATCGAGTACGACTGTGATTCAATCATAATTAATTAGGTCATAAATTTCTGTGTCCATCGTGACAACGTGAATCAACATTTGTTGCAAACTTTCAAACGATAAACTTCTGCACGTATTTGAGACGCATTTATATTCAGTCTGTCCATTGTGATTCAAATCCATTAGAATATGTCATTTGTGATCTGAAGGTATGAAATTCTAGTTTGAAACTACAATCACGAGTTTTTGTGATTGAATACGATTTCCAATAATGATAGAATGATACAATTCGATTCAATATTTGACTCAAAATTAGGACTCTTTGTGATTAAATTGTACCCTTGGGTCACAGTTTTGGCCTTTGTTATTGATATGAATCTGTGAGTCGCCATTGTGACTTTTTGTTATCACATTCATGACTTTTTGTGATTATATCGCCCCCTTAAAATCACAATTATGACGCTCTGATATCGATTTACATCGCTGGGAGTCATAATTGTGATTGATTTTAATCTACAAGTCACAGTTGTAAGTTTCTGTGATCACAATCATGGATATTTGTGATTGAAACGCATCTTTAACTCAAAACAATGATTCTATGTTATCGAATGGTATCTCTAATCGACGAATACATTCAACCACGTTCTATTCAATTGCTCATTTTAGACCCAAATATGACTCGGTGTGATTGATTCGCTCCTTGAAGTCACAATTATGACTCTTTGTTATTGATTTACATCGCGAGAAGTCACAATTGTGATTGATATGACTCGGTGTGATTGAATCGCTCCTTCAAGTCACAATCATGACTCTTTGTTATTGATTTACATCACGAGACGTCACAATCGTGATTGAAATGACTCGGTGTGATTGAATCGCTCCTTGAAGTCACAATTATGACTCTTTGTTATTGATTTACATCGCGAGAAGTGACAATTGTGATTGATATGACTCGGTGTAATTGAATCGCTCCTTCAAGTCACAATTCTGACTCTTTGTGATTGATTTACATCGCGAGAAGTCACGATTGTGATTGATATGACTCGGTGTGATTGAATCGCTCCTTGAAGTCACAATCATGACTCTTTGTTATTGATTTACATCACGAGACGTCACAATCGTGATTGATATGACTCGGTGTGATTGAATCGCTCCTTGAAGTCACAATTATGACTCTTTGTTATTGATTTACATCACGAGACGTCACAATCGTGATTGATATGACTCGGTGTGATTGAATCGCTCCTTCAAGTCACAATTATGACTCTTTGTGATTGATTTACATCGCTAGAAGTCACAATTGTGAATTCCTGTGACGACATCAATGACTGGCGTGATTGAATCGCATCCTCAAGTCACAAATATGATTCTTTGTCACTAATTTGCAACTTGAAAAGTCACAATCATGACTCTTGGGGATTGAATTGCATCTTTGACTCAAAACAATGATTTTATGTCATCCGTGTTCAACTCACTTGCTTATTTCAGTCACAAATATGACTCCGTGTGATTGAATCGCTTCTTCAAGTCAGAATTAGCACTCTTACTTTCTATAATTACGGCTTTATGTGTGTCATCAATCATTCAACACAGTTGAGTAACGTATTCAATTCATGTGTGACTCTTTTTACTTGAATCGCATGGCGCGACTGATTTTTCATTGTTAAAATCAAGTCGTTCATGACTCTGTTGTTGATTTGAGTCCTGATCCGATCCGTGATTCAGCGGAGGGGTTGTGAATCTTACCGATGAGATCCTGACCCCAGGTGAATAAACTTGATCGTCGCCTACTTAGCATCACATGCCGTGACCAACCAGCGCGGTGGGTGTAGGTTGCATGCGGTACTCCAAAAGTCACGGTTATCCTTTTCCTTCTCCGGCCGTGTCCAACCTCGTTGGCATTATTTTAGGTCGGGTACCGTTGCACACAATCCATCCTGCCCGTTTCTCTTCCTCTTTTCTCCGCCTCCGCCTCCGCCTCCGCGTCCGACTCTGACTCTGACTCTTCCACCCGCGCCATCAGCGTCACGCGAGAGCGAAATTCGAGTCGTGAAATAAGCGGCGGTCTCCCCGGTCGCTTTGGGCCGCGTCGCGACTACCCAGCGGGGACATTCTAGGTACTAAACGACGTACAGAACTGACATTTTACGCAAATAGTCCGTCGCCAACCAGCCACCAACAAGTAAGTAGCCGGCGAGTCGCCACCCAGAAAATTACACCGGTTACCGCGGAGACGTAAGCTGAGGTGATACACGAACAACGTTTTCAACATCTAACCAAATAAATGGACGTTCATCGTAACGAAATCGCTGAAGATCCTGGGAAGTGTGGATGACTTGAAATAGAATTTGAAATGATTTTTCAGTGGTTGAAATCATTTTTATGATTTTGAGGATGAAATTTTAACAGAATCATTTTCAATGCTTCAACCAGTCGTTGAGGAGCCATTTTTTCTTTTAAAAGAAAGATGATTTTTTTAGGAAATTAATAACATTTAAAGTAAACAAATGAAAAATTCAAGAAACTGGCTCTTCAAGGACTAGTTTGAACATCGAAGATGCTCCGGTCAAAATGTCATCTCAATACTGATGAAAACAGCGTTTCGCGAATACCGCTGCCATTCTTACAGTTTTGAATGATTTCACTGTCAAAAAATACGAATTGTGTATCAAGTATTGCACTAAACATTGGTGAAAATCATTTGTGAAAAAAAAATGTCGTAGGTACTGGAGAAAAAAAAATGATAAATTTTGACCTTATTTAGGTGCCCCTATGCACTGACGTGGCCCTTTAAATGACAGTTCACCAGGGTCTGTTAGGCTCTTCGTCGTGGATCATCTCATGGTATAAAACCACTCCCATAAAGTATTCACACAGACGACACACCGAAACATTTGTAGACATGACGATGCGCCTGCATAAACCAGACACAACGGTATGTCTACCGGCATAAAAGAGCGATGCGAATTGCTTTTGCATCGTAGGAGTTGTAGGTATAGTTATAACTACAGCGGTAGCGGATACCCAGGGTGCAGATATACTTGGGTGGTCATCGAAGTTATTTCCTGCAATGCACAACTACTACGACAACGACGACACCGCGACGCGGTGACTAAAGTACACCGCCCTGACGGCGGCTATTATATCACTTGTGGAATACCTATACAACCAACGCTATACTAGATCATAGTCGTGGCTACAGATTCCATCCACATGGTCGTACACCCAGACCCGCGACGTCCATAGGGAGATGAATTATCACGCGGTGAGGTCGCAAGTCAATGCGTAGGCTGCGTTGGAACGCGTCAGGCTTTTCCCAGTACGAAATCCGCGACGTCGATCTGAGAAACGTTAATATTTAGCTGAGTCAAAATGATAACGTTTTTAGCTGATTTTCTCAGTCTTCAGATGATCAAATATGCGATCAGAAAAATGTCTAGTTATCATTACCATTCATATGGCATCAAGTATTCTTTACAGTTGACCAAATTTCAGTTTAATCGACTATTTTCACAGTTCTGTCGGTCACGAAATGCGACGACGATACGAATTTTTCTCAATGTGTGAAAATTAGGATCTTCGAGTCACCGTAATTTTGATTTTGGAAAACCTAAACGAGAAAAGAAGAGAGTTACTAAAAATCGGGAGGGATAACCAGGAGCAGATGTAATTCTGAATTATACTTTCCGGCTGTGAAGGTTGTGCGGAACTGGAAAACGAAAAGCTGGAAACGGAAAACGGAATGAGAGAAAAAGGGGAAGCACATGGGGCCAGGTCTGCGGTATGCGAAAAACCGCTTTTCTCTTAATTAACCGAAACCCGAACCGCCCCGGAATCCTCGCCCAGGTGTATTAGATTTGATTTACGATTTGCCGCCCCCCACCAAACCTCACTTTCACAGAAACAAAAAACGAAATATTGAAAGAGGGGAAGGAAACTTCCGAAAGCAAGATTTCCACTGCTTCAAAAAGCTTCAAATCCAAATTGTCTCAACGTTTTTGGGTCACATTTTATCACCGGTTGAAAATGGTAATTTCAATTCCGCGATTTGCCCTTAGAATACGAAAAAAAGCCTTTCTAATTAACGACGAGGTGGTAACAAACGGTAATGATCATTCTCTCTGGCAAATAAAAGCACTTTTCCTAACTAATTTCTCGCATTAGCAGGTTTCCTCAATTAGAATCAATGCTAATGCCCAAGTTTCTAAATATTTCATGGTCCTCTTCCCCCACCATCTCTTAATAGTCCCCTACGTCTCGCTATCTTGTGCCCGACGAGCAATTCCGGCTAGGCGTCCTAATGATCGTGGGTTGACAATGCGAACCTCTGACCCCGACGGGGCAGAGATCTCGAATGCCTAGACCCCGGAGCAGTCGTGCTCAGACGCGACCCTGGATGCCAGACGCGCCACGTCGCACCTAGAACGTTGACGTACTCGTGACTTTAATTAGAGATACAGAGCCGCCGAATAGTTGTTCGCGTTCCTTAATTCTGACCCGGTATGTCCCTCAGTTTTCCACGCTTCGCAATCTACTTCTGTTTCATATTCTGTCATTTCGTATAGAATTATTCGCAGAAGACGAATCGCAGGATGTCGCAATTTCCAGCACGTGACCGTTCCGGGGATGCGGAATCCGCGTCCCTAAGCGCTGACGGGCCGGTTCTAAGAGGATTACTTCGGTGGTCCATAAACCCACGCGGTGGCGATTCGGCCTAACCACCCAGCCCAGAATCCAGAGCCCAAAACCCTCCTTTTTGGCAGAGCGTGAAGGTTTATTCAGGAAACTGAACCTCGACGTATTTATACCGGTATCTGATTCTCGTACGCGAATACGGAGGATCATATTCACGGGGCGTAGTGCAACGTTGCAATTGCTACTGCCTCACTGAAAGATTTCGAAATATTTGAAGGGACCTTCGAAAGACTTGAAATGATGGCAAAGGATTTCATGCGATTAGGACATTTGATGGGACTTCGTGAAGTTCGGAAATTTCAAGGGTCACAAAGACCGCAAAGAATTTCAAAGGATTCACGTGATTGAGATTTGGAAAATTTCAAGGAACATTCGCAGATTTTAAGAAGCTTGGAAAAACTTCACTGGATTTTATGGGATTTCAAAAAGCTTGAATGGACTTCATCGGACTTGACGAGACGTTTCGTAGACATCACGGTCGTAAACACAGGACATTTTGTTGCTTTGAATGGATTCAGACCCAGCAGGGATCCATCCGTCCACGAATACCGAAAATTAGATCCTGGGAGATTCCGGACCCCACATCGTCCAGATATGAAAAAATACGAGTAAAGTTGCAAGAATGTTGTCCGGGAGAGTATATCGGGGCCAAATGAGGTTCGCGAGACGGGCGTAGCCCTTGTCGTCGACTCGGTCGAGACAGAGAGAAAAAAAAGAGCGGGTGGAGGTTGGGGGGTGGTTGTAAGTATTCGCGACGCGTCCTCCTGAATTATCGGGTCGAGTATTCTCGGGGAAAACGGCACTAAATCAACCGGGTCGTACAGCCCTAGACTCGGTTCCCCGGTATAGTATAACACCGAGGTGTGAGGTGTGAGCTGCGAATCGTGAGGTGTAAGTCGTGTAGCTCGCGTACATCTCCACACTGCGTGGTATTATACAAGATGCAAATACCTCGAATGTAAGGTCCAGGTCGCAACCACTGGTGCACCAGTCGTTAACAAAATGAAATATGTATTATACGACTATTTTATACGCTGTAATGAGTCGGGCTCATGAATTCGGAGCCGAAAAAGTCCACGGACTCTGGGACATTCGATATCGAAAAAGCTATTAGGAAGAGACGCCCTCTTCCTCGCTCTACTTTTCCCATCGTGAAGATACCCTTCTCCTTCTGGTCTTTAAATTATGATCGCCATGCCGCTAAATAGGCCCCGTATCATAACACTCGAGGTTTCAGGGCTCAGATTAGATTAGGTCGGAAGCGTTAACGCGTTACTTTACTTTTCTAAAAGCTTTGTGAATAACGGGTCTCGATGTAGACCCATGCAACGGCACGAAACCCCACGTCATATTTCCTCTCACCGAGCTCCAGGGTCAAACTGTTTTGCTTTCATCGCGGTCTGTAAAGTAGAAGAAGAAGAAGAAGAAGAAGAAGAAGAAGAAGAAGAACCTCTTATCCACTACTTGGTTCGCGGTGGCATGAATTTTATAAAGTTTTAATTCATAATTGTATGAAAGTATCTTCTTTTTTCTAACTATATCATATAGATGTTCCGTCCGCCTGGTCTTTCCTTCGAGATATATAAGTTGCGGTTGGATATCTTATTTTTTTCATTTTATTTTCATCCACCAAACTAATCCAGCACGCCCCAAGCACTTGGGAAGCGAGTTTACCGATCGATATTAACGGCTCGACAAGAAGAGCCAGAAATATATGTTGCTGGATGCGCCGCAACGTCGGTTGAGAATCTCAAGTTCATCTTAAGATTGTGGTCTTGCAGAACACATTTGCCTTTTCAACGTTCACTTCCTCTGCTCCGCTCTGCAGATCCTTATCATCGTGCTGTGACATTCTGTCCCTCAATCTCTTCGTCTGTCACGTTTGATGATCCTCGAACATCAAACCTCCTAAGGGCGGTAACAAAACCCGAGTGAAGAGGAGGATGAGAGTCAGAATGGAGAGGAGAAAGAAATAACAGAACCAGCCCAGTCTGGGTTACTGCACCGAGGAATGCAACTCAAGAACCGCACCGTCACGGAACCCCGGGTCCCCGGCTAGCTGGTTTCTCGGTCCGAACAGGATGTTGTTCAACACTTTGCAACAGCTCCGTTGTATCAGGCCGAATCGAAAATCGAGAACTAGATTTGAATTTCGTGTTTCGACGCGATTCGAGACGGCAATGAATCGGTTCTAAGAAATGTAATGACTCCGAGACCCAGGTTGCATCCGAAGATTAGAGAAGGAACCAATGTCGCGCATTCTAGGACTGGCACTCTGCCCAACTGACGAAGAACTTTAGTGCAGCCCGGAATGGATAATGTTGCACAAGTCTTGGTAGCTTCAAGCTTCGGCTGCATCGGTTTCGTATAAGCGTATCTCGTCCTCTGTGTTGGAGAGCATCAACACAAGCGCTCTTGTACTTACAAGTAGATTCATACTCCGTAGAACCATTAAGTACCGTGCAACTACTGTGCAAATTGGCTTCGTTAAGGCGGCTCTACATGCAGCGTCTTCTGGCTCTCACCCGATCCTACGCTCTGATGCTCGATCAAATATTTTCCACTCTTCTCGCGCCCCAGATCTGGTCAACCTGATGCGTGGTCAGCTGCACCGGGTAAATTGAACGGCGTCGAATGTACCTGCGGTCTGGAGCACTCTGCGGTCCTTGAGCTGGATAATCCTTATGCCAGTTGGTATAATTCCGATCAAGCGGTTTCCTGGAAAATAACTAAAACTACGGAACAAACCAGAGGCTCTTCGTATTCTGAATTGCGGAAAAACTCCTCGACTTCGTCAATTCAGGGGCGCCGGTCCTCCGCGCCATATCACAGCCGAGTACCGGATGCTCGCCGAGGTGTGAACTCTGAATGTCGAGAGGGGTCGCGGTTATTACGTGTCTTGAGCAGACGCGAGGGGTGGAGTCATTTGGTCAGGAGATGAGATACGCGGGCCTTTTCGAAACTGGATGACGAACCTCCGGGTGAACGTGGAGAGTTGGATCTTGGATGAATTGTTGAGCAGGAGTGAAACCCGGCGGGGGTTGCGTGAATATTGGTGGGTTTAATCAAGCAGTAGAACGAAGACAATGAGGACGAGGAAGCGGGGTAAGATGATATTTTAATAAAGCTATGAAAGCGTTTCCCGCGCGCCTCGCCCCAGCACATTGAATTGTTATGGAATTCGGGTTGGATATTGGTCCGAGTCCGAAACAAATTCACGCTCGGCTCATCCGCGAGTAATGAAAAGGCAGTAGTTATGAAATTGTGCTGAACTTCTGGAGGCTCCGAGCTCCGGAACCCCGAGGCGCGCCGGTTCTCCGTAGGTACCTACTTAAGGGTTCCGCGATGGGGGAGGGGCCTCCCCTATCTTTAGAAATGAACCGAGAAACAACCAACGAACGAGAGATAACCAGGGCCAGGGGATCCGGCTAAAGTTAAACCCGAACCCCTCCTCCAACTCGGGTTCGACTATAACCAACGGTATACTGTAATCAAATGAAATTAGCAACGTTTCTCAGCAGCTTTCGTACACAAAAAAGAAAACACGACTAGAATCTTATTCCAACATTCCTCGCAGCACACAAGGTTGCAATTAGCGCGAGTGTGATCCTCTACCATACAGAATTTACCAATGGGAGCGTGGTCTCTAGTTTCTACAGCAAGAAATCTTACGATGAATGTTATCCCTCACATCACAGGATGTTGCAGTGAGTATGAGTCTGCTGAATGCTCGGAGTCTATGGAATGCTGAATGAGGCTTGGTGTGAATATGATTCCTTACATCACTCCGCGTTTCATTAACCCTGGGAGTCGACTGGTAGTTATCCACCCTAGGGTAACCTGAAAAATGACATTTTTTAATGTTTTTCGTAGCACTTTTTGGCAATCAAAAAGGATTCTTCACGAACTAAACTTCAATGAAATTGAATTTTCTCTTCACCATTCTCTTCCTTACTGAAAAACGAGAAGATTCATGTACTTGCGGATCCCATTATTCGCTTCCAGAACGATTATACGAGCAAGAAATGCGTGGGGTGAAAGGTAGAAAAAATAAGTCTGTAGTTCTAGGGTTGAGTCTGAATGTAATCACTCACATAACATGAAATCACAACGAATGTGATTCCCTACAGTAAAGAATGGTGCAATGTAGCGATGACGTTGCAATCGATGTGAGTTCGACCCCTTGAAGGACAGAATGATGCAATGCAATCAGTGGAATTCTATGCAGCAACGAAGGTAGCAATAATTGTGATTGGTCACATCACGCAATGTTACAGTGAGGGTTGTCCTGCAATAATCGTAGATGTGATCCCTTAGAAGATAAAATGTTGCATTGAGATACGTGATCCCTTACAACCTACTATTCTGCGATGAGTGTGATCCTCTACAGCATACAATGTACCAGTGATGGTTACCCTTTACAGCACCTACCCCGGGCAGAAAAATTTTAGGGGCAATTTAGGGCTACTGTAACATTAGCATGACCTTGAAGAGGGTCAAATATGACCTCATCAAGTAGAGACACCCCAGTGTAGCATCACTAGACCTCAATTCCAGTGAAATATGGCTTCCTCTAGTAGGTCACTACCAACAAGGCCCCAGCAAGGCCCTGGCCTGGCTTCCCGAACAGAATTTTCTGATTGGACCACATCAGTCATAGCGTTACCTGCCTGATCAGGCCATAGTCTGGGTTCCAGGTGGAATAACCTGATCAGGCCTCATCGGTTGAAGGTTTACATCCCCAATTGGATCCCGATCTCGATGATTTTTCGGGAAGCCCGTGCTATTCGATCAGGTAGTAGAAATCTGACGACTTCAGTGCAGATTGAAAGTCACCAACTTGAAAAGTCGGTAGATCAAATCGATTATACGAATTGATAATTGAAAGTCTGGTGTCTGACGTCGGGTTTGGATCAAGATGCAAAAAAACACTCCTGCCCGTTTTTGGCTCGACATTTGTCAGCGCAATATCCTCCTCGGAGTCTGTAGCAGCTTGGCATGATGCAGATTAATCTCTGACTCTGCTCGTATCCCCGTCTCTTTCCATCCCTCTCGATATCACGGGTATTTGGGTATAGCTATAGCAAGCTTCGGATGGCGTCGTCGGCTTTACTCTCATCCCAGTTCTCGTTCCGGAACCTCGTCTATCCGGCAGTGCGGGTTTTCAGCCGAGGGGTCGAGTACTTTGTATGGAAATCGGAAATATTCTAATACCTTCAAAGGTTATTTAGAACCGAACATCAAGTTTCGGGCCTCGATTACGTTTGCCAAAGAAGGAGACAACGATCTCGGGGTTACTTCTGGTCCCGAATATCGCCAAAAATCTCAGAGACCGAACTTTTAGCAACTTTCAATCGTTATCGGATGTAGGTACACAAAAAGGACCGAAGTCTAGTTAATTAATCAGCGTTTAAAGAGCCAGATGATGTTCTGTGCTTTGATGAAGAGCAAACACTCAGCCCTGACGGAGATTACTCATTGTCAGCATCAGGGTAGTGGAGGTAGAGACGAGGTGAATCCGTGTGACGAGTCGGCGCCAACAGGTGTCGGCAACTTCAACTTTTCACTTTCGCACTTTATTCACTTTTTTCTCTTTTACTTTTGTGTTTTTTTGCTTTTGCTTGTTTTTTTTTTTTTTTTTATAACAGCGTTTTCACACACACGGAGGTGATGAAGAGTTTCACCTGTGGATCGAACTCGCTACCGCGGCTCTTGCTATGAATAACCGAAATTAAACTCGCGCAATTACACCTAATAGTGACACGGTTCGTTAGAAGTTCACGTGTCTCTTAGAGCGAGACATTTCGTTGAACAAAATTAGCTAATTGGTAATTAGAGATTTTTATTTTGTTCAATTCAAAGGAAACAGCTGCGTCTGAAATCACCAATTATTTTTGTTTAATTGCGATACAGATCTTCGCCAAGCGATATACATCACCCTCGTCATGCTCCCAGCTACAGTCGAACCCCCAGCCTCTCTCGACTCTTCCTGTATTCCGCCAAGTTTTAATTCGACGCAGTTTCAATCAGCGCCCTGTGGCGATGATAATATCTAGACCTGTGAACATTTCTGCATTATTTTCTACCCAGCTTCAATCTGATTCCAAGTGCGGATTCAATTATTCTGATTCGAAACAGAGATATATAGATGAATGAATTAGCCAGCAGAATGCAAAGACGGTTATTTTCAATTTTCCTTCGCCTCTGCAGTTGATAATTGAGATAATTTTGATTCCTCTCGAACCCCGAATGGAGTTGAAGCGGGGAACTAGATAATGCGAAAAGTTTCAAGGGTCAAAGACGGGACACGGCGTCAAACTACATGAAAATATTTCGGCCTTGAGGCGCCTGCTACACCCCCTTTACGCACGCGTTGCTCGTTACTAGACTCTTTTTGTTCTGCCATTCGAGGGTTACGGCAATGACCCCACACTCGATGGGCAACTTTAATCGAAGCCCTGCCCCTAAGTGCAAAGTGCTGTTTGCCACCCCGGCCCGGGAGGTCACTTATGTGGAGTCTGGGTTTTCGCAGGTTAGAGGACGATAAAAATCCTTTGTCACATTGGGCGTGAGTTTATTCCTCGTTTTGAATATTTCGTGATTTTATGGTACACGAATCGGATGAATGTCGCGTTAGGGTGAGGACTGTAGGGATTCTACGGAACTGGCGATAGGGATGGCCGTACTAGTCGAATGAATGTAGGTAATTTAATTTTCTTCATTTACTACTAGCACCCGAAGCCCGGTGTTAATTAATAAAAGTAATTTAATGAAACGCGCTGTAGCTTAACAGCCACTTCTATATCCACTAATAGCCCAGCTCTGCTCTAGGGAGTGGATTAAAACCGGGTAATCAACGCGAATTGATAAGCCCACTTCACACTCCTCGCATTTTCAGCGTCTCCAAAAATTCCTCAACCGAAGGTTGCTGCTTCTTCGCCTCTTTAAGAATTAAGAAGGATCGACGGAATTCCCTATAATTTCTGATAGAAATTCTAATCAATGAAACCTGATGATAAGACGAGATGAAGAGGTGGGGTCTAGTCGCTTACTACACCTCGTGTCACGCTCCGACGTCGACCACTTGTAGATCACACTTCTGGAGACCACTTGTAACCTGAGAAATGCCGGAAGGTCGACGTTGTTCGTTGCGAGCATGTCTCACATTCGAAAATAAATCAGGAATCAACGATTTACTGGGAAGAAAAAAGCAGAAGTGACCGCAGAAGATAGAGAAAAAATCGAGTCTCCGTAATCTGGTCAAAGAAGGCGAAGTAATGACCCCCTTCGAAGTCCTGGGACCTCGAACACCGTTAGGTGATCCAGGGACTGTCCTGTTGCTACCATGAATAGCGGAGAATCTTTGTATTTTTTCAAGGATGAACTGCTTTCAATGTACGATGTGTGAATGTAGGAACGGATTCTCTCTTTTATGATTAGATGAGACGGCATGACCGCACTGACCGTTCGTTTCACGCAAAGTAAGAGATTGTAGGCACAGCTCGGTTTCCTTTTTAGAAAGTTAATCTTGCGTATTGTTAATAAGTCGTTTCACGGAGAATGTCAGAGTCCTGGTTTTATTCGTCTTCTTGAAAATTTCAGACGACTGTCAGAAACTGCTCGAGGACTTTCGTATACTTTGGAGAAGCCGGTGTCCTAATGAAGTTAATAAAACATTTACGTATCTTCTTTTCCTCCTTCTGGATTCTCAGGTGTCTTATTAATATTGTCTCGAGCGAGGAGTCCGGCCTTGAAACTGGATAAACTTTTGTGGTCAGTGGAAATAATCCAACCGTCGTGGGTGGATCGTAAATTCTATAGTTTAAGGTCATTGGTTATGCACGTGTGATCACAAGTGACGTCATCACAAATTTAGGATAATTCATCCTTGAAACGACGCCACCTCTCGTCCTCTATTATTCATATTAGAAATGAAAACAGCTAACGGTGATGGAGTAGCTACAGCCTCCTGAGGTGATAGATTTTTTCTAGGATCGGTAATTAGCCAATAGCCAAAGGAAGGCTTCGTGGTCGAGTGGGTTTAGGTGCGAGGCTCGAAATCTTGGGGATCGGGGTTCGAGTCCCGAATAAATCCAGGAATTTTTTCTTCTCGGAAAACTCTATCATCCAGCTGGAAAATTGGTCGGACCTTATCTGGCCCGAAATCGTGGAAAAAAGGGTATCAAAACTCAAAATAGTGGACAAAAAACATTCTTGAGGAAAAGCCCCCAACTGAACAAGAGAAAGAGAAAAGCGAAATTTCTGTCACAGCTACAGCTGCGCAGCTGGATAAATCGAAGCAATTAAAACCGTGGCGTCATCTGGAAGTGGGGGAGAGATTGGATTTCACAGAGGCAAAAAGCATCCCCCTTTTTCTTATTCGTATTTTTTTCTCACTCTCTCTCTTTCTGCTTAGTCCTCCAGGGGTGCGAATTCCTCGAGTGGTTTCAGTCCTCGAATTCCAACACCGGGAGTTTTTGACTTGAGGGAATATGAAGAAGAGGAAAGGAGACACGTGGAGGAGCGTGGGGTCGGGTTCGCGAATGCCTACTTAGGGGAGGACGCATGCAAAAGAGTCGTTTAAATTCCGCGCGTACTTCTCAATAATTCCGCATGCGTTATTTTATTGTTGAAACCCCGATATGCCCGCCTCGCCAACCCTCCTTCACGGAGTGCCCTGCATACGCGTCTTCTCGAGAAAATTGGGTTCCCGTCATATCTAACAATACTCTTCTTCTCCTCGCTCTACCGTCTCCCAAATTCGGGGAAGAAAGTCTTTGTCGCTACGAAACTGCCGGAGCAGATGCAAACGACTACACGTACCACGGTAAATTCGAGTTGGAACACTGCCACGTGACCAGGAGGAGTTGCCCAATTTTCGCTACCTCCATCCAAGTCCTCAAGCTCTCCTCTTTCGTCCCCAGGACGTGTGGTTTGGTAGAATGTAAACGGTTGCGAAAAATTTAGCGGTTCGTTGCTCGGGGTCCATCGCTCTCCACGACCAGTTCGGGATGGATACGTGCATCACATACGTCAAACTGGGAATAATTTATCACCTAGGGGTTCGGTGGATGCTGCATGGCCGAGTTTTGCGCGGGGTCACGAACTTTGATCGAATCCCGAAACGGATGAAATACTGGCAATGCGAATATGCGCGGGACTCTCTGCGCTGGAGAACCTTTCATTCGGACACACCAAATGGTGGAAAGAGTAATGGATGCAGTTCTGTCTCGATGATTGAAACAAAAATATGTCTATGTGACTCGGAAACTAATTGGCTCGAAATATCCATGCTGAAATGACCTCTTCTCCGCTTGACATCGCGACGCGATGCCCTAATACGGCCTAGAAGATCTTCCCGGCGCAATTAGGATGTGAGAAAAATGCGAAAGCGCAAATCATCGTAGGCAATGTTGGTAGTAACGATCTGATCCCGTGTCGGTGTTGGGAGATGATAGATCATCTGGCCAATGGCCATATAGTTTTCGAAAGGATTTTTGTAATGAACCGTCAAACGGGATGAATAATCGAGGACCATTCCTTATCGGGGGAGAGAGGATAGCCGTCGGATTCGAGTAATCCTGATCGTCGTTTGTGACATTGTCCGGTGAATTGTTGAGTCGCAGATTGCGAATGGAATCTGGTCATTGGTTCTGACCACGAGAGGACCTAGGATTTGTGAAGATATTTCGAGTGGCAATTGTATCGTTAATCACGTTAACGCCTTGTCCAAGTGAAGGATGTCGGTCTGGGTGCTGGTACTGTAAGATCATCGGCCTGGCTGTAGACTGCTGAAGATATTGTGTGTCTTTGTTAGGTCCACGTCCAGCTTCTCTTCAAGCTCCAGGCTCCAGGCTCCATCTCCATAACTCAGATTCTACGTATCGACTCGTAGATGTTTTCCTATGCGTGCTTCGAATCAACAAACGTTTTGACCTCGCCTCAATCAAAGACTCAATTGAGAACTAAATACGGGCACCAGTCGCTGGTCTCTACTTGGAAGACCTTTTCGGGGATCGATGACTGTACTACATAAATATGACTTGCAGCGATTTTGAGTGATTCCATTGAGCCCTTCATGACCTTGGACAGGGTCTTCAGGACTTCCGAATCGACTTTGGATCATTGCTGACAGATTTTTTGTTGCTCTTTGAATGATTATTAGTAAGTGTGAAATAAATTTTACACAAGTTCGAACTGACTCATGATGAAGCTAATTAGGTTAAAAATTATGTTGAATTACTCTCAACAGCTTTCAATGCCTCTAAAGAGCTTTCGATGACTGCACAGTTCTTGAAGCTTTCCGGATCACCTCAACCAATTCAAACCGACTTACGATGAGGTAAATTGGGTTAACAATTATCTCCAATGACTTAAAGAGCTTTCAATGACTCTGAACAGTTCTTGAAGCTTTCCTAATCACCTCAACTAACTTTAACTGACTTACTTCCAGACTCAATGGCTCCGGATGCCTTTCTGCTAGCAAGATATTATCTTCCAATCTTGCCATTTTCTTCCCTGACTTTTCTTGCCAAAGACAAAAGCGTCAATACGCTGTTGATAAACTTCACTATATAGTTTTCATTTCGCTTCATTTAACAGCTTTTAAAGACTCTGAAGAGCTTTTGATGACTCTGCACAGTTCTTGATGCTTTTCGGATCGCTTTAACCAATTCAAACCGACTTGCGGTGAGGCTAATTGGGTTAGCAATGATTCTCACTGACTTTAAAGAGCTTTCAATGACTCTGAACAGTTATTGAAGCTTTCCCAATCACCTCAAATAATTTCAACTGACATACTTCCAGACTCAATGGCTCCAAATGTCTTTCTGCTAGCAAGATATTATCCTCCAATCTTGCAATTTGCTCCCTGACTTTTCTTGCCAAAGACAAAAGCGTCATACCCTGTTAATAAACTTCACTATATAGTTATCGGCTGTCAGTCTTGTCGAGGTGCTTATATTCTCGAAGCTCTCAAGCCTCTGCTCACGTACAACTTATAAAGATGAAAAAAAGAACAAAAAAGAAAAAAACGATAAGTCTACTGATTTTTTCCAAATTCGTTCATTCTCCTCCAATCTATTCATCCGTTCTTGGATATCCGAGTTCGCCGATAATAATTGACTTTGAACTAGATTAGTCGGGTGCAGATACCTCAGCGCGAGGCGAGGCGAGGCGAGGCGTACCCGGGCTGGGGTAATGCCACGTAGGAGCGTAGAATTACGAGATATTTCATGAGTTTGAGCAAACAAGCGGGTCATTAGCGGCGTAATTGACGTCTCTCTGATACTCTGTTAACCATTTTTCCCTCCCTCGTCCTTCCTCCTCGGTCCTCGTTTCCTCTTTCCTCGGCGTAGCCCCGTGTACATGTACAGGCATCTACACAGAGCCAACCAACGGCACCAGACACCATAGCGTTCCATACCGAGAGTACATTCCCTATCTAGGTCAGACCTTAATTGGTTTATACAACGGCGTCGTGCCTCCTATGCGAATTCGACTGTGTGTGTGACACCGTACACCGTACACCGTATCGGCACGGTGTCTAAGTATCGCGGACACCCACCCACGCCCGAAAGCCCGATTCACACCGCGAGACCCCCGGATGTTTCTTTAGACCTTAGATTGTGACACCGGCCTACCTTCATATTAACACGGTCAAACTCCCTGTTGATATTCCCTCCGTGTTTCCCTCCGGGGTCAGGTTGAGGTGCGGGGGCGAAGACCCCCCGCGTCTTCTTCAAACCCAGTCTCTAACCCATTCAGGGCCATGATGCGTCTTAGGGTGTCGATGCCTACTGGGGGTGGACAGAAACTCGATTTTTAGGGTAGTTTTGATGATTATATTATATCATGATGGCCACTGGACAAGGAAATCCGGGAAGTCAGGGAAAAGTCAAGGAATTTTTTGGTGATACAAAACGAGACAGAATTGCGGAAGGATCCCCAGCGATTTTTTTCTCTACTGGAAATATGTAGCAAAATTTGTATCATTTATAAGTAAAAAAGTGTTATCATGAATCGAAATCATTGTTCCGAATTTTGGTCAGGATTTTTTTTTTTTTTTTTTCTTGGTGAGGAAAGTCAGGGAAAAGTTAGGGATTTTTTTTTTACCCTTCATAATGGCTATCGTGTTATTTTAGACAGATTCTTTCATTTTTTTGATCCGTTTCATTGAACTATATCGACTGACATGGACACCTTGAAACTCCTTCAGGATTTAAAACCGATGTATAAAGATTTGTAGTAATATTTCTCTCGAGATGTGTTATAGCAGCTTCTCTTTTTTGGCCCGAGTATAAATGGCGAAAATTTTGACCAAATCAAAACGGTTACTTTGCCCAAGAGTTTGATTAAATCTCTCCCTAAAAAATTAAAACATCAGTGTTTAAAATTTTTTGACCCCATAAAAACAGCTACTTTGTAAAAATGTAAAAAATTGGCATTTGCAAATTTGGACGATATGAAAACAGGTACTTTGCCCAGTATTCGGACAAATTCCCCCCCCCCGAATAAAATGAAAACTGCACTAATATTTGAAAATCTTGACGTACTTTGCCCAGAAGTTTGAAAAAATTCCTCCCTGCAAAAAATGAAAAGATTGGTGTTTGCACCCAGAAAAATTTCTAGTCAAAGTTGCCATTCATCAACTCTTCTTCACAATAAACCAAACTAAAATATAGTATTTCCAACCATAATTTCAGCTTGATTGCACTATTTTTATGCAGTTTTGTCGATTACAAAATGCGACAACGATATGAATTTTCTCTCAGTATGATAAATATTCGATAATTTTTGGGAAAATCCTTTCTCCCTGGCTATTCTTTCAAGTGACAATTCGCTTTTCTCGAATTTCAAAATGAATGAAAATTGATGATACGCCCACGTCATTTTCGGATTATGGATTGATGATGACAGAGGTGTGACAGCGCGGATGGAGTGTAAAGAGAGAGAGAGAGAGGGGGGGGGGTCTGGGTGGAAATGTGTTTCGGTTGTCGACGAGTGTGGCCAGCCGACCAGGCCATTCGTCACTTCCTACCCGGGCCTCATTTCACCCGATTAATTATAGATCGCGCCCGCGAGTTCGAGCTGACTATTATTATTGCACCACCGCCCACGCTCTATCAAACAGAGGCTACGAGACTCTCGACCAGAGACTAGATTTCTGGAAGTCTTCTCGTTGCGAGAGTATTCCAAGATTTTATGTCAAACCGTTACGACGTCCGGATAGTCGGACTCGTAAAGAAACCGGAAATAATAACCTGTCGTTTCAAATAATCAAAATTCGAGGCAACCTGTTTCTATAGATTTTTGGTTTTATCGTTTTTTATCTAGAAGTTTTATCAGTGAAACTATCGTTCCTCGTCTCGAAGAAGCTGCCCGCGATACCAACTGGTTTTTCAGTCATCCTTGAATCTTTGAATTTCTTCCGAAAATTTATGCTAATTTTCTTGCATGATTTCATTCGTTGAGGTCTCACAAATTTCTTCGATTTTAGGTACTGATAATTCTTCCCAAAAATTTGTTCGTAAAATTTCACGAATCACAAAATTTATTCAATTAAAAATCTGAAGAATCTGAAGATGACGTTTGAAATTCGAAATGTCAGAAGTAAACTCCTTCGACTTTTATAACGATTTCGCAACAACCACGCCAATCCTTAATCTTAATTTTTCAATACTAGTATTTGTTGATATTTTAGAGAAACGTTAATTTAGTCAGAACTTTTTCGAATCATTTTCATCATCGAATCGGTGAATGCATTGAATAATCCTAATTCCAATGTCATAAATTTCAGTCGAACCACTAATCAACTTTATTTTATTATGCGATTTGACTCATAAAAAAGGATTTTGCCAATTTCGTCAAATTTATACTCATTCGATTTTACTTGCAATCAAAATGCAATTTCCAAACAGTGTGAATCTCGATGTCTTCTTCTTCTTCGCCAAATGTGAATAAAATTATTTTGAAAAGTAAATTGACTCAAATATTCCCAAAAATATGACAAGAAGATGATGGAATATAATTTTTTTTTTTTTTTTTGTTGAAGATGTTGACAGTCGAATTTGACCTAATTGTCTAGAAATAAGTGAATCGAATATCGCTATGGTACCTACCAGAGTGACGATGTCAAGAAATATTATTGGCAACCGATGCAGCAACGTTAATGACGGTGACGGTGGCGCAGACGTCGTTGATGTGCATAAACGGCGGTTCCAACAACTTTCCTAGTCTCTGAATTGTGACTTCTGACTTAACAACTTCTAGCGAATTCGAATTATTGTCCATTTAACGACGTCAACCTAGTTTTCAGGTTATTTTCGGTATGAAACGTACCCGCTTTACGGGATTCGATACACGATGCTAGATGTATGTTCGATGCTGTACCGGAAACCAGAAGCCGCAGTTGTGGACGCAAGATCGATTTTACCGATTCTTCTAAAAAAATAAAGTCTACCTTTCAATCACAGAAGGATTTTGATAGCTCGATTTTTTGTTGCTAAAATTAACAAAAGTGAGACAAAATAATAATAACAATAATAATAATGTCTTTGGAAATTGGATTTTGCCTCTTGGTCGTTGAATACTCAAGATTCATTGATAGTGCTGATTTAAAAAAAAATCGATTACAGGTTCATCTTTTGCTGATTTTTCGAATAATTTCTGAGATTGTAAGAAAAATCGAGGAATTTCGCATCGGATCGATTTTTGTAATTTTATATCGATTGAATTGTTACATAGTTGCGAATTCATTGCTGACTAAATAAATTGGTTTGTTTCGAGGCCGAGGGTTGAATTCTTCACCTCTTGTAATCGGCTTTTCTGCATATCGCGGACGGAATTATACTCTTGGGATTATAATAATCATGGGTGGAGATCGTGACCGCGAGAATCTGCCTTTTCAAATATTTAACTAATCCGCGGACTGAACTCATGATCAAGTCATAAGAGTCTGCGAATTGTAATTTTCCAAGTTTCCTTTAATCAGAAACCATAATTCTTGGTATTTCATCGCCGACTTTCCCTCATTCTTCATTTCGAATAAGTCTCTCTAAACTTCTCCGGAATTATTTTCTGCTAAAAAATAATGGTCATCCGAAAAATTTATCAGTTTTATGAAGTTTATGCTCTTGGGTTCGGAATTCAGTTGGGATTGAAAAGTAGATTCGAATTGAATCTTGTCTCTAAAAAATATGAACAAAATTCGGTTTGTGTCTTTAATTCGTTCATTTGTTATTCAAATTCCTGCGAGGTGACGTATACGTCGGTCTGGAGCATCGAGTGTAGTTGGAAACATAATGTTGCTCTTTGAGGCCGTGTGTACCAGTCGAACCTTCCTCTTCATCTTACGCCTGCTACTCTAATTGATCCTAATCGATCCTAAACGATGCTCTAAGAGCCGTTGCGCGTATAGAAATGTGAGAAATCTTACTATGCTCAACGGCTCACGTTCTAACAGCTCCGCGTTCGCACCTAAAAAATCTGAAAGCATAAAAATTAAGAAAACAATGGAGCTGAGACCAAAAGCCGTGAATATAAATATTTTACAGGAAAAATTTGACTTAATATCAGAAAAGTTCACCAAATTATCCCAACAAATGTGGAAGTTGTGATTTTTTAGACAGTTCCAACGTCTCCCATTCTGAAACCGGAAGTGGAAATGAGACGAAAATGATGTGGGCTGATTGTCTCGGATTCAACGATTTTCTGTCAAAATTTCAGCAAAATCGGTTCAGTGGTCGTCGGGAACCGTTTTCCGGAAGTTTGTTCCGGGATTCTTTTCACCGGCTTGAATAACGTTTGAATATTTTTGAATTTATCAAACATCCGTTTATACACCGATATTCCGCAGTTTTTAAACCGCAGATTCCGACTTCTGATTCTATGATCTCTGACGAGTTCTTTGACCACTGGGTTCACTGGCAAATATATATCCAACCAACGATGATCAAAGCCGGATGGCGATTAATCCTTGCTTATTATTATTATTCTAATTATTATTATTATTATCGTTTATTTACGTTACAGATCTCCGTCCGTGTTTTATCTGGTTCTATCGACGACTGTACTCGATTACTTGATTCGTCATTTCACCATAACGTCTGTAGGAAAAGTGGTCGAGAATTTATACATTAAAGATTGACTTGAGAGAAAAAAAAAATTTTTCCGCGACTCAAATAGGTCCAAATCTAAATATTAATTGGGTCATATTTCTTATTCTTCTCCAATTAAACGGAATTCATAACGAATGACAATGACAGAGTTATGACGTCGTCCATATATAAAAAGAATATAGAATCAGATTCATTATCAGTTGCAGAAAAAAACCAGAAACTACTTTTTTTAGCGGCTCGTAATTTTTGTCACCCGTTTTTTTTCTGCTTCACTGTAAATTCGACGAATTTTGAGTAAGTAATTAACGATCCGATGGAATTCAATTATCTGCAGTCCGAATGATAATGGAACTTTTGACCATTAATCGAATGCCAACAACGTTCAATAAATGAAGTAGAATTTTTTTCAATGAAAATTCTATATCTATAGTGCAATGGTTTATTAAAATCGTTGAAATTTTTGTCAAAATTTAATTCTCAGTGTTAATAAAAACTGAAAAGTAATTACATTGAAACTTCAAACATTTAGAAACTTTGGAAACTAAAAAGAAAAAAAAATCCGAGAACTAATTTGTTGAAAATTCAATAAAACAGTAAAAAAAAAAAGAAACAAATATCTAAGAAATGGTCAATCAGAACGTCGAAACAAAAATTGAACGAAATTCTGTTGCAACTTCACAATACAAATAAAAAATTGAATGAAACCATCGAGGTACAAAAACGAGGATACCAAAAAATTGAAGCAACTAGTTTGAAAAATGCAAAGAATGATTGAAAAAATTCCGGAAAATCGGTAAAAACTAAACGAGCGTTTGCTTCCACCAGGCAGGATACAAACTCTATGCGAATTATTGAAAACAAAAGGTAAAAAACGAGGGGGGAGGGGCTGGTGAGATAAAAAAGGTGGAATAAATACGAAGTGAAAATGAAATCCGCAAAACTATACCGCGCGTTGCCAGAGGCGAGTTTTCAGCAGTGAGCTGCGAAACGATAATAATTAACGAATTTTAATTGGCGTTATTAAGTGCTCGTGAAATCGTCGTCGATTATCGGATACTGGACACGAGGCATTATCGCGTGGCTCGGTCTCCGGGCTGGCGGTACAGTGTGGGCATCCAGAATCCGAAATCGAAATTCGCGTATCTCGATTCGGTTTCATCCCCTTTGGTACCCGGCGCTTTGCTGTGGACAGAGCAGCTGGTATGTGTCCGATCGAATACGTCATATATATGGAATTCTAGATGGGTTATCTATAGATGTAACAGATGACCGCATCATCCCCAGCCTCCCTCGGCTGTTTGCATATTCCGGCTAATTAATGCCATTCAATTCCGCACAGTTCGATTCCCTTTCGACCAGCGAACCACCACCCTACACCCTTCTCTCTATCCTTCTCCATTATACTACGCATAGGCTCTCATCGCGTTACAATATTCAAATGCATTACTCGGAATGGGATTACGTACAACTTCTATTAACCGTTGGACCAGATTAGGGGAAAAATCGAAATTGATCTACTAGTTGTGAGTCTGATAAAAAAAAGACTTGAAACATCGATCATCCAGACTTCAAGACTTCAAAGACTTCATGAGACTTCTGGGACTTCACACGCTGGTTCACCGCTCGGTTTTATATTTAATCTTCCATTTTCCATTGTCTATCAGTTATCAAAGAGAGGCGATCGAAGCGGCCATTGAAGATCAGAATTTGAGAATGAAAGACATTTAAGGTGTTTTAGATTTTTTTTCAACTGGAACGAAAATTGATGGTCAAAGTTACCGTTGAAATTGTCCTTGAACTGAACCTTAAATTTGGGTAGCACTGATGATACCAACAATATTTCGATATTGTCCAACGAAAATAAGAGTTCAAAAGTGGATTTGAGGTAAAACTCTGTCTTTGATCAAATAAGTTTTCAACTAGATTTTTTTTCCACTAATTCAAAGCGGTAACCTTGAATAATCTGGGAATCAGACCTTGAATTCTGGTATCTCCTCAAATTCGACTCGTTTTTCGCAGGGGGGTTGAATTCGACGATAATTAGCTCGGAATCTGGATGAATTTTTACGCGCATTCGCGAGACTACATGGTAGCTCACATATAATATGGGTTTGGTGGCCATTCGCTGATATGACGTTGAAACGGTGAAGAGTAGAGCCAATTTACGCGATGTCTACATACCCTAGGATACTTCTGACGGGCGTCAATGATGAAACGTCAATCAAGCTTAGAATTATCTACAATTCGTTAGCCAATGAATGGTGTGGCATCGATGCGATGACGTTCATCCATGTGACAAGAAATTCATAGAAATATGTACATTATTGGCTTAAAGATATTTCCCACTCACAATCAGACGGTATTTTCATTTTTCATCATAATCACTAGTATTTTTGCTATTTCGATTAATCTTGATTTTTTCTCGACGTTTTCAATTATTGTATGCGGCTTGCATTGATTCAATGATATTTCGTTGAACTCGAGGCATTTTGATGATTCGATATAAATTATTTTCTATGATTTCGAAGTGATTTTCACATACTTTGGAACAGTTTCAATGATTTTTAAGTCATTTCAAACGATTCCAATTAGTAATGTTGAGTCTTGCCGCTCTTTGATTACACACACACGAATTTGGAGGCCTCAAAGTAATCGAAACCGATTGACTAAACGATGTTAATAATTTCCAAGTCATTTTTTAGCATGCAAAAGTAATTTTAAACAGTTTCAGAGTCAACTTAAATGATCATGAATGGTTACAAACGATTTTAACATAATGCTGAACAATTTAGAAATATAATAATGTGACTATCATCTGATTTCCTATCGATTGCTATACAGGGTGAATTCCTAACTATGGAACACTCTGAAGTTAGCTCTCATCGAAAACCAAGATTTTAGACGGTTTTGAACCAATCCAACTGTCTGAAAGTTTATATTCTTCATTCTAGACAACTTCAGACTATGCCATCACCCCGTTTATCTGAAGTCTCTTTTTTCCAGTGTTCTATGAAAATAATCAATCAATCATTATTATTATCATTATTGCAGTGATTTAATTTTTCCAAAGGTGGACAAAAAAAACTTTCAAAATCATTACTAAAAACAACAAATGGAGCTTCGATTTGATCAAAATTCTTCATTTTTTATCACGACTCTCACGCTATGACCAACCAGCCCTGAAGCCAAAAACCTCGGGGTACAACTGACTCTGCAACGGTGTTGCACCTGAAACATGCTTAGACACACAATACATTCAGTTTACACTCACACATGACACATATGGGCGGAAAAAAACGAGCCCCGAACCCAAAGACCCCAATTTCTCCTTCTTCTAGCGAGAGCTTGTGACCATTGACCGATTTGGGGTAACGCAGGGTGGGGGTCGATCTACGTACACGATTGGAAATAGGACCCCCTGCAGACAACCGGTCCGGTCGTTTACCTCCAACGATCTTCGGTCCCTGGTGGTGTGTGTGGTGTGTGCAAGACCTAGACAACAGGTAACAGGCTCTTGCAAGACCTTGCACACTACCTGTTCTATAGCTACTACACCCCTTTCTCACACAATTAATCCGAGTATTAGAATATTGCAGGAGCTCGAACCAAGGGAGACACCCAAGATTATTTATTGAAGGGGATCGGATGCTGCACGAAAGATTTGACCCTCGAAATCGCAGATACTCTCATCGAGTCGCTGCGAAAGTATCTCGAAGAAATTTCTGAGTTACTCATTTCTCGATGGAACTGACCCTCAAAATTTATTGGAGAGACTAATTAGCTCTACTAGAGTGAGAATCGTCACTCCGCAGGGCATCAAACAAGTTTTTTTTAGAGGTTATCGTGAACTCCGTCGTCTGCTATGCGCCGCGTTTTGACGTCCTATCCAATCGGCACGTCGAAGTTGAGGAATGCGCACGCGCGCTGGATTCGAGCAGACGACGCAGTAGGCAAACGCAGTTTTTCGTCCACTTTATCTCACTTTGTGGGTTTAATCTCTAAAGTAGATAGAGGCGAATACATATGGGGGAATCCGCGTCAAATCGACCAAAAAATGAGATTTTTTCCCTGACCCCGCATTCGATCTTGTCCTTTTGCACAGTCTAACTACATCTTGAAAGGATGAACTGTGATTTTTTAAAGATTTTTTTTTACTCATCATTCCATTGCGAAAAATCATTGAATAAATTGATTTTCAATTTTTTTTTATTTTTCGCGCCTACGTAGCTCAAAACGTGAACGATTTATGAAAAAAGTTCCGATACGAACATTTTGTGGTTTTTTGTGAAATTTTCGAGAGTATTTTCATCAGATTTTTAATACCGCGTTCAAGTGTGGTTTTAATACAAAATGAGTGTAAATCATTCATAACTCAAAAGTGCCCTGATCGAATTGGCTGAAATTTATACACAGCGTGTATTTTTCAATGCCAAAGGTTGCCTGAAAATTTCATAGTGCGCCGAGCAGTCGTTCAAAAGATACATCAACAAATATTCGCACAGTGGCGAGAATTCGGCGACTATGAGGTCGCAAAAAATTTTTATTTGGCCAAGATGCGAAAATTCAAGATCAATATTCATTATTCTTGTTTGCGAACTCACGATTGCCCTTGAATTTTTGAACTGCGGCCGAAAACACTTTTTTGCGACTCCTAATCGCCGAATTCTCGCCACTGTGCGAATATTTGGTGATGTATCTTCTGAACCACTGCTCGGCCCACTATGAAATTTTCAGACAACTTTTGGCATTGAAAATTAGACATGCTGTGTAAAAATTTTAGCCAATTCGATCAGGGCACTTTTTTGTTACTGAAGATTTTCAAAGATTATTCACCAAAACTGCAGTTTTGCGAGGCACAAAAAATTGCAAAAAATTATTTTCCGAGATTTCAAAGAAGGACGCGAAACTTTTGTATAAGAAAGTTTTTCATTGCTCATCTGGATTTCACGCTGTGTTGGCTTGAAAAATCGAAAAAACGCTAAAAGCTGATTATTTGACCAGCTGCAGTGAAAAAAATACTTGGTCATTAAAATCTGAAAAATTCACGGTTGATCCTTTCAACGTGTAAAAAGGGCGAACAGATCAAAATTGGTCAGGGAAATCGACCGTTCGATTTGACGTGGAATTCCCCACATATTTTCGTTTTTGGTCCTTTTTGTCTTCCACCGTTCGATTATGTGCGATTAAATCAAACGACGATCATAATGATGATGGTGGTAATAATTGTATGCAAGGCAGGACTGAGACTGTAATTGTGTGTGCGGCTACGAGTCGTGACTCACTGCCTTTGCTGTCTATAAGTCTGTACAGGTCTGTGCTGAGATTGCGATCTGACCTCCTCTCGGTACTCTTGGTACTCGCAAGACTCGGACCCCGGTTTCACCTCCGGGCCACGATCTTAAATAACGGACGACTGTCAAGTGAAGAATGAAAGGAGAGGAGAGAAGTGACTCGCCACATACACCAACAACGTTTCTATACAAATTTTGAACGATTTGAGATATTTTTATGAAAAAAGTGACCTACATAAAACTCTAGGTTTTTTTTCGATTAGCTTTTTCTACCTTCTGTTTCTCTTTTTAATTACACTAAAATTTTTTTTTTTTTTTTTGTATACCCAATTCTAGATTCTTTTCCGATAAAGATCGGTGAATGTATGCAGAAATAAATGAGATAGAGTCAGAGAATGGAGAAAAAAAAAATAACGAACAAGTTCTAGGCTATTATTACCGATTTTTTTCCGATTTCTGTTTAGTCTATCTCGATCATCGCGTTATTTATGCGTCGGATGTCATCAAGATAGAAGTTTGTGAAGTTTAGCAAATTATGGTCGAGACCATAATCCCGCGATGATGACCGATTTTTTTTTTTTCGTTGCGTTCCATGAATCTGATAATGCTGTCCACATTATTTCAAGGAAAGAATTTATTCCGTTTCTTGATTTATACCCACTCGGTCCACACACACACGTATACGATACCAACACATTAATAATGAATTGAAATTCTCGTCTCTCTTCCTACGTAAGTGCCCGGGATCGGCGGTGAGGTAAGCCGACTCGCGAGTACGTAGCTTAGCTCACGATCGAGCGTGGGTAGTCTTAAATTGACTAAATAAATAAATAAATAATCACACCGAAGGAATCAGTGACGAATAACAAAAATCTAACTTCGGCAATGACGGAAAGGAGATTGATTGTAGAAGATGAAAAATAAAACGATTTTTTCTTATCAATCACTCGCCGATCTCCGATTCAAAACGCGAACTCACTCAGTTTCCGGATCTGCGCACCTCGAAAAATACGGTAGCTGACGAAACGGAATGAGTTCATCTCCGTTAACGTAACATGGAGTTTAACTCGCACATCCTTCTTAACGCCTCAACATGACAATCTCGGTAATCGCGTCATCGCCTTGCCATGCATCATTTTATTACAGCCACGGTCAGCTAGTGTTTTCTTCTTCAACCGAAGAGGGCGTGACCTTGATCCGTCCCATAAAAATTGAACGTGAACCACGTGATCAATCTACCAGTGCAGATGCTCCATGGGAGATATTCTCCTTGCAGAAGATTCCCATAGATTCTGCAGGAATCATTGCAGAGCAGCAGAAGCTGCTCTTCGCTCATCAGGTTTTAAGAATCGTCGTTGAGACTGGTCAGGGTTTCTTGATGGGGTACCGGGTCGGAAGGTGAAGGGTGAGGGGTGAGGGGCCAGAGGGTCGCGCGTGGCTCTTAGCCCGTCGTCCCCCATGATTTTCATCAAAAAATACCCCCCAAAAATGCGGATCGGGTTGGGTTCTGATAACGTCCGCTTTTGCCACCTCTGACGGTATCTTTAACAAGTACTCAAATGTCTTGAGCCAATTTTCTGTTGGATGTGGACGTATCATTGAATGGCCTCCGAAGCGTATATGCACTGGGGTCCTGAACACGGGTTATTCAGGGCTTGGAAGTGAGTTGGCGACCACATAGCGTGGCAACGAGGCTTATCAGGTTCACGGCATGGCGGCAAGGTTTTATCTCGAGTCGCCGCGCCGCAGAGATTAGATTACGACCGGTGCTAATACACATACTGTACACGGTATATATCCGTACGAATTGCCCCCACACACCTTGTCTCAATGGACAATGTACACACAATATAACTTGACGTTCCTGCTCATGCGCTCGCGTCGTAACGAGGTGGAAGAATCACCGGGCCAAATTGCACCGTTTCTATCCACGTTAACAATAACGCATATTCACGAGTTGATCGAGATGTGCCGATGGGAAGGATGACGAAGAAGACAAACGCATGAAGTGGAAAAAGCATAATTTATTGTTCTTATTTCGAGGCGTTATACGTAAGGAAATACAATAAATTCTGAAATATGGACTCTTTCAGGCATCGGAATCCGAAATTTGAGCTTCTTGTTTCTCCTTTTGGTCATCTGCGTGCATTTTCGATCCGCAGGACATCCTTTCACAGATTCGATCTTCGCCTCGCGAGTCCGCCTTTGGGCTATGTAGCACGTCTTCGGTTGTATAGGTTAGGTTGACCCGAGTTTAATGCGCTCGTGTGTATATGTGGCCCTGGAGTCCCTGGAGCAGGTTTTTCCCCTTTATTCCCGCCCAATTCTTTCGCTCGACGACTTCGCGTCGCATGTTCCGCTCTTCATCTCCTACTGCAGGCTGCATAAAACCTTTATGCAACCTGCAACGGAGAGTATAAGAAGTCCAAGAGAACAGGCTCGAGGGACGGAGACACTAGACCTTTAGACTCTCGTAATGATCGTTATCAGCCGACCCTAAACCACAAACAAACCGAATATTTATAGGTTAGGAGGAATTTTCGCAAATATCACGATGAAAGAGGCAATTGAAAGGAAAAAGTCGATTCTTGGTTGTTGTTCAAACGATTTTTTGCAATAACAAAAACAAAGCAATATCTGAGATAAAAATAAAGTGGCTTTAATTAAATTAAAGGCTTCTTATGAGGTATTTTATTGTCTGTAAAGAACTGAATAAAAAAGTATGAAAAAAGTCCAGTTGTGATTTCCCGAAAAGTATATCTCGGTATTTTCTTCTTCTCGTCTCGTCGGACCGCAAAGTTTTTCTGCAAGCGGTCCAGCAGGATGAATAAAGGTTCCAGGTGTCGCGGAATTAGTCGCGGCTGATACATCGCGACGGGTATTAGATATTTTGAATTCATAAGCCCGGTGCACGAATCGTATTTATAAGGACGAGAGAATTCAAAATCTGAGAATCATACATAATCAGATTCGCCGCGATCATGTTGGGTCCTCGAGAGGTCGGAACCCGGAAGAGATCCTATGCATGCCTAATGCAGTATGTATTTGGTATAAACGACTCGACAGGGGCACCGGGAGGAATAAGAGATTTTATAACCTAACCTAACCGCGTAGGACTTAACATAACCTAACATTAAACCGACGCGCTAAGTCAGCGGTTGTTTATTTATCTCCTTTTTTTCACCATCGCTTCTTCCTCCACGATTTATTTCAACCTCATTTTCCACGCTTCTCGGTTCAGTTATAAATACATGAATAACCTTCTTCTGTTTATCTTCCATATCCGCATCAATTATTTACTAGTTTTCAATTACAGCTACCTGCAATTTCCAATCGTTCGTTAATTGTTCAACATCAACTTTTTTTCTTTTACTGTTTAATTTTCTTTTCTTCATATTCGCCTCTCCTCAACCAAGATAAAGTTTCATTAATCAAATCAACCACAAACGCGCGTTGCGTTATTAGATTGTGTTTCTTCGAACAGTCCCATATCTCTGTATAACATCACACACGTGTGTTACGCGAGAATTCTCTAATCTAAACCAACCGCTCGATTGAATAAAGAAAAGTAAAAAAAAAAATTGCTTCCTCCTTCCGCGTAGAATGAAACAAAAAAAAAAAAAACAAGTCGCGTAATAATTACCACCTCTGTTATAATCACTGTTATCACTCCAACCTAACCCTAACCTAACCCTTAATACACATTCCGGTATCAAAACTCTCGCGAAGGGCGACTTTCCCCTCTCTTCACAAGTTTTGTAGTGGGGCTCCGTGAGGAACGCAGCATTGGCGACTCGGAATAGAAGCTCGAGGGGGGTCAGAGAATACGGCGAGTTCGTTTCGCGTCGCGTCATGTATTTTCGTTCGCGCATGCGCTCAACGAAGATTTATCGAGCAGCGGTGTATCGCGTGGGTGGGGGAGGCTTCGCGGCGGGCGCTGCGCACCGCGAGCCACCGGCGGCGCTGGGGTAGCTTTGGAGGAACTTGGAGGGGGATCGCGGAGCTATCGTTGCTCGTCGTGACGGCGGGGTGGGGGAGGGGGGAGCTGCGTGAGCGTTAGTCAGTCAGTCGCGCCAGGCCCCCGCTAGCATAAGCAAGCCTTAACCAGTATCGCTCGCCTCTATCTCTTACGCCTGATAATTCCCCCGTACTACTATTGTATATATTGTTTATATTTAACAAAAAAAGAAAAGAAAAGAAAAGAAAAACATACACAATAATAAAGTAAAAGAAGACAAGAAAAGAAAATATTTAAAACTATAAAGAAGTTTGTACACGATTATTAAATTAAATATAAATACGAATTAGAGAGAAACAAAAAAAAAAAAGAATAATCAAAACTGTATTAAACCACGTTTTTTTTCTCTCTTTCTTCGGTCTCATTATCGTTGTTTGTTGTCCAATTTTGAACGATATCTTTTCAATATTGTTGAAGGAATGAGGCGAAAAATAGAAGAAGAAGAAGAAGAAGAAGAAATATAAATTCTTTAATTCAAATTACATAAAATCAAAGTAATAACGAATTAACATTGCATTGAGTATTTGATTTATTGTTATTATTATTATTATTATTATTATTAATAATATTATTATTATCGTATTATAAAATCGTCAAAAGGCTTCCTTGTTCCCCACTCAACCCCTCCCCCCCCGCCCCATTCGTCCCCAACTTTAATTCGTCGTTTTGTGATCGTCGAAACTCATCGTACAAGTTTGTTGTCACATTGTTGTGTGTGGTTCGTTTTTTATTTCGTAATAAAAAAATAAATAAATAAATAAAAACGAAAATGTAATTATAACCTCTGAAATGATACAGAAAATCGTTTTTATAATCTAAAAAAGAGAAAAAAAAGTGTGAAAAAAACGTCTGATTGTAATTTTTTTTTTTTTTTTTGTACACGATAAATCATAAATTTCCTTCTTTCGTTTAATTCACGGTTAATCTCGAGTTCCGTCGAGTAGAGAAGTAAAGAAACTACGAACAGCTGTTGCGACACAGTCAGATCGTTATCCTTAACCTAACTGTACCAGAGATATTAGAGTTTCGTTGTCGTTGTCGTTGTTGTTGATGATCGAATTCTTTTTTTTTCTATCAATTTCACTTATTTAAAATCGTTGATTCGATCCTTTTTAGATAAAAAAATTTCAAATTTCGCGGTTCTTTTCTTCCAAACTTGGTTAAATCGTTCCTTAAACTACGAACTTCGATAGACTGTTAAATAAAAGTAAAAAAAAAAAAACTCAAAGTATTCCCCTTCAGTTCAAGACGGTGTGAAAATAACAATGTGATCAGAGTGAATAAAGTAACTAAAGAGATACAATATTGATATTGTAATTCGAACTCGCGCGAATTTAACGCCACGTGAAGTTTGCCGCACTGTGTGTGTGTGATAATAATCGTTGAGTGGTAATGGGTTTGAGGAAGACCGATGATACACGGTGAACAAAAACGAAAAACGAAAAAAAAAAATACGGAGCGCGCAGTTTCCGTTCATGACTCTATCTTCGGTCGGTCGCACGAGTCGCTAGTGGTGACGGTGAGGCGATCCGAATACCGTCCGTCTCTCTGCGTCTGCATCAACCGGCACCGTCCTTCTCTCTCTGTGTCTCGGAGACACATGTAGTACACGGGCTACGTGATACGTCGTTAATAAACGACACGATATAAAGAGGATAAAGAATTCGGAAGGATATGATAAAATTATTGTCGGTATATCGAATAAACGATTGTAACAAGAGATCGTGAGTCACGGATCGCATAATTTCGGCTGATTTAAAGCGCAGAAGAAAAGGAAAAGAGCGAAATAACCGAGTGATCGAATTTTTCTACATCTGTATTCGACACAGTCGACACAAAATATCGGAGAGACGGTGTGAGAGCCGCTGTGCAGTATGTAAAAGGTAATATTCTACGCCGGTTAGGTTAGCTTCTTGTACGACGCGTAAGCGGTGAGCCACGGTGTGCTTGTCGATGTAGATTGGCGAACTTAATAGTTGCCGGCGTTGCCGAGCAGTAGACGCACGAAAATCGCTGATCCAGATACCAGTAGATTTTCGAAATAAAAAAAACACATCGATAAATTGTGGTGCGAAAAAAAACTCTGTCCTTCACTGTTATTATTGAAGCGATACGTTGCACAAAAAAAATACGGGATAAAAAACAAAATTTAAATCGAACTTTCCGATTTTTAATGAAAATAATCTCAAATAGTAAAAAGATCGACAAAAAGGAATCAATTAATCAGAAACAAATATCGCCCATCCCTGGATGAGGCTGTTCTGCCTCTACTTCAGTCAAGGCTGGTAGCGAGTCGCTTTTCTCACTGTTAGTCACTTTTCTGGTCGCAATTTAGTTTCGCACTGCCAAAATATCTTTTTCCGCACGCCGTGCGTAAAGTTCGATTTTACGCACGCTTGCGTGCGTGTAATCTGACTTTACGTGCGTGTGTGTGGAAAAATTTTGTTCGATACATGTGCGAAAGTTGTTTTTCGCACTTGTATCGAAATATACTATTTTTTGACCGACTTTAAAAAAAGGAGGAGGTTCTCAATTTGGTTGTATTTTTTTTTTATGTTTCTTATCTCAAAACTCCGTCATTTATAAACCGATTTGCTAAAAATTCTTTTTTTTTGTATTTGAATGGATATACTTTCAGATCGGTTCCATACAAACGTCATCAAAATCGGTTGGTTTCTCAAATCTGTTCGGTATTCATGCAAAAACAAATCCTCTAGGTATCTAGAAATACTAGAATCAACTAAGGTGCCAGTTAACGGGAGACTTCGGTGAAATTTTTGCCAAAAATAGGTTTTTTAATTCTTACAATATTGAATAAAGGTGTATAAAAAAATCCTTCCAGCAGTTTATCAATAATGGTAAGTTGGGCTGTGAAAAAAAATGTTCAACCTGTTCAACGATGAAAGAGTATGCGCAAGAAATTTGTTTGGCACCGGTGAGAAAAATCTTCTTCGCAAGGTTCATTTCATCGCAGGAGGCTGAACATTTTTTTTCACAGCCCATTCTAACATTATTGAAAAACTGCTTCAAATTATTATTGTTTTCTACTCCAATTAGAATTACAAAACATTGCAGCAACGACCGTTGATGTAGTTACTGAATTATAATTGATTTTTTACCGTCACTTTCAGTCACTTTTTAGTAACACACATTTTGGAGTAAAAGAACTCACTTATTTTGGCGCTACCAACCCCATGGTGGCGACTGGGCGGGAAAAGTCTATCGAATATCCTAGCGTCGACTTGAATTCTATAATTTCGAAAACTCAATCCTAACATGTACAGAATGACACTTGTTAAAATTTAGACCGTAAAGAATTTCTTGCGTTTCATGCACTGCAACAACTTGACATTATATTGATTTTTTTGGGGGGCAGATGGGAATAATATGCATTTTTGGCAGGAAAAGTCAGGGAACTTGCTTTCAGTGAAATTGTCGCCACCATGCAGCCCTGACTTTTGGACATTTTTTTTTTACTGTTTTGTTTTTCATCTGAAAAACAATTCATTGAAATATATGATGAGTGCCTATCAGTAATTGGATTCTCAGAGAATATTGATTGCGGAGAAAAGAAAATATGTTGTTTTTATAGTCTGTTCATATTGGAACATCAAAGAGAGATAAAAGAGAAGCAGATGAAATTCCTATAATATTGGCGAAACAGAAGAAGATAAAAAAAAAATGAATAAAGTAACAAAAAGTCTATAATTGGATGTACGATTTATCAATTTTCATGATAATAGGGCAAATAATCGGAGATAAAAATCAACAAATCTAATGTCATCGAAATTGTGTTGCCCCTGAAATTACTAAAAAAAAGACACCCTGAACATCATAAAAATAGCTTTTTTGTTGTAGTTTCCTGAATTTGGGAAAAGTTTGTAACGTCTTTCATCCAACAATAGAATATTTGAGAAGAATCACTACGTGCATTCGAGGACGATAATAAAAATTGTGTTGAAGTTGAAAAAAAAGACACGTTCTTCTCTCAATTCAGGGAAATTTTACGACTTCAGATTTTCTACGAACGCGTTACAGTCTCGAAACTGGAAATTTTATTTCAATTCTTTACTCAATTTACATGAAGCTGAAGCTAGCAGCCAAACATTTCAAGCTTCTCCTGAATACATGTCTTTATTCACTTTGCATCGTGTTTCACAAAATTTTGATACTGATTCCATCATTGATTCAAACTTTTCGTTATCACATGTAGCTGTAAATCGACAAGAAAGAAAAAACCGCACGGAAATATTCGAGAGGAAAGAAAAAAATAATAAAGAATCGAATAAAAAAAAAAGATCTATGAATGGATTATGATTAATCGACTCGATGGTCTATTATATAACGTTGGGATCATTAGAGGCTTCGAGGTGATGAGGTTGGTCTTTTATTTTCTTTCTTCATAGTTTCATCACTAGGTGAGGAAAAAAAGGAAGAAAAAAGGTTCACCACTTTGTTGCGTTTATTCTACGTTGAAATGTGTGTGTGTGTGTTTATGTAAATTCGCAGAGAATATACACTTGTTTATCTGGTATTAACAAAATAAGGCTGTTTATCACACCGCGTGTCGTTCAAGTTGAAGATGAATAAAGTAAGCTCGTCGCCATTATTTGCGCCTAGAATGTGTGGAATGTAAAATACGGATTATAAATTGTGAAATTCGAGTAACGAAACCCGAAGGAAAAACTCAATCGATTGATTGAAGGACACGGAAAAGTTTAAAGCCTTCATTTTTTTCTGTGAAAACTAAATCGACGGCCGCTATTAAAATGGCTCGGGGTAAAAGACTTATCTCCTATGCTTATACACAGGACTTAAGTCTTTTACCCCGAGCCATTTTCAGATAGGTCTTTTCCAAATGGAAACGAAAACATAAGACAATATTAATAGCGGTCGTCGAAATTATTCATTTTCGTCTAGGGTAACTATGAGCCTGAAGTGATAAAAATAAAACAAATAAAAAACGATAATTAAACAAACAAGAATCCATAATTGATTGACACCTTTAATTGTCTCGTGAAACTTTACTCACAGTTCAGTTTTCACGGCTGTTCTCAAAATGAAATACGTTTAGGAAGTTTTTTTTTTAATTTGATAATGCGGGGATGATTTTTATTCAAATCTGATCAATTTCGGGATCACATTGGATCCATAAGCGAATCGTGAGGGAAAATAGATTTTACAGCCGCAACGTTACAGAATCACTTGTTGCGGTGTATCAATCGTTTTCCCCGAGTCACTTGGTGAAATTGTTTCTATTACGTATTGGAAAATTTTGCAAAGAAAATATTCACACGAAAAGAAAGGAAAGTATTGAATTCTAACGAATTTTCCAGATTCAATGTATCTTGTTTTCACGAAGGGTTTCCATTATTTTAAAATCATTCTTATCTGTTTTTTTTTGTTCTGTCGACGGGGTTTCTCAAAATTGATAAAAAATTTAGCCAACAAAAATTACGTAGATGTGATTCAATGGTATTGAAATCTTGCGTAAACGTCACCGAAATGAATTAATTGGCAATAAAATCGTTAGTAAAAAGATAAATATCTGAAGAAAATCAATTCAAATATGTCTTCCTTTTTATTTGAGTTGATGAAAAAATGTCAAAATCAACTAAAAAATTTGCATAAATTGGTTGTAGGCGTTTATCGCTGAAATTCGCAGGCATTTTATCGATGAGATAATTTTTTTACAGTCTGTAAAAAGACAGAATCAATGTTTTTTCGAGATTATATTCATTTCTCTTATATTCAGAGCCAAAATCAATGACTTTTTTTGGTTCACTCTGTTGTAAAATATATATACGAACTGGTATGGTAAAACCTCGACGTCTTTAGCCCGACTCGGTTTCTTATCTGTTCTTGATAAGAATATCTAATAACACAAGTTTATCACAGTCGCAGGTATGCGCAGAACCTAAGCTACGCACGCAGCAGGGTTGGATATGGATATGTGATATATAATTAGTGAATTAGTGAAATATAATTAGTGATCTCGTTAATTATCAACCCAACTACGAAGCCAGGAACCAGAAACCACAAGCACCTCACAATAAGTTACAATCATTCACTGATTTATGTTTATATTCCATTTTTTTATCACATATTTTCTATTCAGAAAACCTAACGTGACTTCAATTGTCGTGATGCAGTGTCTTATTATCTTTTTTCTTCAATGACTTTTATCTGTGAGACAAGATTGGAGATTTTTTCGATCTCACATTCATTCTTCCACTTTGCATGAAAAATAACAAAAGAATGATCTTTCGAAGATGACATTCGGGGGGTCAAGTTTCTGCGTGATTCATGTTTAAGAATTGGCTTCTCTTCTTTTTTTTTTTTTTTTTTGCCTAATTCATATAATATCAGTGCTAAAAGTTTTTTCCTCCCAATCTGCTAAAAAACTTACGTCTATTTGATGTTTTATGCACAGTTTCGCATATATATAAAAAAAAAAAGTTGAGAATTTTATTTGTAAATTGAATAAAGAAAAATTTCAATTGACCAATAATTTTTTGCAAATTTGACTACCGAGGTTTTATGTCAATAATCAACGAATCCGATGACGATTTTATAAATGAAACCATAAAAACTAAAAAATTGAGAAACTAAATCGTCGTTGTAACGATGTTATAAAAAACAAAGTACAGCGCCTTTAATAAATCAGATCAATATTTGCATACCAGATGGATTACATGAAGTTATAATATTGAGTATTACGTCAGTCGGGTGAAGAAAGAAGATTTATTTATTGCACTCCCCTCTTCAATTATTACGTCAACAATGTATTTAAAAAAATAAACAAAAGTGGAAAATTTCCGTTATCGATTACACAGTTAGCTGTCTACATTGTCTTTGTTAATTAATTTATTGATTAATACTTTTCTCTGCCCTTTCTTTACTCATTTATATTCTTTATCATCGTTTCGATATTTCTAATCCAATTCTTTTCACTTTTGAATTATACATGAATTGTAACTTTTTTCAACTCAGTTAAAAATTTTCTTTTTTTTTCTCTCTGTTTAGGGATTTCATTTCCTTATTTGCTCCTCCGATCTTTTCGGTTCTCTTTTCACACACGTCTGCGCGGTACCACAGGGTGCAAGGTGAGGGGGGTGGTTGAGATAAAAAGGAGAAAGGAAGAAGGGAGAAGGAGGAAAAAGTTAGATCAAGTGGTTTTCCCATTGATTTCCTTTCTATTCAACTCGTCTCTTTCCACTTCCGGCTTCCATCGTCTTATTTCTAAACCTAAATCCAAATACATCAGAACCCGAAAGTCCATCTGCAAAGTGCGATAAGGTCGAGTTTGTCTGCAAAAAATCAATCGAAGAGAAAAGAAAAATGTCTTCTTTCAAAAAATAACAATAAAATCAGCTCAGTATAATTCTTAAACGCTGTAATAATTTCATAAATAATTTTTAAACGCTGATGCTGCATGCATGTGATGATTGTGTGATTAATTTTTGTCCAACGGTACCTCGACAAGGAATTAACGAATTTCGATCACTCTGGTCTAAATAGACGCAGTTTTTTGGATCTCAGAACCTGTCAAATTGTGGATTCAATCGATCCACTAGTTTTCGAATTATTCAAAGAACAAAATTCTTGTAGAACAAAAAAATTCAATTCATCATATCTCTTGAACGAATCAACGAATTTTCATCATTTTGATCCCAATTATTGATTGAGTTTGATCTCTGTCGATACTGAATCAATTTTTTCTCAAATCCGTTCATTAATTTTCGATCTGAACACGAAATAAAATTTCTGTAATTCGGCGAAGGGTGCAGTAAAAAACATTTGGCCAAAACACTAAAACTTGGTCGGGTCGGTGGACGCATTGGTAATGAAGTCAGTTGGACGCGTTTTTCTTAGAGCATGGATAGATGGGTGGGTGGATGTGTGTGTGTCTCGTAGTTTTTGATGGATTCATGAAATGGTTTCAATCCACCGGAATTGATGATAAATTGACGGAGTAATGTGGATTCACTGAATGAAAATGGAATAATTAGAGCTCGAAGGAATTACTGTGAATTATTTTTAATTATCAAATGATTCGAAGAGTTGATTGAAATTTTCAAATATCAACTTAAATTCGAGTGATTTCATGGATCATTTGAGAGAAAATTAATTCAAGCAACTCGAGTCGAATTCATTCACAATGAAATCACTCGAATCTAATCAAATTCCCTCGAAGATTATAATATTTGTCATTAATTTTTCGTTCTTTCTTTTTTCTGATTCCAGATAGTGATTAGGCGTAATTCAAGTTTGGATATACCCGCAAGAAGGAATAAGAAAATTTTGAAGAGAGAGTGAAAGCAGAGGCAAAGAAAGAGAGAGAGAAAAAAGAGACTACTGCAGCGTGGATCGAGGTTTAAATTGATCAATAATAATAATCATATTATTAATATGAAGAAATCAATATTTCCATTTTTTAAACATCGTGAAGATCCGACGAATTCGACCAAAAGAAGACAAAGGACAAACTGAAATCTTCTTCTTTCTTCTTCTTACTATTTTTTTTTTTTTAGGTTTCATTAGGTGAGCTTAGAGGGGGTGATAAAAAAGGAGAACGCAGTTTGGAGTTAAGGCTGGAGCTAGTTAACTGGATAGTTATTTTTTTTTTACAGATTAAAAACTACTACGTTGGGTTATAGAGAAGGTTATAAGATGATCATCATCATTATTCAGCTCTATTATTTTCGCGATTATACGTAATAACTGAAAATTGAGATTTTCCTTCTTTCAGTTTTTCTTTATCATTAAGTAGCTGAGCTGAAAGCAGAGACGGGTTTAATGGACCGTTTTCATTTTTATATTTCACAGTGTTGAAGAAGACAGAAAAGAAAATAATTGGATATGATAAATAGATGAGAGAAAGAAAGAAGAAGATTCGTTTCAATGAAAAAAATCATCAAATTAGGAAGAGAAATCAACGTGAAGATTTAAAAAAAAACTAAACCAAAAATTTAATACAGACAAAAGCAAAAAAAAAAAAAAAAAACGAAGACTTTCCAAAATTTACAATCTTTGTTTTATTTTTTGTTGAACAATTTCATCAAGAATTCGAATTTTTAGATACTATAATCAAGAATCAATCTTTTTTTTTTGCTTTTTTATTGGCGATAATTGTAAGCTAAAAATAGTATCAGCAACAACAACGACTAAAATAACTGAAATCAATCGCGAAAAATCAAAATGATTGATTTATTATTGTTTATTGCATACGAAAATTATTATTGTCACAAGAACGTGAAAAAGTATTTTATTTATCGCGCAACAAACGAGAAGAAATGAAATCTAGATAATAAATAATTTATTTATATATACACACATACACGCGTATATGTGAATATAAATGAATGAATAATAGTAATTTTAATAATACATAATCGATTATTATTATTATTATACATAATGTCTAATATATATTGTTCTGTTTTTACATGTTGGTTTTTCATCCGATTGGTGACGTGCTGAAAACAAAAATAATAATACTCAGTAGTGTGAGATAAAAAAAAAAAAAAAAAACTATATGCATAAATATATATGAATATAAATATAATATATATATATATATATATACATAGAGAAAAGTGATAAAGGAGAGGAATAAAAATAAAAATACAGACAAAAATAAATAAAAGTAAAAGATATAGAAATAAAAAATAAATATTGAAGACGAAAAACAAAAAAACAGTGAAAATAATAAACATTATATAAATAAAAGGATAGCAAGGAAATGGCTATGGTAAACATGAATAACCTATTGAATGGAAAAGATTCGAGGTGGCTACAGTTGGAAGTGTGCAGAGAATTTCAACGCAACAAATGCACCAGGCCCGATACGGAGTGTAAATTTGCACACCCACCTGCCAACGTTGAGGTACAGAATGGCCGAGTCACCGCTTGCTACGACAGCATCAAGGTCAGTCTATGTTAAATATTCTCTAACAATTACATTTTTTTTTTCTCAATTACCATTCCAAATGTTCTAATAGCGAGAAAATCGAAACCGCGGGGTCAGTACGAATCCAACGATACCAAACACGACGTCCCTGCGATTATTAGGACCCAAGAGCGCTCGAGCAATCCGATCAATCCCATCGAGCGCTTCGCGCTCCGGCCGCTCTTAGCCCGATATCATCACACTGATCAACCTTAAATATGCCGTGTTTGGTATCGTCGGACTCGGCTCTTTCCACTCCACAATTTAAAGTACAATAGAAAGCAAAAACTGTCACTGCAAAAAAATAGGTTACGAGTTTTCTCACTCTTTTATCGTCTTTATCGCTTCGTATTGACAGAAATTACTGTGTCGAGGACAGAGCAATAGTAAAACGGATAGTTTGCAGTAGAATTGAAACGGGCAGGCAAGCAGGCAAGGCAAGCAGTGGGTTCCATCGATTTTGATATTAACACCGCGCTATCACAAACCTGGCGGACTAGAGAGACCCCCACCGACATATAAGCTTCTAATGTCGAGATGCCTCTGCCTCCCTGCTTCCGTACGTTATCGATTCCTCCTCCTCTCTGTTTATTTTACGTATTTTCTGTGAAAAGAAAAAAGTTTTTCTTTCAGACCTTTTCAATTTCTACAGCGTTTTTCATTCTTCCAAGTCTTGTTTGAAACACACCCCTCGTGTTATCTTATTATTTGTTGTGTTTTTTTTTTTTTTTTGCGTAAATGTTGCTCAGGTAACTGGGTCGAAATAATCGCGTACAAACGGGAAACGGATGAGAGGTGAAAAAGGAAACTTTGATTTTATGTGGGAAACGGTAATACTCCACGGATAACGACGCGCACACCTGTTTGATTTTTATCTGAAACTAGAAAAATGTTGGTGCAAGGTGCATGTTTATTAGATATCGATCTCATATTCGTGGAATATGGCGTGAAGAAGAAAACTATACTAAAAGAGTTAGAAATTCGTGAAAACAATAAATAATAAAAATTTAACGAATCTTGGCAGAAATCAGCTGAGTAGGAAAAATTTGGAAAGAAAAATCGATGAAAACGATTAACAAGCAAAGAATGAAGAAAATTTGAACGAAAAATCGAAAGTCGGAAAATAATCATGAAACTTATATGGAAGAAAATCTCATACAGCTGGAAATTATTGAATAGGAAGCAAAGAAAGATGAAAAATCGTGAAAGAAAACTGAAGGAAAATCAAACGATGATCAAAAGATAACTCTGAAATAATCTAAGGAAAACAGATAAAGAGGAAAAGCTTTTTCAACTTTTCGTTTCCGGGGTGATTACAATGACTCCTTTCTTTTTCTGAAAACAAAGAAACGGGAAATTTTACAAAATGAGGAGATGAAAAAATGAAAAAGGAAATTTTCAATTAGAATTTAGTGGAATTCTTGTGCTCTGTTAAAAATATCTTGAACATTTTTCTTATAGAAACAGAAATGGTCATTTAAACTTCAGTCGATTATTAATAGTCCATTCAATTAAAGGCGTAGAATTATCATTTTTTGGTTTATTCTGCAATATTTTATGCAATTATTGTAACAGTGGAAACCCATTTTTGAATGAAAAATTATCATGAATTTTCATATGATATGAGTATTCAGCCGAATTTTCAAAAACATTCCGTATATAAAATTTAGTATAATCTTGGCTACGAAATTTCAGAAGGATTTTGAATTTTCAAAACTGATATACGAATATTTAAATATTGAAAAAGTTTAATTTTAATATACAAAAATTATATGTTAATTGATTCACATACATTTTTATGAAATCATGAAAATTTGAAATAAATTAAGTACATATATACACAGAGAATCGCGATTAACGTAGGTTTCGGTATGGTCGTATCTAGAGTGGCGAGGGGATGGGTTTCCGCAACGCCACGCCGTTGTTATACAGTGATAGTGTCGCGCGTCGCGACGTCGCGACGTCGACGGTCGTCGTTGTCGTCGAGGTTAGGGCGACGGGGTGGGTATATATACATGTTGAAATGGAAGCGATAAACCCCTGGGGCGGTTTGCTAATCCCGCGCATGGAACGACGCCACGCACCTTTTTCTCTTCTCTTCTCTCCTATTATCTCTTTTTCCTTTTCTTATTCTCTCTCACTTTTTTCGCCCCTTTTGACGCCGCTGCACGGCGCAAAACGCGGCGGGACTTCGTTTGCTCGATTTACCTCACTCACTGCACTACTTCTCTCACACTCATACTCGTACTCGTACTCGTGCTCTCGTGCTTGGGGCTCGTTCGTTCAGTCAGCACAAACCTGCCGCACTCACAACAATAACGCACGTTTTACCTATGCACGTGTTTCACCGTGTGTCTGTGTGTATCCTTGTTTAACAAAGCTTGCAGTCATTACGTTACCCTAGTTAAGGCGGCACGATTCACGTTGCAGTTGGGAGAAACAAGAATTTCATTACATATGAATAACGATCGCTTTATTCCACCATTCAAGGGAATTCACCATTTTACTCCAGAAATCATTAATATCTTATCCAAGGTTCATTAGGTACACATCGGAAAATTGACTTTTTCAAAAATCACTTGTCGTGAGGTTTCAGACACACTTTATCATGTGAATGAGGGAAACTGAGGGAAAAAAATCCTGTGATAAGGAGTGGTCGGTCACCGAAATTTAGCGACCATCTAGTCACTCTTTTGCTGATAACTTGGTCCAAAAATTTTTATTTTCAATTTTCCTCATTCATACGATGAATGATTGCTTTCCGAAGAAAATGAGACGTCGAGAGATATAATGGATCAACCGAGGGCCTGAAACCTTGCGACCAGTGATTTTTGAAAAAGTCCAGTTTTCGATGTGTAACAAACTTTGGATAAGATATTAATGATTTTTTGAGTATGGAGAATTTGTTGAATCACCCTGTACTGGTCCCCTTAAAGATTGTCTGTCAACCCGAGAGAATAATCAATATTCAACATAAAGTCGTCGCATTACCGATGTAGGTCCAAAGTTTGCTTACGCGAATAAAATGAAAAGTTGTAATACAGCACTTTGTCAGATACGCGAAATTTGAGACCGTATATATTGCCTTCCGACACGTCAAAGAGAGAGAAGCTGTTTTTTTGCTAATATTTGAAAGCAGGGTCATAGGAAGTCAAGTTTCAGTCATGAGGACATTCTTGGAAGACAAAATTTCAAACTAAGGAAAAAAATATTTTTAGAGATTAAAAGCGTCATTTTATATTCCCAATGAGGTTGAGGAGATCAAATTTTCTATGAATTTACATGGTGGCGACAGGGCGGGAAAACCTGGAAAACCTGGAATAGTCAGGGAATTCTACTGAGCCACAGGGAATTTTTTTTCATGTCACCATTTTTGTGATTACTACATTCAGTCAGGCCTTTTAATTATTTGAATCTCGCTTGTGAAGACAATAATTTTTTATCTGCCTCCGTTTTACCTAAGATTGACTTTAATTTTATGATTCCCCTGGACCAATTATAATCATTTGCTTATGAAAATCATCTGGATTCGCTGAGAAAAGAGTAGGAAAAAATTGATTTTCGGGCAGGAAAAGTCAGGGAATTTAATTCCACCTGAATTGTCGCCACCATGACTTAGCAAACTTGAACGTTTTTAAATGGAGCCCCTTTGGGGTGCCTAAAAAATTCGGCCCTGAGCAGCGGAGCTCCCTCAACGCTTCAGCTATCGAGCTAAATCAGTCGTTTTCACTTTATCGCTAGATATCTGACTTCCTGTTACTCCTAGGTGAACAGTGATGAGGACTGATTTTGAAGTTTATGAAATTTTCTTCAAAAAAGGTTCTCACAGTTTTTCTCGTAGGATTCACCGTTTGGAAGATACAGGCTAAAGAGTCGGCCACAGCTGAGAGTTTGTGTGTTTCCTCCTTCTTATTAAATTTTATCCTACTCGTCATGGTTATTATGGTCGTAGTCGATTTCTCTTTTTTTTTTCCTATCCTCTATCTCTATCGGTCTATCTATCAATCTACCCGATTTCCTCTCTCTCTCTCTCTCTCTCTCTCTCTCTATGAGTCTAGCCGAGCCGAGCTGAGCCGAGCCTCTTTCATGATACCTAATGTCTATTTTTATATCATTTTATCATACCTACCTACCTACCTACGAAGCGACTGGCGTGGTTATGGCGCGGCGGAAGCAGATGTCATCTCGATTATAATCATCGTTTTAGTTCATATTTAACCATTTTTTATGTTTTTTTAATTTAATATTTTACTTTCTCAATTTTCTACGTTCGTTTATTTACTGAAAATGAAACAGTTGATAATCATTCAAACGAATGAATAAACCAGATAAGGAAAATATTTATAGATAAAGAAAAATCAATTAGATGAGACAACGTAACCGAATCTAATCTAATCTAATCTAATCAGATCTAATCCAAAAGCAAATAGAGCTGACATCGAAAATTCTTTTCATCGGTGATATTATTACTTTTATTATAGACGAATGATTGATTTTCATCAAATAAAATCGATCGGGCCGTGAAGAATAACGATAATTTTTTTGTTCTAAGGGTTTCGATATGTATGTTTTTTTTTTTTCATTTTTATGATGTCAAGAATAGGAATTTGGGTCATTCTGGAAGAATATATAAATTACTTCATTGAGATTGTGATAAAAAAAAGAGTTTTGCGATGTTTAGAGGCGTAGATATTTCCTGAGTGTTTGTCGTTTATTAATTTAACTGCTAGCACATAACGCTCTATATTTATTATCTATAAATTATTTGTATCAAACGCCGTCGTCTTTACGGCGACACAAAGTCAAGCGAACGACGATAGCTTCAACGAAATTGGTGTCACGTCATATCTTATTTTGGCAAAGTTAGAGTCGTGATCACATTGAGCTAACGCAACGGAGAGTATTAGATAATTGACTAAACGATTGAATTGACGAAGCATCTAAACTATGTTCTTGACATTTTCTATGTTCAAGACGTTTCATCTATTCGGTATGATATCACGACTTGGAGTTATTACAGACTGAATGCAAAAAGTCATTTTTCGTATATGCATTAAAAACTCGTGTTTTTTGCCCTCCTTAACGAGATGGAAGACACAGTTTTTTTTTTACCGGGGAAATAAACCGGGAAAAAAACTGGTAGGAGGGAAAAAAAGTCTTGTAGCCATAGTAACGGTGAAATAAACCAAGAAAGTGCTGCCCCTAGCCCATTTAGAAAATGAACAGATATTCAAAATTGTCCCGGATATTCATTAGCTTGAGGAAATGAGACGTCGTTTTTCCATTTTTGTACTTAAGGTACTCTTTTTTTGTGATAAACCAAGTGAAAATAAGTTTAGCACTGTTGATTTTGAAAAGGCTTTTTTATACTGAATAGTTTGATACCTAAAAATGTGAAATCGAAGTCGACTGGTTTTCGATTAAAATTTGTTTCTTAAATCGTGTGAAAATTAGTGAAGTTCTGAAGTCTGGAAAATGACTTCTAGGACTTCTAATATTTTTGTTTGTTTATTTCCAATTTTCAATTGAAATTAAAAATTATGTGCAAAAAAAAAATAAAAATCTGCTGGCCATTTTACTGTGACATTCAATGCAATAAAACTGTAATTTGTATGATTTGATTTTTTTTAAACTGTCCTAAGAGATTCGCACTCTATATTCGTGTTGTTCTAACATTTTCATTAGTTGATAGAACAAATATTCATCTGATTTCAACATATTAGCTCTTAATCTGTGATTTCATTTTTTTTGTTGTTTTTTTACAAACTCAATAAAACGAAAATTGAAAATAGTACACAATAAAATAAACACACAAAAGTCTCAGGATTACTTTGAGAACGAAGTATGTACCCACGTAATCAGTTTGACTTCCTTTATTTTTATTTTTTATCTTTACTTTTTATTTCGCGCACGAAGCCGTATATATTATCGGTCATTTCCGTTGTTTCCGATAATATATAATTACATTTGGCTTTACGTTTGCATTCAAAAAGCTGATAAATTATCTTCAAACAAAAATAAGACTGTGATGTAAAAAAAAGGGATAAAATTCTAATAGAAGTAGAATTTCGGACTATGTATATATCAGAATGAATCTGATTCAAAATCAGATTTGGATTCCAATTTCGTCTATTCTAAAAAAAAAAAAAAAAGAAAGAAAGAAGAATGATAAAAGGAACAGAGGAAAACGAGAAAGAGAGAATCGACGCGGCGCGGTGCGCCGTAACCGTCATAGTCTGGTGATTCCGCGCGCGCTGGGTGACGTCATTTCTCTAACCATGCCATGCCGTGCCGCATGCGAGCGCCGCAACGGTCCGATGTTACACATAGGTAGTCTACGGGTCTCTAACACACGCGGAGAACGTGTAGAAATACTGAATACGGACTCGACGCACGGAGGACAGGCACACAGAGCGCGCTGATAGACACAGACGCGAAGCCGAGGTGGAGGGAAACGATGCTGCGCCTCGCGCACAGAAAATAAGCCTTGAGTCTCTTTACGAGCTCACGAGCTCACTAGCTCGAAACTCGAAACGGGGCAGACCACTGACGGATTACCACGTGAATAAATTTCAACCTCCCTCAATGTATGCGATGTTATACCTATATATTATACATATTGTATTTTTTTTTCTCTTTCTTTTTTTATTGTTCTCGTTTACTGGGTCGATTTTTCTGTTTTTATATTCAGTCTAAAATTTAGCAATATTGAAATGTGTCAAATATTTTCTTGCAATTGTCAACTAATCGTTGAAAATAAATTATTTTCACCCGACTGCGATAAAATGACCGTATTTCGCCCCTGAAACGCGCGTCGAAAGTCGTCAATTTTGGACCAGAGGGAAGAAAAGTCGATTGCCGGGCAAAAAAGTAGATTGCCGGGCAAAAAAGTAAATATCCGGCCAAAAAAGTCCACTTTTTTGCCCGGTTAATCACTTCTCTTCCTTCTGGTCAAAAATTGACTACCTACTTTCCACTCGCGTTACAGCGACGAAATAAGGTCATTTTATTGAAGTCGGGTGAAAAATAGCATATGCCACACGGGAGGAGCGGAATTTTTACCTCGTGTTCGTGCTGCCCTCGCTGCACTCGCTTCGCTCGTGCCCCGGGCAGCAAACCTCGCACTCGGCGAAATCGCGCTCTTTCCTCCCTTGTAGCATAATATACTAATTCTATCAGACTGAAACCAAAATAGCCACTTTTCGTCTAGGAATTGACGCTATAGAAAATGCCTTAATTCAATGAAGATGGTAAATTTATGAAAAATATTGATCAAATTATTGAAGGAAAAATTTTTCTTCGAAAACCGATTCTTCCTTTATAAATGTAAATTTTTTTTATTCCTAATTCTTTTTTATTTCTGAAATATTGAGATAATAGTGTGGATGAATTCCTGCGTTCAAGATTGACGTTATGAATTATGCGTCAAAAATTGAGAAAAGAAAATCATCATTTTTGTTGAACTGAAGCAAAAATAGTCATTTTAATGCCTATAAAATTGAAATAGCAGGAATTTAATGAAATACAAAAAAGTCAATATAATCAATTTTCTTCTTCAATGTTCATCAAATTTTCTAAAAATTTCTTAAATATTTCAGTATATGTAAAACGTTTTTTTTTTTTCTAATCAGCAAATTTTTTCTACGTAGCGATTACACGATATGCACGTGCGTAGAGGCTGAACGACGTGCCCACAATCTCGTAATATACTGTGTCTATCTTTTGGCTAAAATTATGTATACATATAATTATCGGGTGTTTATATTCGACGTAGTTGTTATTATTATCGTAGTGTTGGTTGGTGACTGTGGTGGGAAGGTGGAAGGTGGAAGGTGGGAAGGTCCGTCCGTTTTAGTCACGATTCAAATTACGACTCGTTAGAGTAATTTACATTCGCTTCGTACTGCATATATACAGTATATATGCGGGTGGGCGGCTGTACGGCCGCCGCAGAAGAGGAGAATTTGGTCCGGTTCACTTCGTCAAGTCACAACACACATTTTACACGCACAAAAGTACATATGTGTACACGTACATATACATATACATAAATAAATGATGATTACTGCCTTTTTTCATTCATTCATTCATTCATTTATTCATTTCTATATACATATATGTATATACTCAATTTATTCAGGGTCCTTAAATTTTATTGCACAGCTTAAATACGATACGTAAGGAGTCACTATAACGATCCATTCATTTCATGGATTAATTAACTAATTACAATTCATAATTTCATCAACTGATCTTAAAACTGATCAAAAAAGTTCAAAACTGAAAAAAAAATCGGATTCAATCATACATCACTTGACATTTGCTTGAATTCATCAATTCGCTGAAATATGTTCAATTTCTCTCAAACATTCACATTGTTATCAGCATGTTGGAGTAGATTACCTACCCACACTGACACACGCGTGCACACAATATTCTGGGAAGCGTTAATGCCGTAACGAGAAAATTATCAGACGTGTGGGTAAATCATGTATGAATGTGTTACCGTATCATGTTTGTGTAAGGAAGGGGGTTATATTACGCGTGAGTTCGATGACGTAAGCTGTACGGTGAACATATATGCTCGAAGAGACTCGGTTGTTGTGCAAGAGCATATGCTACGATCCTCTCGCATCGTCATCCACGACAAGAGAACACATGTCTATATTTAGATACCTTATTTGAACTCTTCTCTTTATTTATTTTTTCTTGCTTGTCGTTGCAGAAGTAAAAACATCACACGCTTCTGAATCATTCGATAGTTTTTTTGTTTTTTTTTTATCTTGAACAACAATTCTAGACGTTTAGGAGCTTCGGAATTATCCGATTCAGTTGTTCGAGTCGACTCATTCGTTTTTATAACGAAATCATTGCGCAGGCGGTGACGAGCCGAGTCCAACGACTCCAAACAAGGCACCATTCCGATTGATCAGTAACGAGATACATCGTGTCGAGGGTTGAGAGCGTATGGAGCGGGCGCTGCAGTCCCTCTAGCGGTCTGCTCAAGGCGCAGGGGAGTGCGAGCGCACTGCACTGATTGGAGTGAAGCGCGCTCGTCGCCGCGCCAATCTCGTTGATCAACAGGTTACAGTCTTGCAAGTGAATCGTCGGGATGATACTTTGTTGGGTATCGTTGGATTCGTCTCGGATTCCGCTACAATGTGGTCACTAGTATAAATTGATTCCAGACTTTGAGGAAATAAAATTTGTTCAATATGACAAAGAATTTATATGAATACACACATCATGAGTATTTTTTTTTCTCTTTCTTTCTAAAAAATTTATTCCGTCTAATTCCAAATTTTTGTATCATAAAAAGGCACTAAAAATCGTAAGATTCAATCTGACGAATGAAATGATCAATTTTGATATAGAAAAATGAGTTTTTGTGCAAAGTGAACAACGATCTCCGTCTTTTACACCGTGTATAGGCCATAGGGACGCCCCAAAGCGACGGTGTAAGGCTTGCCGTCGCTGCGAAGCCTCCACCTCCACCTCAACAGTCCGTACGCGTTCTCTCTCTCTCTCGCTCTTTAGCCCTCTGTCGGTGTAATGCATAGGTGTGCGTTTACGACGAGAAGCGGGCGACAAACCGGTCGCTCCCCAACGCCACACCACACCACACAAACCTAACCTAACCTTAACCGCATGCGGCGACTCGGCGACTAGTCGACTCACTGTGATGGCCTTCGGGTTCCTCGGGTATTGTGCGATGCAGCGGTAGCGGCAACCCGACCGCCGCACATTGCCAACGGTAGATAGGTGGACCTACGTAGGTGGGTGAAGTGGGTGTAGATTATGCGATTTTTTTTCAACCAATACCACCTATCTTCACATCGAACAAGACTACGTTCTACATATGAATGCGATCTTACTTCTTCTTATTCTGCATTTTTTTTTTCTGCAACAGCATCACTAGCTTCTCTCCAAAGTCACTTGCTTTTAAAATTCTCGTGCCAAATTTTTTTCTTTTTTGTTGCTATTTTTTGTTATATCCAATATTGCAAATTTTTCGACTCTTCCAATTTCAAGAAAGGAGTTGGCTTATTTCTTGTCTGTAAATTTCTTAGTGAAAAATTTATTTTATTTCGCGGTTTTTGTTTTGTTTTGTTAATTTTATTAATTTTATTAATTTTATTTACTGAACTTATCGGAACACCCGTTATCGTCCACCTCGCGTCTTCCGCTCTCTCCAGAAGCGGGGTCACGTGGTCTGATACAGAGACTGAGGAGCGGGGAAACCTCACTGAAAAGTATAGAGGTGTAGAATCAGGAGAATGAGAGGGAGGGAGGGAAAATTAAATATGACGGTAGTATACAGGAAAAAACTCACGCTCCGGTGATTAAATCGTTGTAATAATAACGATAAAACGAGTTAAAAAAAAAGAAAATACATATGAACGAGCTAGTCATAAAGAGTAATTTAAAATGATATCCTACATACCCGCGGAATTTAAACACTGACTCTTAACTTCATTTACTTTCACAGTTCCAAATATCATTTCAGAATTTGTTACATTTTTTTCACTACAATTATTATGTTTTGTGTAATTCAAGACATGAAGCTTATAGTCCAAAGTATAAAAATTTGAAATAATGATTTTGATCGTGTTAGAAAAAAAATATAACGAACGAGGACAGAGAATATGAATATATATCCGAAAGTTCGGAAACGAATCCCGCGCGTGTAACCCAATTACTGATAATTACCAACCATACCAGAACCCAAGAGGCATAGAATGAAATTGATCGTTGAACGGAACAGAAACGGATGTATTCAGTTGTCCGCGTTTTTCGTGTCTAAGCTTGTAATCAAACATGTGTTGCTACATGTAGAGTCTGCGTTTCTATTTTAACACCACGAAAATACCATTTGTGGAGGGAAGGGGGACCTCTCGAAGTTCCGTGGCTTGATGATGCCACACACATATATCCGTTAGTCTCTTTTTACTAGAACATCAAATTTTCTTCTTCTTTTTCCTTTACTGGCTTCGTCAACATCAAATTTTCACAATGCACATGAGTCTGTCTGGCATCGTTGTGACGTAGCTATAGAAGACATTAGAGAGAGAGAGAGAAGTAACGGCAAACAAAAGATACGGACACGAATCCATATTTAGTATTGTATTATCAAGCATTAGTAAGCACCTACATCGGAAACGTGTACGACAAGATCCGAAGATCGTTAAGGCGGTGTTGGGAACCGATGCTGAACTTCCCACGCTTTGAATCGTAGCAGACAACAAGATAACCTAACCTGATGTAACTAAACCTTACTAAAACTCCGAAAAATAATAATAATCAACGGTAATTCAATTACATTTCTTTTTTGCTTCCTGAAAAATAGGAACACTCATGGTGGCCACGGTCAGGGAAAACCGGAAAAACCGGGAAATGTCAGGGAAAATCAAACTTGGTCAGGGAAAAAGTGTAAGAAATTGCTATCGTGTCGTAAAGGAGATTCGGCAAGGAGATACAAAAAATTTCATATAATTGTTCCCAACATTGTTGGATTTCATAATCAATTTGCATCGAAATGAAATCAAGAATTTGGGGTATTATCTTGTAGCACTAATTAAGACAATATTAGAATTTCGGTCAGGGAAAAGTCAGGGAATTTTTTTCCCTAAAAAAAGTGGCCACCGTGGAACTAACCGGGGGGGTTAATCACAAGGAAGATCTGATGCACACGTAGTATAAGGAAATGTTGGGAGATTATCGAATATGATTGAATTTGTGTGTTGTCTTGTATATATGTATATTATAATAAGAACCTTTTTTTTTTAAATGTACTTGGCGCGATGATAATGATATTGAAAGATATTGTGATTATATTGGGAAATATTGAGGAAAGGCTTTGGCGATATTGAAAAATATTTATAAACAAAATTTGGTGTGCATATTTTCGCCAGTTAACCGCAATTTTTTTCGTTCTACAAAATCCGAATAAAAGTGAATATGTAAAAACTTCACATTAGCATCAGGTTTCAATTTCCTATTTTCATAATTTCGCTCTGAGAAAATTAGGGAAACGTCATGAGAATTTTTAAGGGAACCATTGTTGCGATCATTATATACCTGTATCAACTATGTGAATTTGGGTTACCTAAATTCATATATAGAAGTGTAATTATTCAAGAGAAAAAGAGAGTAGAAGGGGGGAATTAGGAGGATCTGCGTCGTACAACCCCCTGCCTCCGAACCCTCACGTAGTGTACGTGTGAAAAAAAAAAAATTATAAAAAAATGGGGGTGTACAAGGAGGTAGGAAAAGCTTTGTAGATCGATTATTTTTAACGATCATATTCTCGAGGCTACCAAAGTACCAGCAGCAATGTAAGGAGTATCTACATACATACTTACAGTAGAGAAAAGCGATAGCGGCACCCCCCTCACAAGCCTGTACGGCGTCTGGTAGAAATTCCCTCCTCCCCTTCTCTCACTCTCTTTCTCTCTCTTTCCCTCGCTACCTCTGTGTGCAGATTGTCTCTGGTGCAATTATTCCATGAAATTCAACCCTCCAACCTTTAACCTTTAACTAGCAAGCCGATCTTCTCTCTCTGTTTCTGTACCTCGACGTGTTTCCCTCTTTCATACTTGATATCAGACGGAAAACTTCGCAACGATCTTATATAATAATGCGGGAAGAGATAGCTCGTCGTGGAGTTATAAGATTTTAATGAATTTTCTAGGGAATTTTGAGCCAATAGATGAAAGAATAGGATTCTAGGAACTTTCTACGTTTTACTTTTCATCGTTCAAAATTGTGATTTCGCGAAAAGATTTATGTATTCAGAACTTGAATTATGATCATTCGAATTCTAGGGACTTTTAATGTCGTCGGTTTTTTTCCCTAGATCGAATTTCGCGAGTGAATTATAGAACACTTGGATTTCAATGATTTTAATGAATAGCTTGTCAGTTTATTCGGAGAAAAGAGATTCTAGTAACTTTTGAAACTTTTGTTTTTATCCCCAGATTGAATGATTACGTTGAAAAAAAACTGAAAAGTTGGATCACAATGTTTAGATCGGAATGTTGAGTGTTTTGGATCACAGAAGAATAATTCTAGTAACTTTTCAATAACGTTGAATGAATGTCATAAGAACCAAAAAACTACTCGACTTTTAATGACTATTTTCGAACGTTTGTTGATGTTGTTTAAAGAAAAGAGGTTCTAGTGACTTTTTCACATTTATATTTATCCCTAGTCTCCAATTTGCAAATTCGAAAATTTCACTTATATCGTTGAACACAGTAGATCGTCTATCGAGTTTGGCGCAAAGGACGAAGAAGAATCGAAAGAAAAGATTCCGATAACTTTTGACTCTTTCACTTTCCCCTAAATTGAGTTTCTCGTTTTCAAAGGTCATTCAAGTACCGTCAATAAATTCGAATTTTCTCGTCCTTTTGCTCTTGCTTTTCCTCTACCTTCCGTCTCGTTTCGTGCGAACATTTTTCCACGCGATATGATTCGCTCACGGTGTGTATGAGCGGAAATATCTACCTTGGTCGGTCGGTCGGTTTCGTATATAGAAAAATATGCAAAAGTAAGTGGTTTTCGGTTATACGAGGGTAAACAAACAAGCCCGGGGGCGTCTCGAAGCTGTTCGAATGAGGAGGGGGCCCTCATTTCTTCTCTATCATTTTTCCTCTCCTTTTTTCTATCCATCCTTCTCTTCTGGTTTTCATATTTTAGGGTTGGTTCCTTGGGCTGGGCTCCGGGCTCGCTTCGCCCCAACCGTGATGTAGGATATTCGCTTTTATTATATACCCACTACTCTGTGCTAAATCGTGACGTCATACTTCACCCTCTTTTCCCATTCTCTCTCACTCCCTTTTCCTTTACCATTTTTTTCCTCCTTTCTCCTCTTTCTAATACAAACAAACAACCGATACCCTTATCCGATCGATTTAACCCCGTGATATTCTCGCTCTTTCTTTGTCGTAACCTTGGACGGGGTTCTAACCAAGACCAAATCTCGTATCATATGTTTTATGAGACGAGGAAGAGAGGGAACCTTGTTATTGAGATTGAATAAAAAAATAGAAAAAACACAGGGACTAGACAGAGTGGGGAGAAAGATAGGAATAATAATTTTGGAGGAATTACTGCAGTGCAACAGTGGTAGTACCTCGTACTTGTGTCTGTGAGAAATTGGGGAATGAGGACTGAGGACTCAGGACTGAGGGGGCTGGGGGTTGTTAATGGAAACCCATTGTTCTATAATCAAATCACTCGCTCATCCCTTCCCTTCTCTTCTCTTCATCCTTCATTCATTCTCTACACCCTGCAGAAGGGACGCGATGTACCGATTCTTCAAACTAGGTTGGGGTTGGTGTAGGTGCCGCTGATAAAGGACACGAAATTACCAAAGAAGGAAATTACCGGGTCCTTTCTTCTTTCTCGTCCTGGAGATAATCTGTATGCAAAAGTGCACGCTATCTAACATCTTTAATTTGAACGTGATAAATAGAATCTGAATCAGTGATGATGTGATGGGATGATGAAATTTGAGACCGGGAAACGCGCGGAAGATATAGAATGAATTTGTTTGGCCCTTGACACGGATACTGAGAAACTAGTAATGATGGCAATTAGACTCGGATTGCCACGGTGACGTAGACTGTTAAACTCGACAAAACGAACAAGCGAAGTTCTAACCGCAATCATCAGGAGCACCCATGTTATGCAATTTCCTGCTACCGTTTAGGTTCAGCAACACTCGTCATCCCCGACCCTGACACGATGACCAAACTCCATTCAAGACTGTTTCATTCTCTCATCGACAACAAACAACGATGATTGGAGAATGGAATATAATTTTGTCCAATCTGTTCGCTATTCTGATTGGGTACAGAAGTATGGCTGGGCTATGCCAGAGCGAGGAAATAATTCAGTACTCAATTAACGAAATTAGCACCCCAGTCGATGTGAAATTTCCCCCAGTCTCGACCATACTAGACTAATTTCTGCCCGTCACACAATTCGCGGTCAGGATCGCTATGGTCAATCCATCAGGTTCCGAAAACTCGAAAACCGGGATGAGGAAGAGGCCCTTCATTACCCTTGAAAGGGTTCTCGGATACGGTGATCAGCCATCGAGTCCAGATGTGAAAGTGTCCAATGATCAATCCGTCAGTCGATCTTTTCCGTTGATCTCATGTTAACCCTTGGGGGTTATAAATGTCGAGATGAGCGCACGGTGCACACGTTGAAAGCTCTCACACGCCTGTGGTTGCGGTGGCTGCCGGTATGGGCATCGCACACACCAGAGGTGAGAGTGCCTCTCGCTCGGAGCACCGACCCTGAAAAGATACACAGAGGGTTGGAGATGAAGGTAAAGAGAGAATTTCCTAGTCCGTATGTATGGGACGTGGAACGGTCCTCTTCTTCTCCTTTCTTTTGAACCAACCCTTCTTGCACTCCGCACCATTCGTCTTTCTCCTTCGTTCATATTCCCTTCTTTTTTTTTCTCATTCTCAGCTGGTGGTGGTTTGTGGATTTTCTTTTCAACGCTTGGGTTTTCCTTCACGAACGTGAAAGCAAACGCAAGCACAAAAGAACCACCACACGAACACCACTACTTCCAACACCAGATGAGCAGATATCCTCTGGTAATTGCATGCTGTCTAGTTCCAACACTTTCATCATTTCCTCATTTCCACTTCTCTTCTCATTTCATTTATCAACTCATCATACTCTACAAACTTTCTTTTTCCCATAAAAATGTCCGCTTCTAGTCCTCTATAACGAGTCTGAATAGAAGGGTCAAGATAAATTGTGTGGCAAGTGCGGAAAGTAGGCGATATCCGGTGTGTATCAACGCAGTCTGTGCCAACTGGGTTATTCTGGAGTGCGCACGCGCAGAAAGACCCTAAGGCGGAAAGTGGGTCATTTTAGACGTGCTTTTACTTTTTCGGAACGTTCTGAGATCCTTATCACGCAGGATACAACTTTTTGAGTAGATGTTGAAAGAGAATTTGGGTCTGATCAATATGACGGAAGACAATCTCGAGGATATCGAGGTAGGAGAAAGATTCGGGTTCGGTTGATAGCGCACGCTCTGTAATCCTTGGAATTGAGATTCCGTGAACGATTTTATTACACTTTCAAAGCGATAACGTGATCTCAGGCATTACATGCGCCAGCTTTGGCATGGCGTGGCCTGGCTCGAGAAACTCGACTCTGGCTTGGCTGACAATCTCTTATCTGATATTGGGGTTACGTTATATCTACCAGGTACCCGTAACGATTTCACGGAAGACCTGTGCCGAGAGAGAAAATTAACTCCTCGATAATGAACTGTGTGATTTTTCCTCCTACTTTTCGTTTTTCTTTTGGAAACCTTTCATAATTTTTTTTTTCTAATGTTTTTATATAAGAGTAGTAGAGGATTGGCTCCTCGCGGCAGCTGATCAAACATATTTATATAATATACATCGTTAGGCTTACCGTAGCACAGTTTCACGTTAATGTATTTGTCTTGGCAAACTCTGTACTGCCAGATCATAAGAAGAACCCAGTTTACAGTTAATGCCGTGAATAATATTCGTTGAATATCGTGATTTTCATTTTCCTTGTGAACCACTACCACAAACTTCGACGATGCATCTCGACTATAACTAACTGACTGAACTATGTGCCAGATTTAATAGGTGTAACATTCGATGATGCTGAAATAGCACGGCGAACCAGCCCACAACTCACAACCCACGAACGTTACTCGTCGGTCGTTCCTCTTCTAGGTTGGGCGTTTAACCACGATCATTGATTAGCGTATCAAATTTATATGAACGATTATTCTTTTTTTAATCTTTGTGGCACAGTTTCGGAGGATTAAGAAACTATTTCGGGATCTGAAGAATTTTCTGACTTTCAATGAAATGAAATTCTTCATAGATCAAGGTACTGGTCATCATAGTTCGGTCAGTCCATCAGAAATCGTATTGAAAGCATTGCTGATCGTAATATGTGACACCTAATAATTCAAATGTCATCGTGGAATTTCTGTAGATTTATACTAGGATAATAAATTTTTCAGTTCTTCTTTTTCAAGACATATTGAAAATACAGAAATATTCGGGTCAAATTTTGAACAGATAAATCAGCTGAGGAACGGAATACTTTGGCTTCTATCCAAAATTTCGAGATGAAAACAAAAGAATTTTGGGCTTCGTATCGAGGATTGAATTCTTCGACAACGACAAATTTTTAGGTTGAATATGTTCTGTATTCTCTATCATCATATATTAAAAAACGTGAAAGCAGTATTTAAATTTTTTTTAATAGTTTTTGGTCTTCCATTTCTACGCTACACTTTTTTATCTTCACCGTCTATGATGGAAGGTATCTGCTGTGGATATGGGAGAAGAGTAGGAGTATGGTATAGCCAGTGGGTTATGAACGATGATAAAACGGACGTCAATCCGAAAGGTGGACAGGGCTTATCAGATCCGTACAAAGCTAGATACAATATTGTTTATTCTACCCCCATTTTATTTCCAACTAACTAAAAATCGATCCTCTCCATTATTTGTTACAGGTGAGTTTCATCATACGTTACAGTTTGAATTCCTATCATCCCTATTGGTCATCGAACGGTGAGTTCAATCCTATCATCAAGCGGGATGAAAATGTTCTTTCGAAAAATTTCAGTGAAGAGTGAAGATTGTGAATATCGTCGGTAGTACAGCCACGTATTCGCCGTTTGTCGATCGCACCGCAATAATTCCTTATTGCTCTTCCAACCCTGGGAAGAAGAACCACCGGGAACCTAAAAACCGTAGAATTCACAATTCGCAGTCTTCTTACTTCCGCCGTTTGTTCTAAGCCTGCTCTTTGACCTTTGCCATGGCCATGCTTACTATCAGGTTCATTTACAAATACCCCCAGAGATAAGACACGTGTTAAGCGTTAGGCAGAGAGAGGGAGAGAGTCCCTCTGTCATTGAGCTCTTCAAACTGCGGTTTAATGCTGATACTATCTTCTATGCGGAAGTAGAAGGGCGCAGGATAATTCCTTGGAGACATATTTTATTATGTATTGTGTTGAAACAGGGAAGAGGATCTACCTCTCTCTCTGTCTGTCTGTGAAACTAAACTCGGTCTACAGCACCTAGCCAGAGTAATAATAGTTTGGCTCTTGCGTTCTTTACAACTGGTACTGAATTTTGAAGAGGCTACAAATTTTTACTCATCATCCACCCTTTCAGATGGGGGGGCTGAGGCGCCTCGCCTTTATTAACCTGTTGTAAAAACATTTCCTCATCTATTAATCGCCCACCGCCTCCTGCAGAGCGCGTGAGATTCGAAGTGGGTGATCTCTTTTATCGGTCATAAGACACCCTCATTACTTACGAGAAAATACTCTCTCATGCTCCTTAAACTTGTTCATGGTTCGTAGGAAAATTTTTGTGTCACGTATTTTTCAGTAATTTCAAAAGTATCTCACACTCAGCGAAGTGAGTAAGATGTTCCTCACTGCTTCTCTACGTACGGCATGCCAAAGTGCCACTTTACTGCTAAAGAGTACGACTAGTGGTCTTGCTGGTTACCTTGCGTTGCTTCCACGAGAGTACCTAACGTCGTCGTTGCAACAATAATGTAAGTTTGTGCTACACGGACTCGTATGATGAGGAGTTCAGTTTGTCGCTTGATACACGTAACCGCGACCACATCGTGTTGTCGGGTGTCTTATGTACCGGGGTAAACTCGACCAGATAGGTGTTCGTGCGGTGTGGGTGTTTCCGAGTGGGCGACGCGGCGACGGGGCGACAGGGCGGTCAAGCGAACCCGAGCATACCAAGTCTGGGTGGTATTCTGGTCATGTACCTATTCTCCCGTACCCAACCTGCGCCCCCACAGCCCACGGGCCACTGTGCGGGGCGCGCGGTATTAATTGGCTTACGAGGCGACACTCATTAGCACTTTGTGAGCACCGAGCACCCTGCATTTCCCCTTCTACTCACCGCGCCGACGACATGTAACCTGGTATCAGTGCGCAGACACATCTTTCGAAAAGCGAGACTTTGTTTCAAATGATCGTCAGTTTTCATCCAAAGCTGTGACGATGTGGAAGAGAATGTGGTGCGATGATTTCGGAAGATTTATACACCATCGTTCATTGATTTTAGCTTCAGACTCGTTCATTCATGATGCGGGGAAATTGTTTCTCGTGGAAATTGATGGCGTGAAGGAAGTCGTACACTGTAGAGGAAATTGATACGTTCGTTTCATATGATCGTGCTGCTTGTCGCCAGGAGACTATTATAGACCGTAAATCGAGTGGGAGAAAATGAGAGTAACACTCTTTGTCTTCATCTTCTTCATCACTGCAGAAGTTCATTCTAGAACGTTACCAAGACGTAAAATCAACATTTACTTCGGTATTCGAAGGGAAAACGAAACACTACATTTTGATTCCGAATTTCTCAACAATCCTTGTATCCCATGTATCGTTTTTTTACATTCTAGAAGAGAAACGTCAGGTGGGCAATCTTATTTTCCATCTTCTTGATGCATGGTTTGGGTCTCGAATGATCCCTTGAGTAGATCTCCATGCTAGTGTTCACTGGACATTTTCATTGGCTCTAGATGAGGAGTACACAGTAGCACTCTTCGTGACTGATAGTTTGATGTTTCGAAGTCTTTTTTCTTCATGGTCATGTTCATAGTAGAATTTAAATAAAGAGTCATTCCAGTTTACGAAGTAACAAATCAAGTGTGACTCTTCGTCCTCGTCTTCGTCTTCTTTAACGATTCATGGTGTAGCGATCAATATTGTCCAGCACTGACAATTCTGTCAATGTATTATTTTCTTCAGTTTTCGAAGAGGAATCTGAAGTGGAGTCACCATGTACACGTTCTACATGCATAGTTTCAAGATTTATGAACGATTCCTGATGCAAAGGTTGATTTTAGAACGTTATCAAAGTGTTTTCTGAAGATTTCAATAGAAACAACAAGTAGCGCTTTATATCTTCACATTCTTTATGCATAGTTTAGTTCTTCCTGATATAGAAATCGATTCCGAAACGTTGAAATGGTATCTTTTCAGCGTACTCTTTAGTTCTTTTTTGATAGAAGACTCCAGTGTTGCTCTTTTGCTTCAACTCCTCAATGGTCACTTTCGTTTCCGGCTCCATTTCCCGACGCATCGTTGTTCGCGGAATTAAATACAGCGAGCAGGATGTGTTTGGTTTGAAATAACTAATTGGTAGGAAGTAATCCAGTGTAGATTGCCGCGCAGCTGTTGAAGCGGAGGCTGCAGGAGTTTGGCGGACCCAATACCGTCGCGACTCAGTCTCCCATACCACGACCGACCTTGCGGACAATGGGGTGTGTCTTTTCTCATTCCACCTGCCGTAGACAATGTTGCTCGATAAGGCATTGTTCCACCTCAGTCTCTGGCTATATAAGCCGCTCCCGGCTATATTACTACCCTACTAGCTCCGCTTCTACCTCTGGGCTTCGCGAAACCGTCTCTCCTCTCCCATCTCTCTCTCTCCACTACCCAATGCAGGTAGAAGTACGTATGTACGTACATACACAGTATCTGTACCGATTATATCGCCGGGCTTATATACCGCCCAACCCACTATTTGTCTAAATTACATTTATTACACAATGCCGACCCGCTCCCCCAAGTTCTAAAAACCCAACTAACGCGTTCAAGAGCGTTCAGAGTTCTACAAATTTTTCCCATACCACCCCAAAAGCAGGAAAAACAAAATAAGTAGATCCAAAATCCTCGAGTCTGAGAAACAAACACGAGGCTAAATCTATCCAGCTCTTCTATGCTCTAGGGGTTGACGATGGCCCGGGTCCTCGTAGAGAACCGAGCCTGATAATTAAAGCTAGGGAAGACACGGAGACGGAGAAAAGTGGGTAAAAGGTAGCAGTGAGAAGAGCAGTTTCACGGTAAAATTGCTGTCTCGCACCCGCTTATGCGGGAATTAATTCCTAAATTGCCGCTCCGAATATTATCTTGTAACGTTTTTCGGGGTTGGGGGTTAGCTTGCGATATTATATACCAAGAAACTCTTTCCTCGGGGGGTGGAAAATTAGGGGGAATAAAACAGCGTCAGGGAAAATCTTTCGAGGAAAGAGGACTATTTCCTACACCGTCTGCTGGGAACAAAGAACCCCCGCAAAAGCAGCCATCGCTGTTCAACGGGGGGATTTCGTGCACTTATAGTTGCCTTTCTTGGGATTAAATTAATACTCTGGTTTTTTTTTTTAGTATGGGTAATATGGTGGTTGGGGTGGGGGAAAAAAAAGGAAATTTTACACGTTTTTTTTAACTAATCTGAAGAAAATCCAGCAACATGAATAATACTTGGGACAAAAAGTACCTAAAAAAAAGCCAGGAAAATCATGATAAGTAGGATTAATTATTTATAGCTGTGGAAATGTTGAGAAAATTGTTCATATATTCATAAAAAAAAAGTTAATTTCATTCCTGAATATTGACAAAATAAACTGTGTGAGTGATCGAAAAATCGGGAAAAACTTTTACACCTGTAGAAGAGTCTTGGAAAATTGTTTGAATTGATAGAAAAGAAGAAAATTTGTGTATAAATGGATTACGGTGATGAGAAAAATGGTTGAGTATTTTGAAAAACATGTTTAAATTGATGAAGTCATTGAATTAAAAAAAGGTGGAAATTTTGCTATGTTTGAAAAAAAAATTTGATACACCTTTTCTATCTCTCACTCTCATTTTGTGAAACATTGGAATCGCTGGTATTAGACGGGCTTTTTCAGTTCTCAATATATTTTTTCCGATACGAGGCTGTACGAGATAGAGAAAGAGGGAGAGAGAGAGGGGGGTAAAAGAAATAGAAAAATAGAGGAAGCAAAAATCCCACCAGAGTAACCCTGCAGTAGTTGGGGAAAAGCCAAGAAGCTTCGTACAAAATTGTCTTCTAGAGTAGATGCTCTTCTTTCTTTCTTTCTTTTATTATTATTTTTTTTTTGCGTTTTTTTCTCTCGATAACCATTTCTAACGTGTGCCGAGAAGAATTCTTTCTCTGAAATGAAAAAATACACTGGGTTTACAGTGGGGAGGTTATGAAGAAATGGAAAAGATCATTTCCATGGAAAATACATTTTCTTATATTCGCATAAATTTTCTTTTTTTTTTTTCTCAAAGATTTCGTTCACTTTTCCGAGCACCTGGAAAATTTCCTCTCTCCCTCATAGCCTGATGCACCAAAGTGCATAATTCTGGTGGTTCAGAGTCTCCAAGGGGTCGGCGTTGGCCCCGGTTCAAAGTCCGCCGCCGCCAGAGTCTAGGTACGACGTGGAAAGTACGAGTATTACGGCAATTAGGTGGATGCCTTCGTGTGCCATATAGCCTGGTTATCTACACCGGCTTGATGCCCACCTCGCACCAGGCGTACCTCCTTGCAAACACTGTAAATCCCGTTGCATATTTAATGCACACTTTTCTCGCAGTTTATGTACCCCGGTGGTCGAGGTTCGACGTCCCGCTTCTACCCTTCGGGAAACCTAACCGAGATATGTGCGAGGTGTACGATATCATTCCCTAACTCTGACAGCAGCCCGTCGTGATCAAATATTCAAGATCTGGTCAGTGGTCAGAAAGTTAGGACCTACAAGTTTTTTTTTTTTTTCTGATCAGTTATAGTGCTGGAATAAATTGTATGGGCTGCTTGGGGAAAAAGGTTGTAACACGAAAAGTTATAGACGAAGTACAGGAATAAGAGTCAGTGGAATTTGAAGTTAGTGAAAAAAGTCGGGAAATGTTCGAGTTTTTTATGGCAAAGATTCGGAAAATTGGGAAAATGCTGGAAAAGTTGAAAAACTTGTTTATATTTTTCAGACGATCCTAAAAAAAAAAGACAGGGACTCAAGAGAATCACCGAAGAGTCGGATGAATTATGTATATTTGTGGCAAAGTATTTAAAAATGGTCAAAACTGGTGAAAAACTTGAGGAAAAATGATCGAACCTCACAAAAAAATCTGGAAAATTGTTTATATCTATCAAAAGTCAATTTTAGTTGCAGAAAAATCTTCTACACCTGCAGGAAAGTCTGGTAAAATGAAAATGGAAAGGTGGAGAAAATTGTATGAATGGATAAAGACGATGAATAAAGTCTTTAAAAATACAGAAAAATTATTGAAAATTCGGAAAATTGTTTATACATTCGTGAAAAATACAATCGAGTGCCTGAAAAGTGGTGAATGAATTCTTCATAATGGTGGAAAATTCAATGGAAAAATCTTCTATGAACCAAATCGAATAGGAAATTACTTCTATATTTAGAGAAGGAAAATTGGGAAAATCGAGTTCCGATTATGTTTGAAAAGACGTCAAATGGACAACTTTTTCGTTTTTTTTAGAAATGCAGTTAAAATGTTGAAATGAGTGAAAATGGTCGAATTTGGCGAAAATCGGTCAGAGTACTTGGCCACTGTGTCTCAATCTGTCCAGTTTAATAGCGTCTTCCTAAACCGGGTGGTTGAAACAATAAATTCCTCCCTTCCATGCCCGTGTGCCACGGTTGGAGGCGAGTGTGATTAATCGAACTGGCTCCTGCTGCTGCTGCTGCTGCTGCTGCAGATTCAATAAATTGTACTCGTTCGATTTTCCGGCACGTGGCGTTCCACATAGTATCTATGCAGATGATGTATTTTACCGTCGCGAAGTTATCGCTATCAAAGTTGATCCGAACCCTCCATAGTTGTCTCGTTATTGTTATCTACTGTCTATAAATAACAAATATCATGAGCCCCTATAGTACGCCGAACATGAAAAGCTATAAAATTGTAACGTTCAAATACTGCGGCACGGAAGTTGGTGAAGTCGGGTAACCGCTCTCCTTGCGCCGCTGGGTTGTAAAGGAAATACTGTTTTCGAAATGGCTTCTGAGTTAGGGTACGTAATGCCTTTAATACCGGGACACAGAGGCTCTCCCCCGCCCTACTGCGATATGATAATGCGCATATCGATTCTAAAGGACAATGAAAATGGGTAAAATGATAGAGATCGGAGAAAAATAGGACAAAATAGATCAGCTATTTTTGTCGGAAAATTTTCTGTGAGGATAATCCAGTCTCGCACGCTCTGTACCCACCGTCGTTTCGGGAACATGTTAGGGGTGCATCTTATCTTGGAGGCAGATGCGCGACGGCCGCACCCTTCCGCATCGTTTCTCATAGAATTTTATCAATTTCACCAGCCCCCTCGCCCACCGCCTGGGTCCTGACCCCGGCAGGCTGGTTTTCGTGACAAGAGACAGTCTAGACAGTGATTGAAAGCTTTGGCCTAAAGCCCAACGTCTCTCCGTCAAGCCTCGTGTCTGTACTGCCGGAGTGAAGGTAGACCAAATTTCTGAACACAAAATAACAACTACTTGATCATAATATTCTAAGTATAATTAACAGGCTGAATTTGCGATATCCTCATTATTCAAAAAGTCAGGAAATTTTTTTGAAGAATTACCTGGGACGTCATTAAAGTCATGTAACATGACAAAGAAACGAGGAAAACACACAAAAGTTCTCATGACTCAACAATTGTAGGAATTTTGTTGGAAAATGTCAAGAAAAGCACTGAAAAATCCCCGGAAAATGTTGGGAAGATGGGGCGAATGGTTGAAAAATGTGAGGAAAAGTGTCAAATAATGTTTTTTCCGAGCTCCACAAATTCTCGTGAATTTTTCCCATTGGTTAGAAAATGTCAGCCCAAATGAGGGAAAATGTTTCAACAACTGGAAAAGTCGGACAAAAAAAATTTGGTGCGAAAATCTACATCTGTGGAAAATTTGTTGAAGCATCGAGGGGAAAATGTTGGAGTAATGCTTTTGAAATTTTTCTCGTTGCCTTTTCGCGAATGATTAATTAAAATACACGGCTTGTAATGAGGTTGAGATTAATGTTCCTCGATCAGTGAACAGTGTTTACTCTACTCTTGCCTCAGACTGTTCTGGTAGGTGGAGGAAGGATCGCCGTCAGTTACTTTTCCCCTAATCCATCAACCTCAGAAGACTCAAGAAAAACATTAGCCAGTCAAGAAAAGTCACCCTTCACTGATCTATCATCGGACGGTTATTGGCTGCTACGCCTCGTTAATCAATTTTTCCTTGCGCACTTGCCTCGTGAAAATTGTTTTTCATTTGAACATTAATTATTTTTCAAAAACGATTCCGCAACTATTCGAGGCTCAGGATATAAAACACAGAAAATTGTTTAACATATTATGAAATTCCAGTCTGCACACGAGACACGATCCACAAACAACGGGGTTGGAATTTTTTTAATCATCCTCGAAGAGAGAAGGGAAACAGGAAAATATCTGCTTACAGGTTGAAGGTTGTATTCATCGCGTAAAATGTGGTCGAATTTCAAAACGGGAACTTCTTCCTTTTTGATTCAAATTTTATAGCCTTCTCGTGATTGGACTCGTAAATTGAGGTACTAAACTCTCCGCATCTTATCCCTCATCACCCTATACTCCTCACCGTTCACGTTCATCAGGATTTTATTATTCGCTTTCACGATGCCCTCCTTTTATTTTTGTACACGGTGCTTATCAAAAATTAATGAAAAAAAATATCTCCATTCGGCAATTATAGATCACGTGAATCAGGTGATGAGCAAACGACTCTGATATCAGTCTGCACGATCAGGAAGAACGAAATCAGCGCTTTGGCGATTCGATTCTCTCATCCGCATCTGATTTCAAAGCATAAAAAGGTTGAATAAATTTCCATGAGCTTTTTCCCCGTTACAAATGTCAATCAGAGTCTGGAAAATTTCTCCTCATTAGGAATAAAAGTGTGAAAATATTGAAGAAAAATCATCCTATAGTCAGATAAATCCGGAAAAATATATCAAAGGTTTTTCAAACTGTTGCAAAAATTCGGTGTAAATCGTGAAAATTGGTAGTAAAAAAATCAAGTGACTAAAAAACTAGAGAAAATTTTTCTAAATAGTTGGAAAATGACGTAAAGCTCGGAGCTTTTGGGTGTCTGAAAAATAATCGAGATTCAATCGCTCACGGTTTTTGAGACCCTTTGATCATCCTATCGTCGATCTTCCTGCCTGTGAGCTGATTTTTTTTTTTTCTTTTTTCTCTGACCATTACAAAATCCAATGAATTCATTTGAACAAAGACACTGCAGACATTTCGAGTCGCGCGGTTCGTTCCGTGAGCCTCGGTCCATTCCCAGCCCTAACGAACCGAGTCGAATGATGCAGACGCATGAGCAAAAAAGTTCGAGCCAATGTAAAGGGTAAAAAAAAAGGAGGAGAGAAGAGAGGAAAAAAATAACTCGAAAACGACCGGACCTCGTCCCACCGCCGGACCATCGGTCAGGGTATCTCGAAAACGTTTGTGTATTACAGGGTGTCGCATAAGTCGCGAGAATATGGGGATACGTTTGCAGAAAATTTTTCATCCTTCTGTTCAGTATTCTTCACCGATCATTCACGCACGTAGAGACTTTTCATTTTCCATTTGACGGTGCATTGAAGAAGAATAAATTGACGATACGATGCATTTTCGAACGCACGTTCAGAGTTCCATAAAAAAAAAAAAAAAAAAAAATCGTTCGGCGAGCAGTCAGTCAGGCAAGTTAAGTTTGGTCGGGCTCTCCACACACATTTTTATCCAGTGTGTGTGTGTGTCAGAACATTTGTGGTGGAAAAATTCGCGTATTTGGCAACGGATTCGCCCGATTCCGGCCATTTTTGTGCAATGTTATACAAAAGGAAGCTACGTGACGCACACGTATTTCTACCCATACCTGACCACGTAATACGTTACGTATGTCCACCTCCTCTTCTCGGATTCTCGTTCCTTTTTTTTTCATTTTGTGCTTTTTTTCGTTCTTCTCATTTTTTTTTTTCATTCAGTTTCTTTATTTTCTGCTTGGCGAAGGAACCGAGCCACAATGCCAGTCGATTGATTTACGTTCCTCGTTACGCGGTCCACTGCTCGGCAGAGAGCGAGGAGGAGAGGAATTTCTATATGTATGTGTATGTGGGTTGAGCCGGGAGGGAATGAGAAAGAGGGACGGAGAGAAGACGGCGGGGAGCCAAGGAGCGATTTGATAGGAAATGCAAAGTAGAATAAGAATTGTTCCATTCTGCATCCCTGCTAGAGAGCTCGTTTCTTTTCTTTGAAGTTATATTATAATGTTTTTTTCTTTCTTCTTCTTCTTCTCTTCGCTTCTCCTTCCCCTTCTTACATTTTATTCATACGAGAATAAAAGAGACTGAAAGAGAGAGAGACGAAAATCGTGTTACTGTGACGTCGGTTGGATGAGAAGAAAATCGAGGTATTTATTAGGAGAGAAAACTTATGAAATTTTTAACCCAATGATACAATTGAACGAGGGAAATGTAATCGGAAATAAGGGGGGAAATCGGAGATTTTATACACTCACTAGGGAAATTTGTTTAGAGTAGAATTTTACTCGGGGTGAAAATTATCGTGAATTCAGGAAAACGGAAAGATCACTCGAAACTTACGGAAAACAGTCTATGAAAATTTTATTTTATTAAATAGAACGCGAAATACTAGTCGAGAAAAGTTTGGGTAAATGAAAACCGGATAAAAAAACGACCAAAAAGTTCAGTCAAGTTACGGAAATTGAAGGAAAATTGATAACCGAGTGAAAAAGATAGCAGAAAGTAGAAGGAAAAGTGGTCCTGCATCATGAAAACTTCGGGAAAAATGTTGAAAAGTTGAAAAATCTCAGGCTAATCGAAGAAAAATTTTACAAAAACGTAATTAAAAGTGAGGAAAAATTTATTCAGCTTTCCACTCGACATTCGCTTTGCTATTTTCAGTGTGCAATTTTCTTTCGATCTTCATTCTAACGGTGCAGATTCGATTCTGACGAGCTTGTGCGAAATGAAGAGAAGTCGACTGGAGTTCGAAGTAAGAGGCTTGCAGTTAGAATTCGAAATGGGTAAAAGCCACTCGGTTCTCGATATTTATCGAAGCAATTTCCATTATCACGGGCACTTTGGTAGGAGCAGAAACGTCTCATCGTGTTCATCTCCGTTCATCTGACAACCTTCTTCGATCACTGCATCAGCATCGACGTCGATTTCACGCCTAATATAGAAAATTCATAAAAGCTGTTCACGCAGCCCCTCTTCTCTTTTTCCAAAGCGGTTTACATCGGTGATGGGCGGCACTTGGGCCACTGTCACGCTCTCTATACCCCAACCCAGCCTAATGTAGCTGATAGCCAAATGGCAAATGGCGAATGGTAAATGGGCCGGATAAATGCTCTCCGCTATCTCCACAAAATATCTCGATATCGAAAGCAGAAGGAGCGGAACACTCATCGATTCCGAATGCGCCTCATGGTTCTGAAATAAGACGAAAGTGTTACTGCCTGGTTTTTTGAAAATGATGAAATTTCGTCAAAACACACAGATACGAGGTTAGGCTACGTTTGTCGATTTTCATACAGTCGACATTCGGGTCACGTCCGATGGACGGGCGCCTGCTGTCTAGCCGGTAGAATACAAAATTTCCTGTATTCAAATGGTTCGCGACAGAAATTGACTTTATTGAGGTTTATTGATCGGCAATATTGTGTTTTCGGTACCACGTCTTATTTCCCCCTCTTGCATAACCAACTCTCATGTATTCTTCTTTCATTTCTTCGACAATCTTCTTCCTCTTTCACCCGTTCTCCTCATCTCCTATAACACGCTAGCATTTCTCGAAAAAGATGAAACAAAGCCTAATTTCGCTACAAAATTCACCTCCTGCACCAGATTTCCTCAATACTCGATCCTATGTGGAGAATTCTCTCACTGTGCAGAACTTTTGTAGTTTTGGCTCATCCGGCTCCACAGCAGATATCACATGATGATCTGTGCATTGAGTGTCTGGATAGCACGCAACCAAGAAGAAGACACAAAGAAAACTGTCGAGGTTCCTCTGTGTGGACGGAGCGGTTTACCGGACTGGTTTCAGTTCTCACAGTTCAGTTCGGTTCTCCATCTCTCTTACTATCATGCTTCTTCCAACTCGCTCATTCTCGATCTTTCTCTCTCTCTCTCTCTGGCAAAGACTAAACACTCCATTAGTAGCTACGGACGGAACCTTCGAACTTGGTGGTTCTTCGCGGACGTAGAGTCTGTTTGCTGCGGGACAGAGTCCCCCCCCCCCTCCCCATCTGAAAGAGAAGAATCAAAAAACAAAAAAATAACCACGAAAAAGAGACCAGGGAAGGGGGCAGGTGGGCGGTCGTCTGGCCAGCCGGTCTCATACTCTTCTTCGATATACTCCATCGTACTCGATGCTTTAGTGGCGTGGATGCTGACCGTGTGTTTCGCGTTTGCGCTAAAATGTCAAATTCTTTTTTTTTTCAACACCCGTTAAGCGTTTTGGGGATTCGATAAGTCGCTGAGGGGCCATAGACGAGGCATAAAAGAGGGAAAGGAAGCGCTCGAGCTCCGCGTTTCTAGGTTGAATTTTTTCGGCATATACTGGAATGGGATTTTATATCGTTTAAGAATGGCGAACGTCGTGCTTTGTGACGACGGACTCGAGACCCCAGACCAAACGTCGAATTGGGTTTGAAATATTTTGCTAAGAACGTAGAGCGAGAGAGAGAGAGAGAGAGAAAATTTGGAGAACCGGTACCCCTTGTCGTAAAACTAAACTATACCAGAAAAATGTATCGACGATAAGATTTTGATGAAGGAAATTCTGGGGTAAAGTGAAAATTTTCAAACTACGCTATATACTACTCGCACCCATGTATCGTGGGCGGTGGTCAGTACAAACGATTCGGGGTCGTTGAGGGGACAGCTAATTATTTAGACACGCTCTGACGCCACCCTATCCATCACTTCCCTGTCTCGTTCTCTCGCACTTTCAACCCCTGCTTCGGCAGGGTTCCAGTGTTCCATCGATCCCATTACGCGGTTTTGGCCAATGCTGACGATGATTTTGACAAAGATTTTCGGTTTTATGCAACAGACAAAGAAAACGAATCGTAGAAAGTTTTTTTTTTTTTTTTGGAAACGGTTTCAGAGACTCTGGAGAACAATGACGATCCACACGTTGTCGTTTGTTGGTGGGTGCAGCATGGTAATACGTGTGTGTGGATGTGGGTGGGGAACGACGGAATACGGAATGGATACACTTAGGTGGATTGTGCTTGGACCGTAACCGAAGGCTCGCGCCCCGTGAAATTAAAATCAACCACCACTGGCACAACCACCAGCACCAGCACCAGCACCAGCACCGGCACCGGCATCAGCGCCAGTCACCTCCGACCAACAACCCAATCTCCGATCTACAATCTCCAATCTACACTCTACTCTGGCTACATTATTGCACAGGAACCCAGGACTCGCTCTTCATGAAAGGCTTACGTTTTTTTTTTTTTTTTTGCTTCCTCGTTTTTGTTTTTGAAGCCAGTAACTCTTTATTACACCGTCGTGAAACCCACTTTTCTCTTCTCTTTCACTACCAGACCTTGATCTCTTTGACTAGATGGCTTCGTTACGTTTCTTTGATAATGAATAAAATTTCTCAACGATAGAAATAATCGTGGAAAAATCCAGGATAAATTTCAAATGACACGGAAAACTTGGATAACAAAAGCATAATGAAAGTAAAATTAGAAGAATGCACGCTGACAAGGAAAATCGGTGAATAATTAAAAAAATTCTTAATGAAAAAGGATAACCCGGGTCAAGTAGGAACATTTTTGTCTTGTCACATGGTGGCTACGGTCAGGGAAAACCGGGAAAACCGGGAAATGTCAGGGAATTTCAAACTTGGTCAGGGAAAAAGTAGAAGAAATTGCTAACGTGTCGTAAATGATTTGGCAAGAAAATTAAAAAAATTTCATATAATTTTTCCGAACATTGTTGGATTTCCTAATCAATTTGCATCGAAATGAAATCAAGCAATTAGGGGTATTATCTTGTAGCAATAGTTAAGACAATATTAGAATTTCGGTCAGGGAAAATTGATCAACCAGTCAGGGAAAGTCAGGGAAAAGTCAGGGAATTTTTTTCCCGAAAAAAAGTGGCCACCATGTGTCAAGACGAAATCATCGAAAAGTCATGAAAATGTTTAATGGAATCAAGAAAATTCAGCATTAAGTCAGAAGAATGCCAGAAAAATGTTCTATTACATGGAAAATTAGGAAAAACTCGGGAAAATTTTCATCAATAGTAAAAAATCAGGGTAAAAGGTGGGGACACAAAAATTCGGTTAAAAATCGGAAAATAATGTCAGGAAAATCCGCCAATTCCGTCTGACTGTCGAATTCGAGAAAGAAAGTCAGTAAATTGGATAAAAAATTGAGGCACAAACGATGATGAAAAAATAGATTGATTCGGAAAAATTCATCGACGATTATTTTGTGTACCTAGGAAATGCTACAGGAATAAAATCGTGGAAATCCTTAATTCTGGTTTGCGGTTGAGTTTCAATGCACGTAGTTTTAGCTCGTCGTTGTTTTCCGGTCCGCGGACACGGTGGAGATTGTTGTAGGTGCTAATTTCGTGTTTCCAGTCCGGGCAATGAAAGAGCAACGAGAAGACCTTTGATCTCCTTTCCAACTCCGTTTTATATATCTTATTAAGTATTGTCGCTCCTATAAAACACGGGGATTTCCGCCTCGACCTGAACTTTCGCATCCCTTTGTTCTTCTCACTGAAAATCCGTGAAGACTTTTCTTCCGTGATCCTGCCACTCAAAATCTAATTCTCAAACTCGGTGGACTTCACACAACAGACAAAAGGAGCTAAAAGAAGACCGAGTATCTTTCATTACATCTCGAAGAGAAATCCTCTCGGGTTCAACCCTCGAAATCCGAATGTCATTTTCCCGTTATTCACGGTTAAGGAAATCACGACTCGAGGTAGTTTAGCGATGACGTGATTCCAAGTTCGCAAGGAGGTTATTACGACTAGTGCAAATAGCTATTGGCTATTGACTACGTTGATTCGTTTAGCATAATCTCGCTGTATCAGCTCTATATCTCTTCAACCTAACCAGGGTACACGTGTACGGCCATAAAAGCAGCTGAAACAAAACAATATAAGCGGGGAAAAAAAGAAGTTTGAAAAAAAATAGTTCTATGACCGACCGCGTGGATACAGAGAGAGAACTGAATGTCGGTATTATATGTATACGTGGCATGTGATGTTGACTGTGTTTCGTATCACAATACCAGCAACGTTCTGTGTATACAAAATAATTTACATAATCCATCACGGTTTCGTGACACGGAATCATGGGCACTGCCGAGCGTAACGGTGCACGGCGCCATACTGCCTTCTTTCTTCCTTGTTACTAATAATTTCCTCGAGTTAAATAATAAAATTTTATTTTATTAGCCCGGGCGATAAATCAATCTTTGATCTTGTGATAGTAAAAATTTTATTTTATTTTTTCGGTAGTTTCATTTCCTATGTCCTAAAGTCGGTTGAGATGTCTGAGAAACTTGATACTTGGTTGGAATAATTTATTTTTCAATTTTGAATAATCGTTTCATCCTAGCGTGTGGCTATTATATTTATTCGATAAGCCTATATTGGCTGTGCAGCAATTCGTCGTGCGATAAAACGATACTGAATATGACCCTTTGCGAGTCCCCCTTCTCCTTCTATCCCGCGGACATTCCTCTACCATGAAGTAACCACTTTCGCTCGCTCGCTCCTCAGAACTCAGAGTTGCGGTCATTCTGTTCTATTTATAGCATCCTCGCTCTAACCAGGTTCATTTTGCATTATAACAGAACTGATTCTGCGCGAGAACGCCTCGAGAGTCGGAACGATCACTCGATAAAGTCTCACAGACGCTTGAATCACGTTCGGAGATCGTCAATTAACGAAATAACACGAACAATTAGCTGAAAGATCAGAAAGACATCATGAGAGACGTACAAGACTGGACACAGAATACTTTCCATCTCGGAATGGTTATGGGGATGCATAGTTCTAGCACGTTCTGATGAAGACCTTCTCAGATTCCGTACAACAAGATCATATGAAGACACTATCATGATATGAGAAGAGACACAGTATCAGATCATGGTGAAGTCGTTTTTCTCACTTCGATGATGAACTGTCGAAGAAACAGTGAACTTGCACAATTTAAGAATGGTCTGTGAATGTGGAGACACTGTTGTGATGAACAGATCATGATGAAGACATTCTACTGACAATTTTCCGTTTCTAACGGTCATTGTGAAGCATATAGTTCCAGTAGATCGTGATGAAAAGCTTCGTTTTTGCATGACAAAAACTTACATGATGTGAAGACACTATCTTGGTGTGAAATAAGACACAGCAACAGATCATGACGAAGATGTTCTTCGACTTTGATGACGAACAGTCGATGCAATTATGGAATAGTGATGGTAGATCGTCTCTCCTCAGTCCACTTGCAATTCGAGGAGTGATGAATGGGAAATCTTATCTTTCATCATCACGGTGTTTGATACGAACCCTGAGCATCGTCGAGTGTTGGGTTTAGCTAGGTTAGTTTCGGGTCATTTTCTTCCCAATGTGGATGCAGGGTATGCTAACGACTTTCTGATGAGGGCGTATGTCGCCAGTAGGTATCTACTTAATTGTAATCATGAGGGGACCGTGGAATCCAGTGGTGCAGTGCACATTCTGTGCTGTGGGGTCCGAGAGTTTGAGTTAAAGTTCGTAAAAAGGTTCAAATTGTTAACCCGCATGTTGTGGCTGAGTTTCTCTTTTTCCTCCAACATTTCTTTTTATTTCTTTTTATTTTGTATCGAGTTTTGTGCCCCAAGTACTTATAACTGGAGTACGCACTCTTGTTTAGCCTCGGGGTTTTTTCCCCTCCTCAATCTCTCATCAGGATGTTATATTGTTCCGTAGATTATTATAAAACAACGCGTTTAATGGCGCGTACGATCTCCACGGAGCGGCGTTTTTCCCTTTCCCTCTGACAAGGGGTTGAGCCTTGGCATCCCCTTCAGTTTTGAATATCTCGCTTATTGTCTCTTCATTCTCTTTCTCTCGATTTTTCCTCTCTTTCTGATCCCTCTCGACCCTCACCAACAACCGAGTCGAGTGCTTCGAGAAGAGAGCTGAATTTTTCGGTCATTAAATATTCATTCATATTCATACCTGGGCGGTTACATTAATGCCATTATCTCTGGTTACCTCTAACCCTCTCTCGTACTCTCTCCTCTACAAAATTCAAAGCCTTTTTATTTCAACTCTTCTACGTTTAGTCAAGCAATAGAAGAACTTTTCCGTCGGTTTTTTTTTTCTTCCCCATAATGGGCGAGTAAATAGCGCTAGTTTTTATTCAGGATGAAAGGTCTCGAGACACCCTAGTTAGCCAGTGACGCCTCTTTCAAAACAGCTCATTGTGTCTTATTGTGAATTAGACAGACCCAAGTTTCAGGGTTATGAATGGGGATGTTTAACCGCGTGACGTAACGTCTTGAAACGTCGGTAGTAACAAGCCTCGGTTTTCTTCCCCTTCTCTTCATTCCGTCTGTCGTCTTCCTGTTGTCATCCCCGTGTCAACTTTACGAGCCACTAGTATGATCCGGGTCGGGCTCTGTGAGGGATGCCGAGGGAGATGGGATACGGGGGGTCGAGACAGAGACGGAGTAGGCGATGATGCTGGGCTAGGAGTCGAACCTCAAAACCCCAAAACGTCAGTCCGTTCTATATGTCTCTCAATCACTCTCTTCGTACGGGATTGCGATTCGGATTTAATCAACCCCCCAGAATCCACTCACGACGCTATTGGGAATTGATTACGCTGCAGTTTTTACGTTCCATAGTCCATTTGATCACCATTTGATAAACCAGATTTCTAATGTGACTCGTTTTGTTTCTGTTTCAGGTAAGTGTCTTTGACGACTGACAACACACGAGAATCAATCTGTCACGACCCTAGTTTAAACTTTGATCATTATGTGACGAGAACTAGTAATGTAAGGTAAGTGCTCTGTAGCAACTCAGAAGCAAATTAGCAGCATGTCAAACAGACTTGGTTGAGTTGAGGAAATTTTGGAAAACTTACTGTCAACCATATTTCCCCTGCAAGCCTTTGAGTCTGTCGAGTCATTTTCCAAGACTCTGGAAATGTCGACAAATTGCGACAATCTGCGAAGTTGTTCGAATTCTTGAGTCATTCACTCAAAAAAATAACTAAACTTCTAAGTAGTTGGAGAACTCTTAATTCTCTTCAATTCGCTAGAGAAAAGTAGGAAAATTACATCAACTGAGATGGAAAAATCGATCGAGTATCTTTAAAACTGTCTGAATGAATCTAGAAGAAAATGACTCATGGAAAATTCAGTGAATTTTCGGGAATGGACAAACATTGGAAAACTCATAAAAGGTTCCAAGCACTGTAAAACGTTGAGAAAATTTGCTAATCGAAAAATTCATAAGAAGCCGAACGAACTTTTGACGGAATAAACTGATTCTTGAGTCAGTGGAAAATGCCGATTATTTTCAATTCGCTGTGGAAAAGTCGGAAAATTTCATAAACTGATATAAGAGTCAAAAAGTTGGTTGAAAAATCCGGGAAACTGTCTGAAACGTTCTGAACGAAAATGACTCGTGGAAAAATTCAGTGAATTCGTAAGTTTTGGAAAAATCCGAGCATTTTCTTGAGCCCTTAAAAAACTTTGAAGAGTTCGGAAAATTCATCAGAGTTTTCGAATGATTGGAAAATTTGAGAAAATGTTTAGTGACTCATAGACTCGAATGAGACTTTATTTTCTTTGACTGAATAATTGTCGAGTCAGTGGAAAATTTCGGGATCGTTTGAAAATTTGGAAAACTGTTGGAGTCATTTGAAGGCGGGGATGAAATAACATCATCTGTTTAAGTGTCTATAAAAGTCCATGATCGTTGACAGCAGTTGAGAATGACATTAACACGAGTCTTGGCACATTAAGCCACTAACGATTCCAACCAACCGACGAAAACCGTGTAAAATGAACATTGCCTTTTTCCGTCTGACGATGATAACGGGGGTTTCGAGTGCGAGGGTGAGAGCCGGATATTGCGGGCAACTATTCCAATCAACCGGGCAACTTCTTCGAAGTAGAAGATGTGAAAAACGCATTCAATAGTAGCGAAAGTATGACGGGGGGCTTGGGCAGCGGAAAAAGTGGAGAGAGAAAAAGAGAAGGAAAGACCCGCCGAGGAGCTTTACAAAATACTTATAGGTACCACCGTCGGGTTCGCGAGCCCTCGGAATGCCTCGGAGCATCTCAACCATCCAGGGTCGTTCCTTGGGCAAAAATATCTCGAAGAAATATGATAACCTCTCGCCTCTTTTCCAACGGGGAAAAGGAATTTATACAATTTTATTCCTGCGGAAAACGATAGCGTAAGGGGAAAAGTAAAACCCCACAAGTCGCGACTCGATGATCACCGCCGGTTTCTGTATCACTCGCAATCAGAGAAATGATAGCCGTATAGAAACAAACCCTTGAGTCTTATCCGCGGCTAAGTGTGGAGGCCGGAGGACGAAGGGCGGAGGGCGGAGAGCGACACCGACGTCTCGGGTAATTCACCCCGGTGAAATTTGTATTCCGTTAGCCAGACCGCGTTTAATTGGATTCCTTTCGTCGCTTTTCATCCCTACTTCTTTTTCCATCTCTAATTTTACTGATTTTCCTTCTTCTCCCGCTGGCTCATCCCTCTTCACTCTTCTCTCGCTCCACTTTTTATACGGCTTGTTGTTTTCTCGGTCACAATATTTCAACCCTGTCACCTTTCTTCGCCAATTGTTTTTCCGAACATCGTCGAAAACAGAAAATAACAAAATAGGGAAGATTGTCATTATTTAGAACGCGGGAATTTTGCGAAACAACTTTCAACCCGAGAAAACTATTTTTGAGCATAGAAAATTCGGAAAAACTATCATGATGCTGTGGGAAAATCGGAATAAATGATGTTCAAGTTCTGGAAAACCCGAGAAAACTGTTTCCAAGTCATAGAAAATTTGGAAAAACTATGACAATGACATGGAAAATTGGGAAAAATTATTTCGAAGCGATGAGAATATTTGTAGTCACCATTCATGAATGAATTGACGTAATTTTTGTTCTTCTGGCCGAGTTTATCGCAATAAAACTCGAAACCGTGTACAAGAATAAATTATAACTCAAGCTCTAAGTCCACCGATTCGAATCAGAGTTTGAATAATTAAATCCAAATTAGAATTTCGTAGCTTTAAACTCTTTCTGTTCCCTTATCGAAGCCAAGATAACGGACATCTGTCACCCACTAGCGAGGGGCTAGCGCTTGCCATAGCCAACTGGAAATTCGTTCCAGGGAAAGACGTGAAAACGACCAAAGAGGAGGGAGAACCCAACCTTCAGACCCTCTGTTTGCGTTCCTCCAATGATAAGATTCCAGATTGTAAAGAGAGGGTACGTCGTTTTTACTATATACGAATGAAATTAAAGTCTTTAATCAGGGGATGTTCGGTCGCTTTTTAGAACTTGGGTTTGTTAGCACAGTGAATAGGAGATGAGCCGGAGATCAGATTAGTTGCCGTGCACATCTGTGAAGCAACATTCTCGTCGTGTTTTTTCTCCATTCTGCATGAAAATAGGAGGAGGAAAAATTCGAAAATGATTGAACGAGAATTTAAGTAGAGAAAACTCGGGGGGTTTTGCCGCCTCCGTACCTGCAACGACGAGTGGATTATAGTTATCGAACTTCTGGCTTCCCCTAATGCGAATAAAAGTCGGTGTTAACCCACCTTTAACACCTACACACCTTGCGTTTTATACCAGGAGCCTTTAGAACTCGTCAAAACATCGAAACACCATTTACTCACTCTGCTCCTGCTGGGGAAAAAAGAAAACTCGCGGAAAACTTTCAAACCCCCCCCGCATGTATACTGCATATAATATAAAAAGCTGGTACGATTCAACAACAATAAATTATTTGAAAAAAAATCTCAGCAGACGAAACTGGGGAAGTTGTGATAGACGTTGGTTCAAGGCATCGCGTGTCTCTAATCGCTTCTTTGCCACCACGCCACGTTCAAAATTGGTTGAAAAACTGTTACTCCCTTCAACATTCGTGGAAACTAGAACCAGATTACGGATCGAAAAGTCGATAGTTCTCGGGTCTGGGTTCGGATATAAAGGAATTGGAAACGTTGGTTTCAGAAAATATTTAATCAACTATGAAGTATGAACATCAAACAGGTTTTACTCCTTTTCTTGTGATTCTTTTTTTACACCCGAACCAGACGAGGGCTGCAGCCGTTTGGAACTGGTGCAAATATTTGCAGAGAGTGTTGAACAAGCTGCAGTCTTTGCCAGTTATGGACCGACTGGTCGTCCGTCACCGTCGACGATAGAGATCTTATCAAAAATTTTCCTACCCCCTCAAACTCAGAGAACCTAGATGCTCACCCTAGCGGACGCCAATATGCGCGGTGGTCTTGTTTGTTCGCGCGCAAGACTACGTCTACTCAAGACTTGGTTGAGGGGAGAGAGATCGAAAAAAGGGAGAGAAAAATTGAGAATGAGGGAAAATTGAAGAAAATAGAGGAGGAAAAGTAACGTTATTGCAGTTGCCGTTGATTCGCCATCCGCTTAAAGCTGAGCAGGTGTTGGCTCGGGTCCAGATTGCGATTGACCCTCTTTTGGTAGATGGTTTTTATTCTTCGGAAAATAGTCGTGGAGAAGACAGAAGTTTGCTTATTTTTTTCCTTTCGAGTCACTCAAAGAGCAGCAGAGATAAATTGAGGAACTTTTCTTCTCTGGACATATGGAAAATCTCAGGATTTTCACAGACATAGAATAGCCAAGGATAAGATTTTTCTTACCCGATCCATTTTTCACACTCTCGAAGTCTCACAGTCAAAGAAAAGTTGACGAATATGTTTTTGAGTCTTGGAAAATTTTGATTGCGTCACGTGATCAGTAAAAGAAAACTAGGATATTCCGAAAATTTTGTAAAACACTCTCAAACAGTAAGGAAAATATCAAAGAAGTCTATTCCGAGTTATGGAAAATTCAGGCAATTTTTTTCAAGTCTTCGAAGAGTCAATAAAAACTCATAATCCAGGAAAATTTCACGTCACTTTTACAAAGTGATACAAAACTGGACAAATTCTTCGAGTCATGGGAAATCTCCAGTGACTTTTCATCGAGTCATAAGAAATTTAGAATAAATCTCGAGTCATGGGAAAACTCGAATACCTTTTCATCAAGCCGTGATAAATTTTAAAGCTTTGGAAAAAAACTGTGAAAAATCGTGGTTTTAAATTCCTTGTCACCTACATATAATATCAATTATTCCATCACAGGACTCGTGAACATCTGTTACCGTAGGTACCGTCGTGCCTACCATTTCCCTGCAGTACCTATAGTACCCACGCCGCCGTTTTCCCAGTTCCGGGAGTAAATGATTCGCAATTAAAGTGTCCGGCTGGTGTAATGACTTCAGGGGTTTCCCATGCCCCACTGGCTGTTTTTTTCCGCTCTCGCTCTCGCTCTCTCTCATTCTGTTTCACCATAATTTGTATTTCATTTTTCATTTCCTCTTTTTTTTTTGACAAATCGACTACCTAGCGCACCTTTATTCACCATCAATCTTGAAGCGACGTGGGGTGTTGAAAAAAAATTTGCTGTTAAATCAAGTAAGAAATTATTATACATACAGCAACGTTCATTTTTTTTTTACAGTTTGTTAAGTCTTCGCGTTATTTTTGTCCCAGTCCCAGATGGTAATTACGAAGGTATGGAGAGGGGCTAGTCGACTTCGGAGTATCGAATATCGACTGCAATCGGGCGAAAGCACATTCGCATTTGAAATCTGTGCAGGGAACGTTCGAATGTACATTTTCAATTTAAAACTCAAATATTTGGTAATGAATATCGCGGTGCTTATTCCTGTTCGGAATACATTTCTCTATATACCTGTATATATGTATAACCGCAGCATGCGGAGATGTAGTCCCGTGGAGTTAATACCTCTGATTGGAAATATCGGCCGCGAATGCCCCACCATCCGCGCCGTAATGACGGGGAAAATATTGAATTATTTTTCGTCCCCTTCTGATCACATTCTATGTTGACTTTCATCCGCCCTAACACTTTGTGCCTCGAATACTTCTTTTTGTCTTTCAACCCTGAATCAGTCTTCGATGATAAGAACGCAGAACAAAAATAATAATAATAATAATAAGTAAACGATGAGGAGGAACTAGGAAAAATTGAGGGTGGGTTTTAGGCTCATTCTTATTCACCGCAGCTTCGGACAACAAAACTGTCTGGACTTTTACCCGTGCTCAGTCACGACCCTGGCTCTCCCCCTACGCCATGGCGAATGAAAATTCGCTCAGTCAACTGAACTTCTTCTCGGACTTTAGGGGTGGTATAGGGAACGCTGGAACAAACAAGCTCACCGAGTTCCTTCTTTGTCTTTTCTCTCTTCAACCCCCCCCCACCCTCTTTGCTCTTTTTTTCTCCTCGTTCTCCACCCTTCAGGTTAATCTGTGGAGTAGGTACTGTGCAGGGAAACTCTAGTGGCAGCCCCACTGTGCACAGACACGTGGAACATGGAGAAAGCAACGGGACACGACAATCAGAAAGATAAAGAGAACTAGCAATTCACTGAGTTACTGAGCCCCCTTCCGTACCACTGGGAGCACTCTTCTTCTTGCTATGTGTATCACTTTGAATCAACTCGAAAACGAGATGCACTGGGTCGTTGCAATCGCTCAGCGAATTACACTTCGTCGGTATTTGGTTTGAGGATCAGTTCGCGTTTCGGGTCACAGGTGTGTTTTTGAAGAGCTGAAGAAGAGGAAGAGGAAGAGGAAGAGGAAGAAGAGGAAGAGGAGGTGGAGTGTGGGAGTCGGTGGCTGGATGCTGGGTGCTACTTGTTTACAAGAAACTGCCGAACTTTCTCGGGTGGTATAAGACCCAAGCCAGCCAAACCTGACGCGTACGTAGGGTACGTATACCGGGCAATAAATTGAGCTCCGTAGTCGCGTTCTCGCCTTTCGGTCTCTCCCCGTACCTCGCCGCCCTCTTTTCAAGTTTTTAACTCCTCTAACTTCGTTATTTATGTGTCGCACGGCAACGAATACATTTCTAACGGCCTTCTCCCCCTCCCTCCTGGACCGACCCAACGACCTCCATTTTATCCCAGTTTCGTACAAAAATCGCTAACCATTCCTTTACCGGAACCTCGAAGAGGAACGGGAGAAACTAGTATATCGTCGAATCGAACGAACTTAACGCCAATTTGTTGCTGTACTCTTACAGTTTGGAATATACCGCCCGTATTCTGTCAGACTGGCCAAAATAACGTTGCACAGCACGTAGAGTGGCCAAAATCAAAGCATCGAATGGAACAAAAATTGTTTACCCTCGACTTCTTAGAGATTGAAGCTCTAGAAGTTATGATGTGTAATAGTGACTTTTGAACTTTGAAAAGTGATATCGAAGGAGTGTATGAAATGATGATCCTATCCGAAAGCGTGGACTCTGGGATTTCAGGATTTCCATATTATTCAGCAGAATTCCATTCCGTCCACGTATGGTATAAATGCACGGCGTGTCTCGGGATACGGTGTGCCGACACTGTTATATTATTCGGTTATATACGGGGGAAAGAGGGAGGCACCAGCGGTGGTACAGGAGTCGAGACACACGACCGGTATTGCTCTGAATTATTAAACGTGGGGAAGAATAGTGTCTTACACGGATGGAACGGGTGGCTTTTCTCTCCATGCGTTGCAGCTCTCCGGAGACGAAAAAACCGTGTTTTTCTATCTTCTCTACTGCTGGATGATTCGGAGCAAGATAATATTGGATCGGGTTGATTCGGTGGACGGAAATCAAGAGTCTCAAACATCCGAGGATGTTTTTATTACAGAAATGAGGAGTTTTCCGGGGCACGACCACGACCTCTCGGCTGACACCCATCCTACAATTTTCTTCCTCATCCTCTCACCTCACTCTGCCTCGCGGGTACCGCTGCCGGATTTATGGATTTCATTATTGTCGGCCGCGGTTGGTTACGCCGAGGAGAGAGCCCAGGGGCTGGGGCCGGGCTGCCTAAACTTAGCTTAAACTTGCGCGCCCCGTTTGCATTTTATGAGCGAGCTGTGCAACTTCCTTCCTACCCCGGTTTTCTCGCGTAGCCTACAGGGGAATGGAATGGAATGGAATGGAATTCCATTCGGCCCCGAGCCGGAGCCCATAGATCCTCCGGCGGTGTGTTTTCAAAATTCTACACCAATTTTGGTTTTTGATGGGGAAAATAAACGGAAAAGTAGAAAAAATTTTGGTATAATGAAAAAAAGGGAAACGGAGAACCGCGGAGTAAACAGCAATTGGGTAGAGAAACGCCGCACCGGTAGCTAAGAGGATGAGATGTATATTTGGGAACAAATACAATTTGAATGAATTAGCAGTAAACTGGAAAATGCGCAATTCAGGGTTACCTGACTCCGTGTTCGGCGAGAGTTTCTCCCTCCTTAACTCACTTCCCCGAGGGACCGAATACCCTCACCCTTCTCCTGCCCCATCTTCTTCTACTGGTTCTTTTGCTTCTTCTTCTCATTTTTACATTCTTATTCTTACAAAGTCTAGACACGACGACAACGACGAGGACGAGGAGTAAAAGAATTTACCGCAACAGAGGATAAGATTATACTTTGAAGACTCTTCCGGTTCGACCCGGGTTGAACACAACCCTCGTCCGAAAAAATACTAAATGAACGACAACGAGTCCCTGCGGTGAACCAGAAACTGATTCAACAACTCAAACCCACTTTTTTCTACTCCAACAAATTCGACATCGTTTCTTCTTCAACCTTTCGTCACACGAAGACAAGGCTTTCGGTACTTTCTACTCAGGCTGCTGTAGTCAGAGTCTGAAGAATCTTCCCGATTTGTATCAAGGTCCTAAAACGTCCGCAGGATCACCATCTTCAAGACAAATCCGCCTTGATCCAGTCCGGGTTGAATCTGTGACATCGATGTTGATGTTGCACGAACCCATCTGGCGTGTATTTTCTTTCCAAGTTACTTTTCATATGCCACTGGCTATCGGCTTCTGTTCTTCATTTCCCTATTTTATTTATTTATTTATACGGGTTTTTGGTACCCTTAACCTTTTGTGCCCTAACCTAACCTGGCTAGGGTCGTCGAGTATGTTGGTAGCGACCGTTGTAGCGGTGTATATATTTTATTCATCCCCTATTGAATTCGGGCTCAATCTTGCGAGAGTGTCTCTTCCGCGCCCGTTCCAAACTCGAGTTTCCTCAAGTTCTGGAGCCGTTCCTCATCTCCGCGATGGTTTTTCTCTCCCTTACCGGATGCCGGCTTTGATCCCATCAGGATCTTCCAGACCCTGTGTAATTCCGTTACTTTTCACCTACGTTCACATTCTCTTAGTCTACGGTGATTCCGAGGCGGTACCAAACTATGAATTACTTTTTCTCTTCGTCGTTTCAACCTTCGAAGAAGAGAATCTAGCTGGACTCGCGGTTGACAGCGGACGATATTGACGCCGGGGTCCCGACATTGGTTGAAACGGGTAGGGCAAGGAACCTGCCTCTCAATATTTAATACTGTCTAGGCAGACTAGAGGAGTGGCGGAGTGCTGTCTCGACACTTCTGAAATTGCAACCCTGGCGGAAACCAGGATAGGGGTGGTAGGGTACGGATCGGTGTCTAGATTACAGTTCACACAGTCTGTTAAAATCAGTTTCACGTTGAAAATAAACGAATACTTTTCCAAATAAATGACGACGTTACTGGGAATTTTCCGAGCACATGATGAGGTACTCGATTCCTCCGGAAAGGAATCCAGGTCGGTGCTGTTCCTGGTCCCTTAATTACAACGACCCTCTTCCTTCCCATTAATAAGCGGCCTAAACAAACTACCGTCGTATAAATACGCGTATCTATCTCTCTCCGTCGTCGAGAGGACTCTGTAATTAAATTTGCATCCTCGTATTTCCGAGTATGGTCCTAGTTCGTTGGGTTTGGATAATGTTTTTTCAAGAACAAATCGTTGAGAAACATCCACGTGTGCTTCTGAAACACTGGTGATGCGATCCCGGAAGGGCGGTGAACCGTGATTCCGTGGGCTTGGCGAACAGCCACTCCGCGGCTCACACGGATGCACCGTAAATTGTAATGCTAATACGAGCGATTGTTCACGTCTGGGATACGCGTTGTTATACCCAGATCGGAAATCAAGGTCTCGTTAAATTCGTTTTCTTCGTTCGAATACGAATTCAGGGTTTAAAATGAACGTGGACGCTATTTTGCGGCTGGTGCACCAACGCGACTCTCGACTAGAGGGTGTCATTATCGTAAAACGGAAAGGATCTAGTGGTGGAAGGCGAGTGGTATACTGCCGCGAATACCTTATCTCCCTTGACACGCTCGCTCTCTCTACACCCAGAAGACATACGTGATCCTGTTATCCGCCAGATATACCTTTCTGGCCTTGGCTTCTTCTTACTTGCCTCCTCGCACGCACTAGACGTGCGTAGGCAGGTAATCACCTCACGTGCAGAGGATGACTCATCGAATAGATCAGATCCCGACTTCTAGACTTTTTCTTTTCCCCTTGAAGAATGAGGGCACGGAGTCATTCCATATCCCGGCTGCAGATGATCGCGGAAAAGAGGAAATTGGGTGTCAGTCACATTTTGAAGTGTCCCTACGGGGGCCTCCGACATCGATGCCAATGGTATGGGGCGTTGTTCCAGCTCTTCGTGTTCATGACCGTGAATGGTAAGGTGGAGAAAAGGGTTAATGGGGGTAACACGGAGGCAAGGGAAGTTTGTTTTGTCGAGGGCTAGGGGGGTACGATGCCCCTGACGTTTCGTCAATGGCAATTATGGAACTAAACAGTATCTCGAAATTGTTGTTTCAAACTGAACTACACTTCTCTCCTCATCCCGTCGCACAATTTGTACCGCACAATACTAGAGTCGACCGACTTTCACCCACCTCCTCGGTTGAGCAGAGGAGAATACAATGCGGCGTGCGATGCCGGGCGGAACAATAACACCGTAATAATTGTCCGCTCCCGTTCTCCCGGCCCAAAGCTACTGTAGAATCGTCAAAATCTCGGCGAGGGGGGAAGTGTAACTAGTCATCTGTGAAACTTTTTGCTCTGATAATATTTTCGCTATAAATTGTGTCCGGAAAAATTGGAGAATGAGGTCGGGTCGAGTTCGATCGCCATGTCCTGGTCGAAAAGTCGTTATGAGGCGGGAGAGATCGATAAGCCCATTTCTCGGTGGACTCGCAGCGTTGCCCTTATTATTCGAGGATTTTACAAAGTAATTCCGTTTCGTATGTGGAATTAATTCAACCGCCCAAAAAAGTTTAATATTGTAACCAGAAATAACAATAAGAAAACCGTGATCCAGACTAACTCATCTGGCCTCTCTGATGGGTAGAAACCAAAACACGGCTACCGTAGGACCCCGAAGGGCGATGAGGAATAAGGGAGGCGGTATTACTATACTTATGGAAATTAAACCACCACCCGCCCTCTCGTACCATAGTCGATAAATATTACCCCATCCTCGCCCTCTACCATCGCCATCACTGGGGGGCTACATTGCTCTTTGTAATACTAACACCCAAAAAATACCCATGGTGGCCACGGTCAGGGAAAACCGGGAAAACCGGGAAATGTCAGGGAAAACAAAAATTGGTCAGGGAATCAGGGAAATGTCAGGGAATTTCAAACTTGGTCAGGGAAAAAGTAAAAGAAATTGCTAACGTGTCGTAAATGATTTGGCAAGAAATTTAAAAAATGTCATATCGCGTGACTAATGGCATAAGGTCGTAAGCGCCAAAAACGCGATTTTGGTGGCAAAAGGTCGTATAATTTTTTTTTTTTTCACGTCATTCGCTCCGAAAACGGTCAAAACGTATCGATGAATTGAAATTACGAGTTCGAAAAATGTAAGTGCAAAAGGTCGTAAGTTGGGCGGATACGTCGTTCTTTCATTACAATTTTTAAGGAAGATTAAAAAACAAAATAAAAACAGAAGGTCGTAAGCGCCAATTAAAAAAAAAAATTTTTTTCACGTTTTTTTCAAATAGCTGTGAAAACTCGTGAAATGCAAAGAAAAATCGAAATCGACGTCGTTTAGAAAATTTCGATAAAAAATATTCGTACGTAACTGCAGAAGGTCGTAAGCGCCAATTTTTTTCAAATTTTTTTTCACGATTTTTTCAAATAGCCGTAAAAACTCGTGAAACGCAAAGAAAAATCGAAATCGACGTCCTTTCGAAAATTTCGATAAAAAATATTCGTACGTAACTGCAGAAGGTCGTAAGGGGCCGTCCATTTATTACGTAAGACAACTTTCGCCCATTTTTGACCCCCCCTCCCCCCTCAGTAAGAAATCGTAAGAATTGCAAAGTCCCCCCCCTCCCCCAGAAATCTTACGTAAGATTGAATAAGTACCTGAAATATTCAAAGTGATTACAAAAATCGTGACAGACGTGGGGCCTAGGGAAATTTTGGCGCAATGTCGAGCTGATTTCCGATTAAAAAGAAAAGAAAAATCTTACGTAAGATGTCTTCAGAGTCCCCCTCTCCCCCAAGTAAGACTAAGTAAGAAATGTTGAACCCCTCCCCCCCCCCTAAAACGTCTTACGTAATAAATGGACGGCCCCTAAGGGGGCGTCCACAAATTACGTGAGGCGATTTTTGCGATTTTTTTACCCCCCCTCCCCCCTTGGTGAGATTTCGTGAGATTTGGCTCGACCCCCTCCCCCACCCCCCTAATCTCACGTGAGATTTTTAAAAATGCGTATTTTTAGTATAAATACGTTAATCTGTGCTTGATCGCGTTGGATTTCTAATAAAAAAACATAATTTATGAATAAAAAAAAATTACGTGATATTGGCCGAGACCCCCCCTCTCCCCCACGTGAGATTGGGTGAGATTCGGCTCGACCCCCTCCCCCCCCTAAACGCCTCACGTAATTTGTGAACGCCCCCTAAGCGCCAATTTTTTTTTATTTTTTTTTTCACGATGTTTCAAACAGCCGTAAAAACTCGTGAAACGCAAAGAAAAATCGAAATCGACGTCGTTTCGAAAATTTCGATAAAAAATATTCATAGGTAACTGCAGAAGGTCGTAAGCGCCAATTTTTTTCAAATTTTTTTTTCACGATTTTTTCAAATAGCCGTAAAAACTCGTGAAACGCAAAGAAAAATCGAAATCGACGTCGTTTCGAAAATTTCGATAAAAATATTCATAGGTAACTGCAGAAGGTCGTAAGCGCCCAACTTACGACCTTTTGCACTTACATTTTTCGATCTCGTAATTTCAATTGATCTATAGGTTTGGAACGTTTTCAGAGCGATTGGCGTGAAAAAAAAAATTATACGACTTTATGCCATTATAAACAGCAAAACGTCGTATAATGGCGCTTACGTCCTCATGTCATTAGACACGCGATATAATTTTTCCGAACATTGTTGGATTTCCTAATCAATTTGCATCGAAATGAAATCAAGCAATTAGGGGTATTATCTTGTAGCACTAGTTGACACAATATTAGAATTTCGGTCAGGGAAAATTGATCAACCAGTCAGGGAAAGTCAGGGAAAAGTCAGGGAATTTTTTTCCCGAAAAAAAGTGGCCACCATGATACCGCTTTTATCCTCATACAAGAATATAAGTTAATCACTTTACAAAGATTATAAAAGGGATGCTGCAGAAAACTCTGTTGCCCAAATGTCTGCACAATGTTTCACAATGTAATTCGTACTTCGAAAATCTGACACATTTTTATTTTTACTGATGTAACGATGCAACGCAATGTAAAACTGTTACTTCAAAGCATTGAACAACGATTCATGCTTCACTCAGCGGCACAACATCGAACACTGATTGAATGTGATGTAAAAACGCATTTTGATTGTTTTTACAAATGTAAAACTGTCACTTTCACACAGTTGACAGTTTGGATTCTAGAAGGTTTTGTCAATATCTTCCGAACTGATTTTTTTACGTTGGTCCTCGATTTTGTTTCAGATTGTGATGAAAAGCACAACGACGGCCGCTATTAATATTGTCTTATGTTTTCGTTTCCATTTGGAAAAGACCTATCTGAAAATGGCTCGGGGTAAAAGACTTATCTCCTATGCTTATACACAGGACTTAAGTCTTTTACCCCGAGCCATTTTCAGATAGGTCTTTTTCAAATGGAAACGAAAACATAAGACAATATTAATAGCGGCCGTCGACAAGTACTCTTGATCACAATGTTAACTCTAGTCACTTACATCTCTTGAAACTTCCAAATTACTTACACGGCGTCAGCCTGACCCCAGCTAACTTTAAAACGTTGTAACATTGATTCTGTTGACAATTTGACTACGGGAAAATTCCTGGAGGTACTTTAGGATCTCTAGAATGGACCCGAATTGGATATTTGATATGAAATCAAATTCGAGTCTCGTGAAAAATTCGCAAAGCGAAGAAATTAAAAAAAGTGACTTGTTTTACTGAAAAAATCAAATTCTGCATTTTTAAAATATTTTTTGTTAAAAATTCAGCTGGGTATTCTCGAGATACCGCACTTTGAGAAAAAAGATTTTTACTTTGTTTCTCGGCTGCCACAGATTCAGTTTCGAGCTTCTTCTATACGAAATATCGAGGAGAATTTGAAGTTGGGGTCATCTGGACCCCAAGTAAGTTGCAGGGTTAAATCAAAGATTCACAATGCTGTACAAAGAGTTTTGAGCTAATATCAGGAAGTATTCCGAGTCGTTTGTGATTTGAATCGTCAAAAATCGTCTTCACAATGTTGAACTGTTACTATCAGACGCTAAATCGTGATTCATAAAAGCTCATAATGTCACATTATTCAATCTACTAATGAAACAGAGTACCTACTCTAATGTACTTTGAAGTCACTTGGTTATTCTATTCGGGTTATGATGAGAAATCTCAGAAATTCACACAATATCACATTCCGCAATTCTTTCAAAACTAATCTGCCGTTTATTTCGTGGTACCAACACTGGAAAAAAATAACACAAAAATTTATTCGATCAATTCCGATTGCCGACCAATTAGACCCTTTGAAAATGTACTTTTTCTCGACCTTGGGTATAATTACGTCATTCAGTTCCCTCAGGTACCGAGTTCGCTTGGTGGTGGTCAGCTAGTTGGCAGTGGGGAGGGTATAGTTTTGGCTATACGTGTAGGTTGGTCAAGGGTTGGCACATGGTGTGACACAGCGATGCGAGTCGGGTTTAGCCGGCGGTGTGACCGCAGGAGCGATTTTAGCTAAATTTATCGCAAGCTTTCGGGGGTATTGCAACGTTGGATTCTGCTGGGAACGTAATGCAAACATGCACGCGTGGACTACGGGGCCTCGTCTACCTGTATCGTGCATTAACGTTTCCAGCCCCCGGGCACGACGCGACGCGACGTCGCTTGGGTCCCGATGCCACTAACACCGCGTACCACAATCATCCCTTAAATGTATTGGTGTACAGCTGATAACGACCCAGCTGCCTACCCCGTCCACCGTCCGCGTCCGTCGCTTCGTTACTCCAACGTTTTATATCGATTACGTACCAAAATGTCCCTACCCTTAGTCAAACTGACATCGCGTCATGAATTACAAGAAAAATCAACAAATTATGACCTTTCCCTTGACGTAATTTGCTCCCTTCCCCACTGAATTATTTTTTCACCTACGAAATGGATATTAACATAACTTTTGTACGTTGAGATTTTTCCTCACAATATTCAGATCATTTTTCAAGCTCGGATGAAATTTAATTAAAATAATGTTTGATGTAAAAATTGTGTGTCTGCTCGGAGGATATTTCCGGTGCAGATGGGTGGGTGGTGAGGGAAAGATTATTTTCAAAGGAGGGGAACAAAGGGGGGTATTCATATAATTCAGGCGGTCTGTGTGCATTGGTTAGAAACCCCGCATTGTAACGCTGATAAGAGACCCAATTATCGAACTATCAGGTACGAGAGAACTCCACTACTCTGTTTGGGCTTCCAATTATTTGTCGGGGAAACGGTATCACGCCAATACCGCGCTCGATAACACCGTGCTAATGGAATGCGCGAACGGCAGTCATAACTGTAACGATAATCTCCCAATTTTAGTCCGCTGAATTAGCGCACCGCTTCAAACCGGTAAAAAAAATTCAAACGATCGATTCGTTCTAAACGCTCGGTTAGAATTTTTCAATAGACGCGGAATTCAATACCGAATCGACCAAGAGCATCGCCGCACACGCTGCAGCAAATTCGCGTTTGATGTCTGATGTGTGACGCCGCGTGGGTTCTGGCTATGGGACGCGATATGGCTCTTGGCCTGTTCGCGTGATTAATGCTCCACCACATCGTCGAGGACGAGCACCGAGGGGTGAACGTTGACGATGACTATGGCCATGGATATAGCCAGCCGTAGCCACCGGTGGGCGCTGCGATTCGAGACCCGAATTTTAATTCAGAAAAAATTTGCCACCAACTCGAAAACTCCGAAGGAAAAGTCAGGGAAATTAAAGGGTTAGCGAAGTCATTAGAAAGTGTGGAAAATTTATTGACTAGTGAAAAAAAAAAAATGAGAAAAGTCATGAATATTCGTAAGTTATTGAAAAATCACTTAAAAGTCGCGACAAATTGTCTACTAGTGAACAAATGACGAGAAGATTGAAACAAAAATTGTTAATTACTTGAAAAAATGGAAGAAAAAGTGAGGGAAAATTCTCTCAACGACTGGAAAAATCAGGTAATTTTTATGCTCATTAAGTAAGTCGAAATTTCAGTGAGTGGTAAACAGCTCGTGAAAATATTTCTGAAACTGTAAAGCGAGGATAAAAATCGCGAGAATATATGCTAATTTTTTGAATGAAAAACCTGAAAAAGTGAGTGAAAATAATTTTCATGAAAAGAAAGACACTCTGAAACGTGAGTAGAGTAGAGAAATAAACGAGTTGATCTAATTATAGACTGAAACGAGGGTTTGAGTCTTTGTCAAACTGTAGAAAATTATCGTTTCAGATGGATAAAACGACGTTTCGAATGACAAACTCTGAACTAGCATGCGAGAGAGTAGATATGAAGTACCTGTACCCATCCGGTAAAATTTATCATAATATCTGAGGTAGATAGTTGACTATAAAATATCCATCCATCCAAGTTTTCGATATAAAGAAAATCGTGATCGGATAGTCGAGTTGTAAAATGAAATATCCTACCTATATTCGAGGGATAAAAAAAAAAAAAAAACGATCTTGGATGAAATACCATAACCTTCTTCAGCACCGAGACATTGATGTCATTAAAAATGATGATTATCGTCTATAAATTACCGACTTGCTGCTGGCTAAAGGCTGAAAGAGAACAAAAAGGACAATTTTCGATCAGCACTGTGCACACACACGTGGCTATGCACACCTAGTATAACAAAGGGGAACGAATATCCCCCCTTGATTCAATTTTTTTGTTTGTTTTTTCATCCGTCTTCCGTAAGCTCAAGAGGAACCCACAAAAGGGTATAATGTATATCAAATTTTGACTACGTAAAAAAATTGCGTCCACCTAGGAGGCAACGTATTCATAGATTGTACAATAGACCGGTAATCCCTATACCATACAGTCACCTAGTTACGCAGCGTATAGCGTAGGTTCATGATTTATTCCGTTCCCAAAGTTGTAAAGTTTAATTAGTTAACTAGCGTTACTAATCTAGGGCTTTTATCGCAATATTTCATCCTCGTTACGGGCGCAGAGGATATCTGCAGGATAGCTACCTTCCAGTTTGAACGGTCAAACTTTTTCCGCCGTAACCACACTGTCATATCGTCTAATTAGCGATTATTCTATGATAAATGATTCAAACTTTCGAGGAATTGGAAGGCAGGAAATGCTTTTTAGGCATTTTGATCGACAGAGAAGAACAAAGACACGAATTCTGATCAAGGAGAATGTGGTCTCGTCTCGACCCTCTTTTTCCCTAATCTTTCGGTTCGAAAAAGTGAAGGAAAAAAAAAACGTGGAAATCTCGTGTCTTTAATGAGAGTTGAAAGTTTTTCAGTCCAGAGTGGAGCAGACGCTGCTCAGGTTAATCTGCCGCCTGAAGCAAGAGGTGCGCCACTCTGGGTTTGGGTAAAACGTCTGCGGATACCGGACCATTTCAGACTTGAACTTTTACTAGCCTTCAGTGTCCGTGGGGGAGGTGGAGGAAAAGTTGGGTTCGTTGGACCTGTGCAGGAGCGAGAATTCGCCGTCATAGATACCCCGGGACTCGTTGCAATAAATTTTTGTTTAAATTTTACGAGAACGAGAGTTGTCGATCGATCACCCGCGCCTCTTATTCTCGGAGATATACCCGTGCTATGCTCACCCATTGCGTATGTGAAGAAGGTGGAAAAGCACCGTGGAAACACCGTTGGGCAATATTTCCCGTTTATAGCGTTGCTAAGCCGCAACTAACCGCCTTGTTAGGAAGTTACCCACCTCTACCTCTTTCTGGATGGCAGCCCCGCGGCGCGGTACAGACTGTAAATCATAACTTGAGAAATTTCGCGTGCGAGGAACCCACCAGACTCGACTACCTTCGAGACTTAAATTTCAACCAACCCACTTCGCCCCTCTGCCCCTTCGGTTATCGAAGACTCGGGATTCAGGACCGTCAGAAGTGTCCATCCATCGATTTCGCCTCAAGTTTCAGACTCAAATGTGTTTCTATCGAGCGGGGTATTCCACTTGTGAAACAGTTGAGACAGTCTTCAAAATGTTATAAAGTGTTACGAAATAGTATAAAATTCTACGATATGGTGGAAAAATTCGTGTGAGATTAATATTGAATATTTTAGCATTGAAAATCCTTTTTTTTTCATCCACTTTTGAAGTTCCCATCAATTATCTGCGATATGGTCATGAAACGACCCTGATCCATTCGCACAAAGTAATCATGAATTACTTGCGATATGGTTATGAAATGGTTTTAAAGTAGTAGGAAATCGTATACAAGATGGTAAAGAATTTGTGTAAAATGATAATTGAATATTTTTTATATGATTTTTGAGTTACTATGAGGTTACTTGTGATATGGTTTCGAAGTGTCCATCAATTACTTGCGATATGGTCATGAAATCCCTATGGATTACTTGCGATATGATCATGAAATGACCATGATTTATTCGCGATATGGTCACAAAATAACCATGAAATAATCACCAATTACTTGCGATGTGGTTTTCAAGTATCCATCAATTATTCGATATGTGATCATGGAATGATTGTGAAGCACTTAGGTTGTCATTCGATAGTGTCCATCAACTACTTGCGATATGGGTGTGAAATGACTTCGAAGTACCATGAATTGAGTTGCGATATGGATATAAAATGACTATGAAGTGTCGATGAATTACTTGTGATATAGATGTTAAATGATCACGAAATGACGATCAATTACTTGCGATATGATCATGGAGTTACGCTGAATTACTTGCGATATGGATGTACGTGAAATGGTCGCAAAATTCTGTGAAATATTTCTGAATTGCCACGAAATGGTTACAGCTGGGCACAACATTTCTGAGAAGAGTAACCCTTTCGTTATCTATACATGTGGACACGATAAGGCCTCCCAGAAGCGAGGAGGACAGTGAAATTTAATAAGCATTCAGAATTTCGCCTCCCCTTTTCCACTAGCTTCATACAAACAAGGAAATGGGCTCTGTGCCTAGAACCGAGTTCCTACTTCCGTCTGGGTCTGGCCTGGTTGTACACACCCTTGGCAAGCACTACTCGTGGCTAGTGGAGGCCCAGGTATGAGGAACGATATGATGGGGTATGTGTGCACGGATAATAAGCTCTCTCTCTCTCCGTTGGTCGCACGTTGAGTTTGAAAGGAGTGGAACTGTGAAGTGATGTTGAATAAAAAAAAAATGAAAATAAAAAAAGAGGGAAAAGTACCCTTCGTCACGCACACACAAACCTTCCGCTAATTATATGCGATAGTATTGCCCCTAACACACAAGGGAGTGGCTATCCTGACTATGACGTCAGGGTTCGACACTTCTGACCTTTGACACGCGACGATCAGCAAATAAAGTAGAGGAGAGGAGAAAGATGTACGATAGTTTATTTACGGATGAACGATTACCCTCTAATTGAATTGATGATTGATGGATAATTAGAAGACATTTTTATCGAGGAAACTTATCTTCATCTCATTCTCGGATGAGTCACACAGTTTTATTACACGTCCAAACTGATCACTCAACTCCTATGACGCATCTCTGACTTCGTCTTCGTTGATACGCACAAACCCTCTCATTGAGGTAAAACCGGGCAATAAAACCGAGGCTTATATTTGCGGAATGTCACCATGAAATCAATCTTCTTTGACCACTGGGATCATTTCGAGGATCTTTTTCTCTCTTACGATCCCCGTAGTCGTTTGGGGTTGAAAGCGACATTCATTATCCATATTTTGCACAATACACCAAAGTTTGTTCCTCCATCCACTGAGTGGCCTCTGTGGTGTGTAATTGGACCAAACTCGGGTCGTCAAATTGCACAGTGCACAAACTCTGCGTAAACAGCATCCTCCCCATCTACCTGTCCGAAAATGCTTGGGGTAAATCGTGATATAGAATCAGCATGTGGTTCGTGGAGTAAAGCGTGCGGGGGGTCGTTGCGTTTTCATGCTGCAACTTGTCAAGGAAAATTATCGGAAATTTATTTGCGTCACTTGTTTCCCTCATATTGTTTCGTCGTTCTATTTTCTCCGCGAATAAACCGGTACACCGTAACCAAAACTGATACAATGCGAGTTCGGATTGGGTACCAGACGAAGAGAGACTCGGAAAGCGGGACGGGAAGAGGCAGTTAATCTTCACGGTCCACTAGGCGCGCGAGAATCCACCAATTAGTTCGTATCCACTGCATTTTCATCCCCCACGCTACACCATCAGCTCCTGCCTCCATATCTCCTACACCAGGGTTAATACTGGGAAACGATAATTTTTATGCGGTCGTTTTTTTTCCAGGATAATCCCACACGTAGGGAAATCAGCTTTCTTCTCTTTCAACGACAAAGCTTCTACGTGACAGTGTGTGTCCTGATTTTTACAGACATTTTTACCATTTTTTTTTTAATCCGTCCCTGGGGAATTTTAATAAACAAAAAAAAAAGAGTATGTCGAAAGCAGTGACAATATGGTCGGGGGTTTGTTGTTTCAGTCGGTTCAGTCGGATAGCGCGAGAGCAGTTCATTGGGTTGTGATTCGTCGATGTATTCATTGGTTCCATTGAAATGACATTTTTGTCGATTTATTTGCTAAACGAAGTGAGTACTAGTCAGATTCTGTTTTTTTTTCCATTTTGTTTTTTTCATTTACTCGTAGTTTTACCTCTCGTCGGGACTCAACGTCCGGTTGCCAAACGGAAAATATGGAATCGAACCCGAAACCGAACCACCCCTGAAGGGCGACGTTTCCCCCTGCTGATCCACGACTCTGTACCCAGCATTGGCAAACAATCACGACCCTGGACCCCACCCAGCCCCTATTGTTCACCGAGTAATTGAATCCGGCCTTTGCGATATCGGGCCTGGACTGGACTCTGGGAGTTGCTTCAAGTCAAGAAGGAAATCCGGGTTCTGTACTTCACTGAAAATGACGTTGATATTAGATTTTCCTTTTTGTTGATTCGATTTTTCGGGGAATTTAGAACGATTTACGTTCTTTTTGACGAGAATTTCGCGGCTTATTCTGGACTTGAAGAGAAATTTGGAGGGAGAGGCTCTGTGTAGTTCGCCCTTGGTCTTCTGTTGGACCGGGGACCGAAAATACAAAGGATGAAACGGAGCCGGCATGCCACGCCCGACCCCGCCCGTATTCTACAAAAGCGGGCAAAGAATTCAACCGTTATTGAATCAATATTGTGCCAACGTATCAACAGACCTGAAACCGATATTCCGAAATCCTTGCCACGCTTTTTACGATCAATTACCGTCCCCTACCTCGACACCGTAGCGGTAGCACACGCCACTTTTACCATTTTCCTATGTACTTGCGCCGAAACTGGGTCATGGGGAGGCCCCAACGTAATTGGAAGATAGGGTAATGGGAAAATAGGAAAACGAGAGAAAAAAAAAATTTCACAAAATATTTCAATCGGAGCAGAAAATTTTTTACGATTAATAATAAATTTTGACATTCTAGTTTTCACCCAAGAAATTGGAAAAATCATCCACAAAATTTATATCCAGAATATTTCAAACAGTAGAGGATCAAAAGCTACGGAAAAATTCGCGAGACTTTGATGAAAGTCAATGAAAATATCTGAGCGAAATTCTCATCGTTTTCTGAGAACGGTAAATTTTTAATAAAACGTTCGATCGTGTTTCATTTTCAGGAATTTCTGAGATTCACATAAAAATAATTTTAATTTCCTCGAGAACAAATTTTACGCCATTAATAATCCGTAGTGACATAAATTTCAATTCAATTTTCCAGTTACTTGAAAGAGTTGAGTAAAATTAGTAAAAGACTAAAAAAAAAAAAAAAAAAAGGAAGATTGCGATGAAACGTAAAGTAGAAGCTGAAAACAACCCCGTTGCGCTTATGAGGGTAAAAGTAATTTATATCTCATACTTATTTACAAAGTACATAAATCCTTTGGTGAAAGAAAAAAAATAAAAAAATAAGAATGAATGAAGAAGAAGAAAATGGAAAGAAAGAGAGAACTAAGGAACAATATGGCGCCCTGAATCCTCCCCGCGTACTATTTTCCAGGCGTTTCTTAACCTGGCTAAATTCACCCTCGCGACTCTTCTCTTCTCTCTGGAGGCGCGTGACTTAAATTATAATTAATCGAATGCCGGAGTACAACCTCCCCTCTCCCAACCCACTTCCACTTTTCACTCCCACGCTTTTTCTCTAGTCTCTTGGCCCGCATTGCAGTGAGAAAATTAGACTCCCTTTTGCACCCACAATTTGGCTAAATATTGAACACCCCTCCGTGTCTTCGGCTAATTCAACGCTTTCATACTCCGCTTTCGGTTTCTCATGAAGATTCCAAACACTCTACTGATGACGTACAGTGGATAATAATTGGCACAGCTACTGACGCTGTCGAAAAAATTCCTCAACCCGTGAAAAAAAAACGAAATAAACCGTAAAGTCTAAACTACCCTTCCCCAAAAGGGTCGAAAATAATATGCTGGTTGAATAAAATTCAACGCCAAATAAAACTCGAGATTCAACGACGGGAAACAGACGTTGAATTTTGAGTACGAAAAGTTTAGTTTTTTTTTTGCCCTTCTGAAAGGTTGGATTCTGCGAAAAGGGTTGAGGCAATAAAAAGCTCCTTTTGTGACCACCGACCGACGATCATCGTCTACAAGTTTACCGATTGGAAAAATCCGGGATCAGTTTTTAGGGTGGACGGTGATCGTGTCCAGGGCAACAAGTCGATAGACGACATTGCCTCCTCCCACTGCCCTCTCCCCCCTTTTCCACCCTCGAACGAAAAGGACGTTCGGTGATTTTAAAACGAGTCTGGGTGCAGGTGGAGGACCTCGGTATACCGAATTCCGAATAGCAACGAATCTAGAGACTCGGGACACCCCAAGAATTGAGACCTTAGGGTGAGGGAAGCGGCGAGTAAAGAGCTGAGAGAAAAGGTCAAAGGCTACTGCATTGCGCCGTCACGTCCCCTGGGAGTTCGAGGGTCTCTCGGAAGATGGTTCATTAGTTGTCGCATTGCACCACCACCCCGGACCTCAGCCGCTCGCCACCACCATACCAGCAGAAAACCGAAAACGAAACGAGGGCATTTTATCAAATGGGATGAAGACGGTTGATGACAACCGAATAACCGTATGTTCGTCTTGGTGTCCAGTTTCCCGCAGAACTTTGTCTCCGGTTATTTATTTTTCAGTAATAAACTTCGAGGAGTACCATTGTGCGATTCTATAAGTCCTCCTCCTCTTCCACTTTCTGGAATCCTGGTTTTCTCTCGGTTATAGCAGCAGAGTGAACCCGAGCGAGATATACCGTCGTATTCTATTTCGTATCATCCTATTCCTTCTATTATGTGTGTATAACCTGTCCTTTTCTGTGGATATGGGTGTGGGAGATGGTATTGCGGTACACAGTGCACCGCGGTGCCACCAGAATGCCGAATTTAGCGGAAACTTAGTTGAATATTGTTTGGGCTGGGGATTTGCAGTGCCCGAGTGAGCTCGACCAGCACGGTATCCTGCCTCATCCTCTAACCCCTTCTTCATCCTCCAGACTCTGAAGAGAAAGACAGAGTGAAACGTAAAATGCGCATCCAGTTTTGAGAGGGATGGTGGATGGGGGCTGATGGAAAGAGAGGAAGGATGAAGATATGGAAAGAGGGACCATAGCTGCACGCTGCACCAGTGGGGAACGGTAGAAGAGGAAATGTATTGCATGGAAGATATAAAGCTTGCAGTAGCTGAGGCTCCGAGGCTGAGACTGTGTGCGGGATATAGGGGGGCGTTTCACGCTACGTTTACCATTTTATTTTACTTGAAAAATAAAATTTATACATTTTCATACACGTATTACTACCTACGTGATCTTTATATTTTTCTTACTCGTTTTATCTATACCCAAAGGCTCCAGGGTCCTATGAGCCGGAAACCACTTGTGCGGAATGCACACGCTTACCAAAATGGAGTCTGCATCTAATGATGTCACATTTCAATAGAAAAACTTGATGGAAAAGTATCGTAAAAGAGTCTTACAATCATCCACATCACTGCAGGCAGTTCAGTCTTCTTAATCCTGCTTCAAACCCTTTCGAAAATCATTCCAGTCTACCATGGTACTAGAAACTTGGTCTCAGCTATCATGAGAATGTCTGTTTTGCAGCACTATAATGGGAACTTGATCAATCACCATGCAATATTCGAAATTCAGTCTGCCGTTGGCTGGGTCATCATCGGAATGCGCATACGTTCTCTATTTCGGATTGCATCATCGTGAAAATGCACAAAACCCCTCGGATCTGAGTTAATGCTAATGTGCTACTTCATCACTCAAGTATCTCGTTATTCTGTTTGCATAGAATTTCTCAAATCTTCGTCATTCTCAGTGTACATAATCATGTAGACCTGCTAAGTGCTCAAATCTTCAGCTTCCTGGCATGGATGATCATTAAAATGGACAGTGGATCAGTGCTTTCACTCCGTTCTGTCATATTCTGAATCATCATCCAACAATCCTGTCTGGACAACAGGGCAGGAACTTGATCAATTTTAGCCTGGATGATCATAAAAATGTACCAAGGTGCTCTGAAGTTGGTCCCTCTGGACGTGAACAGTCGCTATAATGATTCTTCTGTACTGAAGTGGTCGGAATTCATTCTTCCCGTCAAGAATGACGTTCGGTATGATCGACGCTCACTATGGAATGTTCAAAAAGCTCGTCCAGTATGAAATTTGTTATTTGTTATACCTAGAAGGGTCTCAGGCAGCGTGGTCGGAAGTGGCTAGGGTGTGGGTGTTTCCTGTACTTCCGGAAGTAGGGATTCGAGGAACTCAAACTGTTGGGAGTGGTCTGACGCCTTATGGGAAAGTTTGCCGGCTGAGAGAGCGAGAAAGCGAGAGAGAGAAGAAAGCTAGCAGAGAGGATAAGTAGCATCAGCATCAGCATCAGCATCAGCATCAGCAGCAGTAGCGTATTTCAGTGAATTAGCAATTCTAATGTTTACGTTAGTGAACCCCGGGAAGCGAAACAAATTTATTAATTACGTCGGCAGCTGGATCTCTTTAGCCACTACCTATTTACCTTTTCGTTCTCTTTCTCCGTTTCAGCTACTTCTGCATTTATTGTCTCACTTTTATTATCCTCCATACATTGTCCTGTAGATTTTCATATTCACCTCCAATTTCACCGCTGCTGGATGCACTGTGAAAAACTTTTAATTCTTTAACTCTCTTTCCCTCACTTCTGTAGGATTAAATTATCACCTGGTGGCAATTTTCTCTCTCCTCTCTCTCTCTTCGTTCTCCTTTCAGAGAAAGATTACCGCAAGGCCCTTTTCCTACTAAGGAAATGCCTTTTCTCCCTCCACGAGCCAGATTTACGCGACTAGTATATAAATTACTGGATCAAGTAATGAAATAATTTAAAACTGTGTTGTTTAAAATCGGCTAATCCCGTAACCTGAGAGATAAAATTTCATTCGTTGTTCCCTGCTTTTCATTATCCCTCTCTCTTCGTTTCAAATTACAAAAGAAACTATAAAAATGAGGATCGATGCTCGGCAGGAGCCCTGTTCCTATGGGCTCGCCTGATAAAACCGACGGTGATTCGACTATCGCTGTCGGACGTCCAAAAAGTATTTTCGTCCTCTATCGATCAGACGCGCGGTTGACGCACTACCACGTGTTTAATAGGCGAATATAAACCCGGGATTTTCAGGAAGGGGGGTTGGGTAAAGATTGTAGATTGCGGATTTGTACGAAAGCTGATAGAAATAAGAGTAAGACGACTGAGAAGAGAATTGTGGATTCAGTTGTGTAATTTGAGTTGTCACGAAGTTTGGTGTAGAGAGTTGGATTATAAACTTAGTCTCCTGAAGTCTGTTTGACGGTGGTTCTGCAAGGTGGTATGGGACTGGAGACTATTTTGACAGGATGGTGGAAATGTACTAAATTGTAGACGTAGCATGGCTTGATGTGCCAACGGCACGAAGGACAGACTCCAGTCGACTCAAGATCCTCGACGTTCTGGAGCCCAGAAACTGGCTAGGATTTGCAGAGCACACGACGTGCGGCCATTAGACGTCCTTGGCTTTTCCTACCTCTCTCTCTCTCTCTCTCTCTCTCTCTCTGTCTTTGGGAAAACTTACCGAACTTATGAAAGTGGGATTGAGTTTGAACGCTCTTCGTGTACTCTGGACCGAGGAAGAGGTGCCGACGAAGGAGAACCTGGATATACGAAACATATTAGGCTCTGCGGCACGTCCTAGAATTGTTTCAAAAGTTTTTCCTACTTTGTGACATTACCCCCGTCGTCCGAACGGACCGAGTGCCTCCTGATGCTCCAAGATTGAGCCATCAAAAGTTAGTCGCGCGTGCGATGAATTCTCTTATACAATATTCGCTTCCTCGTCTTTTTTTCTTCTCCTTTTATTTGTCGACAATTTTACTTCATCCTGAGTAAACGATCGAATTAGTCTGTGTGACAAGTACAGAAAGTAAACGATATTTGATATAAGTGCAAACTAGAGTTTTCTCCTTCTAGTGCGAAAAGTAGATACGAAAAAAAAGAATAATCAGTTTGTACGTTTTGCAAGAGCAGTTGCTCGAATTTTCAAGTCACTCATGATGAGTAGATGAGAGGGTTCTCGAGTTAATTGGTCTGATAGTTAATGAGCTTTGAGGCCCTCTAATCAGACAGACGTTTTGATTGGCGACGGAGACTCGTGCAGTTGGCAAACAGCCCTAAAGTCAAGTTAATACCTCCGCTATCCGGTAGTTGATTCGTAAACAGTTGTGCCATTCCGAGCCTTGGGGCGTTTTGCAATATAAACTAAGAGAAACCGGACGTAAGAGACGTCCTGTGAAACGGGACTGTGAAATAAAATCGAGATCCCCCCCCCCAAACGTCCTGTGAAATAAAATCGAGACGATGTGGTCGACTGTTATTCTGTTATTCTATTCGCATTTCATCCTTTGTTTAACTCCACTCTGCAGACCCAGTAACGTATCTGGGTAGAGGTTCCCAAAGGCTTTGTTTTAGGAGATCGATATCTGAAGCTGAAAAGCCAAAGTCCTCTTTGCGGGCTCCCTTTGGTGATTAATTAACCAATTATACGAAGCGACTTATCACCCTCGGCTCCCCCCAGCCTCCGACCTGTGCGCGGGACGGAGGACAGAATTTGTAAGCGGCCCGCTATACAACTAATCGTTCGTCTCTTGAGCGTTAATTGCCATTCTACCTGGGATTTGGAATACCATGTTCGAAAATCTCCAGATCTCTTATGATCGTCGAGCGGAATAACATTGCGGAATGACTCACTGGGAGAGAATATCGCGTGTCCTGACGACCCTCGGGGTCCCCTTACATCGACCCAGACTGCAGTCGGCAAGGATTCGACGATCATGACGTGTTCGGTATACCGCACGGTTTACACTATCCATATTACATTATGATTCGAGGAATAGGGTACTATGTACCGTGTACGCACTCGAGTCGCGTGATCAACCACTTCCGCTACAATCGATACCAGAAGGCCAGCTTCGCCGAACATGTGAAAAACGTGACATTCAACCGAGGGGGCAACTATCGCGAAATGTCATGTCACAACAACTATTTTATACCATCTTATCGTATTTCATTACCAGTCATTTGCAACATGGCTGTGGTAAAATTACGACGAATCACTTTCGATATGGTTATGAAATGAATGATCATCAAATACTAGTGATATCGTTGTAAAATTACCATTTCATACTATTTTAAAAACATGTCACGGTATTTCATGGTCATTTCACAACCATGTTACAAGTAATTCACGAATTTGTGATCATGTTACAACCATGTTGCAAGCAATTCACGAATTTTTTATCATTTCACAACCATATCGCAAGTAATTCACGAATTTGTGGTCATGTACAACCATATCGCAAGTAATTCACGATTTTCTGATCATGTCACAACCATATCGCAAGTAATTCACAAATTGGTGGTCATTTCTGAAGTTATACGAGGTCACTCCGTGGTTATTTCATGGTCACTTCACAACCTTGTTGCAAGTGACTCATTGTCATTTCATAGTTACAAGTTTCCAACAATAATACAAATGTTCCGTAAAATATTTCATGGCAAGTCATTGATGGTGACTTAGTGATCATGTCACTTCACACCTAAACTGTGTCGGAAGTAATGCGATATGGTTTGATTTGAGGGTCATTCCCTACCACTTCATGAACTACTGTCCCGACTATTTCGGATGTGAATATCTCTTTGGATTCAGTCGAATGAAGCTCCAGTCAGTTTATTTTTTTCTTCACACAGAAAAGGGTTCGTTCCGAGTGTTATATTGGAATGTTATATGAGAAGTTATAGTAGGTTGGAGGTGGAGCAAGGTGCATTGGGAATTGGTATGAGCGAAGCTACTTTTGATGTACACAGTATACCTACCTACCCACCCAACCCACCTCTGAACTTTTTGATCTGAAAAATGTAATGGCTGTTCTGGAGGATAGAAGCGTGAAAGCGGAGCCAGGAGAGTCCCCGATGCATTTTTCATACCTCCTTCGGAAGACGTATGTATGCGAGACCAGTGATCGGTCGTGGGTTACATTCGCAAGAGTTACCGAGAAATAGAAAGCATATTGTATTCAAACGACGTAATTTCATCCATATACTCATATTCTTCTTATTCTTCAGGGGTAAGTTTCTCTTCTTCAGACCCCGGCGATGGATAGCCAAGCTTCAAGCTCTTCAATCCCTTAGAATTTATCATCACGACGGTGTATATTTTCACGTGTGCCTCCTCTTCAAACTTTCTTTCACTATTCGGCAACCCCCCCGCCAATAACCGGTGCAGAAAAAGAAATCACTTTGGAATCATTTTTACCACGAATGATTCAAGCGGCGATGTGTACCACCTCGCCAAAACAAACGGCCGAGGGTTATCGTCGAGCCTGCTCTTCAGGTTGGGGAAATAATTGCGTAATTAATTACAACTCTTACGTCACGTGAGGCAGGTGCGAGCGCATGGTAATTACAGCGAACGGAAGAACCCCGCGATTCCTGGTTGCCAGGCTGCCAACCAGCCGACCAGCCGACCCCTCCGTTAATTAACATAGATAGTAACCGCTGTTTTTTGCACCGTAACATCTGCATTGTATTTTTCCACCTCGGCTAATCCATTTTTACACTTTTTTTTCTCTGTTTTATCTTGTTACAATTTACATGGATCCAACGTGAAACGAAAAAAGAGATCCCGGACCTATCGATGTGCAGAAGGGGTAGAAAGATGAATCGAAAAAAGTATTTCGACGTAACTAAAACGAAAACCCGGAAATTGGCACGACTTTAACACGCCGCAGGACGCGTTTCGTGTAATTTTATCAGCACCCCTTCGCTGGGGGTTGACATATTTTATTCTTCACGGAGGCGCCCCTAAGGGTGCCTTAATTTTGGCCTAACAAGTAATAATATTTAAATTAAACACTTGAAACCTGGAAGAATTTCGGTACAAGTACTTTTCAAGTTTTGATGGTACCTACCCACAAAATTATCTCCTTTGTGTGTTAAACAGGTTATTCCTATTCAATTTTGAATCTTATTTTATATTCAGTAATTTTTTTCAAGACCTTTCTTTTCCTACCTCCTGTAATAATACGAAGCAGAAGTCTCTTATCGCAGCGTATTTTTTTCTTCTTTATTTTATCCGATCCGTGATTTGAGTTGATCTCAGCTATTGGGACGGTTTCGAATCGTTCGGATATCGAGTCACGAGAAACAGAGAGAGAGCGAGAGAGTGGAATAAAAAGAGAATAAGAAACGTGGGTGGGTTAGATTCGTTCGGAAAAGATTCCGTGTTAAAAAACGCGGACCAGGCAGAGGTTAAGAAAAGGCCGTGGTGCGCGTCCGAAATCTCAAGTGGCCTCTGTCCGACCCCTTCCTCTTCTATCTCCCACCCCCTCGCCTCCCTACAAGTATTTTGGTCTCGTTGGGTGGTGGTAAGATTCGATCCAGTAACTCCCCTCTAACCCCCAAATTTAACCCAGCATCTTCCTTTTTATTCCTCACCATGCTTCTCTTCTTCTTTTTCTTCTTCTTCTTCTTCTTCTTCTTCTGTGTAAAATTGTTCAGATTTCTTTTCTCTAACGGGTGTATAATTTTTATCACATGAATTAATTTATTGGATTTGGGACTGTCAAGTTACACAGATATTTCTGAAGAACTTCTTCGGGTTCTTTCGTTCGATCTTGAAATAATGAGATTCGTTGCATGATCGGCGTAAAGACGGTGAGGATAGGTTTTTATGGATCGTCGTCGAGGGCCCTCCCACCCCTCTCGTTTCCGGTCAGCTAATCAGCGGTAGACGACCCTACAATTGCATCCCCCCACGGGTTTATCTCTGGACGTGGTGCCCATGCTCCGCTGCATTCTGATGACAAAAAGAACCTCGTTCAGAACTGCACATCGTGGCATGAATCTTTCATGTGTCAATTCTAGTCTCCTATACATCATTTTCTTCCCACTCCATTTTTATTTTTCTTACATTTATTGGATTGATTCTAATGGGAACAAAAGGTTGAATGAAGCCTGAAGAGAATTGTAACTAATCGACTCGGAGGGTGATGCTGCGATTTCTGGAATAATATTCCTTCAGATCTTATTCTCCCAAAGTCTCGAAGACGAGAAAGAAAACAGTGCGAGGAGGAATCTAGTCCGATCACGATTTCTGGGTACGGCACGAGTTGAAATCCGATTCGAATTCTCGGTGGGGTTAAGTTAGGGGTGTGGGAGGGAGGGTTAGATCGTCTTGGCCCCAGGGCTCATCGCTCATTCATGGGGCATTTACTTCCCCTCCTTGGCTCGGGGTGAGAGAGCACCCCGTGAACTCCGCACGCCATCACGGCGGTCCCGAAGAACCTGAAACTGAACCTGATCCTGATCCCGAGCCTGAACGTAACGGCAGGCATTACGGGCTGTTCTCTCATCCTTCGGAAAGTATTACGAAGCAGAGAGAAAGCCCCGCAATTGCCCTCTCAATTTCGCACCCGTACTACCCCATCCGCGCACACCCCCCGTTCACCATCGAACTCGCGATGAGAGCAAACAGCACAGATTTCCCTAGCCGTTCATGTCATCCTCTTCTTATGCTGGCACCATTCTCATTCACGAGGGGATCCCAGGATCCATGCACAAAAGATACCTACTCTCCCCAAATCGAGAAGATAAACCGTGTACAGATTACGCGAGAGTCATGTACAGTTGTGCAAAGTTATATTTGATCATGTAGTAGAGTTGATTCGTGCGATAATTAGTTATGTCGAGTCTTGGAACTTCGCAAAGCAATACGAAGTAAGTCACAGTACTGTCAAGACATCACCGTGTCATCCAAAATTATTTGAATTTATGTAAATTTATCTCACAGTCAAACAACATTCAGTCATGTTGAAAATGAACTTTGCAAATGAAAATGAAGGCATTATGATGTCGTTCGAAATAATTTGGAGTAATATTAAGCCGAAGTGACATTTCATCGTCTGGAAGAGTAACTTGAAGATATTGTCATGTTGGCAGATTTGAAGTAATTTGAAGTGATATTTAAAGTAATTTTGAATCACTTCGAAAATGTCTAAAGTTACTGCAAATTGTTTATATTTGTTCGAAGTGACATTGCATCGTGTGAAGAAGTAATATAGAACCATTTAAAGTAATTTGAAGTAACTTGTTGTCATGTCATGATGTTATTCAAATCGTGTAAAGCTAACCGAAGTAACATTTAATCACGCAGAAGCAGAACAGTAACTTCAAGACATTCCGAGTCATTTGAAGTAATTTAAACCCATTGCCAGTTGTTCAAAGTTACTTGAAATTGTGTACATTCGTTTGAAGTAACATCGTATTATGTTGAATAGTAATACGAAGGCATTCAAAGCCATTTTGCAACACCTTGAGGTCATCTAAAGTTTATTCGAAGTAACATTGAATGGTGGGAAGGAGTGGTTAAGTCGATGGTATCTCTTGATGGTCTGCAGAGGAGTTTGAGCGTTGATTGAAATTCTTAGTTGAACCAGTATTTGTCGATGGTCAGAGTTCCTCGTTATCGCAGTGATTAGGGTTATCATGGTTTCCTGAATCTCCGGTATTACGGTTCAACTGCTGAGCGATCATTCTGAAAAGAATGAAATCTCCCTCCGAGGATACTTCAAGAGCACCAGCAGTCGACCCAGGGCGAAGGGAAGTCGGGGCCGTTTGGAGTTTCCGAGCTTCGTGTGCCGGCCATGCCTCACTCCTAGTCTCTTCCTTCCCAACTTCCTTCCTTATTCGATAGTGGTAGGAGCACGGAGGTGTTGGCCAAGGACATAATAAAGGCAGACGGTTTGCTGGCCCTTGGTCCTTGGTCCGTGGTAATGGTAACGACTATAGCCATGCCCGCGTCCCCTTCCGCCCCAGGAACACTGGATTGCTGTTATTGGACCCTTAACTGCCGCACAGCTTTCCGGAGGCCTGCTTCTTTCACTATTTTCTAAGGAAAAAAACCTCCCTGGACTTATTCGGACGTGATCAATCGAGGGGGTTGGTCAGACCAAGAGGACAAAGACAACGACTTCTTTACATGATTTGATGCCACCTCGGACAAGTTCACGAGGCTCCGAGGAGTCGGTGATCCTTCGTATTCTTCCGATGCATCGAGCAACAGGAGCGACGCTGCTTCGGTCTGGCGTAGGTGGTGCACAATTTATGAAGCTAATTACGGAGCTTATGCACGTTGCAGAAATTCCACTGGCTTTATATCGCCCGTATATTCTCCGTGCAGAGCTAATGATACACACAGTGGACGCGGTTCACACAGGAGGAAAGAAAAAGTAAAACAACCTCAGCAAACTTTGAGACTCCGTTTTAATGAACACGAGGGGTAATTTTTTATCACATTCAGAGTAGAAAAACGTATTCATCTTCTACAATGTTACAAAATATGCTGAAATCTTCGGAGTATCTCCAGGCTTTTATTTTTTTCCGGTGATTATTGAGAGTAGAAGAGATTTCTTGAGGTCAGGTTTCTGCGATCCCCATTTTCTTTCCAATTTTTTATTCACCCCGACCAATTTGCTCCTCTGGGTGGTGGATATCTTCCATTTCGCTTTACCGTCGGTCCTGGTATACGTGTGGCAAATCTAATACCACCGGAGTGGATTGAGGGAGGCACCATCTCGGACTGGCTCGTAAAACCCGGAGAGGGTTAGTCAGACTACACTGAACTGGACACGAGGCTGAGGCTGAGGTCGAAGCTAAGGGTGGGCAGCTGGACGGGCGAGTTCATTACATTAGAGTAGATACACTCCTCCTACAGACATTGAACCGATAAGAGTCACCAGCCACTAGCAAATGCTCTGCCCTCGTTCGAAGAATTATTTAAGGGACTTTGAAACTGATTTTTCGGGCGATTTTTTTTGGTCGAGAAAATATGAAAAAGACGGTCTGCCTTAGATGAGGATGAGGACGTCGTCACCTCTGCGGTGATGATAATAATTGGAGATAATGGTGCGTGCATATCTCGCCCGGAAGGACCATCGAGGGCCTGTCCCCTGTCTCCCTAGTTTCCTGACCCTTCGTTATACGATTATTGCTTGAGGACTATAAACGAGGAGAATTTACCCTCCTGAGAAGCAGCAGTGGTTGGTGCTCATCACCGCCGTTAATTTTGTCTTGTCTTGAAAACCACTCGCGGGATAATGTGAATGTGAATTGAAACAAATCAAGTTTGACTATTATTTCTTTACTCAAGTTCTTGATCGGACGTTAAACACACCCGGTGTCGGGTTTTCAGAGAAGAGAGGAAGTACTTTGGTTAAAACTTTTGAGATGAAAATTTAATTAAACGAAATTGTAAAATGATCCTTTGCCCTTTTCCTTTTACTTTCGCCTTCCAAAGCTGCTGCTGTTTCACCCTCGAAAATATCAGACGAGAGTTTCTCTTCCTCGGCTGCTACTTTGCCTCAAAAAGTTTTATTTTCTATTTTTTTTGGGGGGTCAAACAGCTGCTCTTACTTTGATTTCGATACTGGTAATAAAAATTCAGTTTCTTCCCCAGAGCAAAGTATCTACTCAGGTCCGGTTAGCTTCTTATACCTTAATGCGATGATGTGTCGAGCAAGGTATGCACATCTTGGCTCGCCCTCGCTAAGCTTGATATACCGTGGCGCTGGGGATTTAAATAATAATTAGTGTAACGAGGTTCGTACGTTCGTACCTTGCGTGCCAAGTAAAGTTCAAATTTCAAGTCTTCCTGCTTATAAACCACGCCACTACACCAACCACTGCCAGAGCGAGCCTCCTTCTTCTCGTGTTTCTAATTTATTATTAGCTATCAAAAGTTTAGCTCGAGTTACCGCTCACCAGACAGATACAGTAGGTAGGGTCTAAGGGTGGCAGGCTCCTCGGGCTCTGGGGGTTTAAGATATATTAGACCCCGTGATTTCTCTAGAAATTGGGGAAAGCGATATTAATAGTTACTTATAACAGTTGTCTGCTAATGGATATTAGTGAAGATTATGTATATGCTGGAACAGCCATTCATCCCCCTTCCATAAACACGGCAACCCTCTAACGCAGAATTTACTCGTTTATGTTTCAGGTAAGCCGTGGAATATGGTGCCTCCGGAATGTCTTCGGCGTCATGCGTTCGGTCTGTATAATGTCGATACGATGAAGGGTTGAAGAGGCGCGTGTAACGATAATGTGGTCGACATTTAAATACCAGTCATTGACACAGTAGTCGAGTCCTCGAACGATTAGATTTTGTGAGAAATTTTGTTATTATACGTCGGTGCTAGAGAATCGTCGAGTCGAGTTGGTTCCGGGTTCGATTTAGGGTGTGGGATTGGATGAATACCGGACTCGTACCGGGAGAGGGGTCGGTCTCATTCCGTTGCGGCAGAAATTTTCAATCAAATGCCAAGGATTCCCGGGTAGGTACTGGGACGGCCCCCTGCACGAACGTGCGAAATGATCCAAATAACGACCTTTTTTTTGGTTCGGTATACGCGGTAGGTATATATACGGGGTTTGAAAAGGGCGAACCGAACGAAGCTCCTCACTTCAGACGTTCACTTTTCTCCTCTTTGTCCTCTTCAACGATCAATATCGAACCTATAGTACATAGAGAAACGTACATGGTCTCTTCCAAACTGCAAGTGTTCCCTTATACCATGAAACGACCAAACGATAAAACTCGATAAACTTATCAGAAACTTTGAGCAACATTGTACATCTTTACGATGTCTTTCGATCACTAAAAATTTTGAATTTGCTCAGACGTCAGGGAACTGGACTACGAAGCACGTGGAGTTCTCTGTGAAATAGTGAATAATCACGCGGTTGAAACTAGGCTTGATTAGTTGCTTGGTTTTTCTTGTATTCCCGAAAAATGTTGAAGTTGATTTTTGTTCATCAACTTCTTCATGACCCTGGTGGATGGATTATTTAGTTGAACGTAATACCTATTGAGTTTTGTGCTGACGTTAGTGATCGTTGACCGGCAACTATGCCGAATTTGTCTATAGTCAAACGTGCTAATGTGGCTAGTTGGAATAGTTTTGATAAGTAGAACTAATTCGCACAGAAGTTGACATGAGTCAACAACTACTCGTTCAACTAGTTGAAATTTGTATTGAACATTAAACTGGAAACGTACAATTAGTGTTCGTTAAAAGTAGAAAATAACTAATCGCGTAGTTGAATAAATGTTGGAAGCTTTTGAATAATCGACTAGGTCCAGAAATAAGCTGGTTTCATTTCGTCACTATTCCACAACTAGTTTGAAAATAGTTAAAAGAGCGACGAAAATTCGATGATAATGAAAAAAAATTTACTTTGATCTTGAATATTCCGATTACTAGTTGACGAAGTGTTGAAAAATCGATTCGAATCGAAAGAATAACTTTATAGTCACATTTGAAAGATCAACTAGTACCTAGTTGAACAAATCTTGGAGAATTGCAAATAATCGACTAGATTCGGAAGTAGGTTGACTTGAGTCAATACTTCTCCGTAACTAATTGAATAATAATCGAGAAAATGATGACGAATCAACTATATTCAGTTACAAGTTGACTTTACTCACAAATACTTCACTGCCTGGTAAAAGAATTTTGAAAACTGGATACGTATTTGTATACGGCGACTATGTAGTCACTAATATTCAACCAACTCCGTGGAAAATGTTCAGCAAATTTGAATGAAAATTGACTTTAATCATAACTAGTCAATAAATGTTGAACAACTGTTGAAAAATCAACTTCTGTCAGAAAGAGATCTCGACTTGGGTCACAGCTATCAAATGAAACAGTTGACCATAAAACTACTACTCCATAAAACTAGTTGAATAATAACTGAAATATAGTTGAGAAATTAAATATTTTTAATTAGAAATTGACTTCAGCCAAAACTATTCCATCGACTATAGCTACAAAATATTGCAAACTTGTTACATCAATACAAACGCGTCTTTAGTGACAAATATTCAATCAGCTAGTTGATAAGAAGTGTTGAAAAACCTGGTGAATTAACTATTTTGTACGTGATACAAAAATTAATTAAATTTGTTCATAACTATTTGAAAAGTCAATTATACTCAGAAAGTAATTGTAACTAGTTAAATTCAACTAACTAGTTAAAGAAAAAAAAAAACTGAACATTATAAACTGGGAACGACTCGTCCGAAAATGGTTGACCGTTAACCCCGTTAACCTTCCCTCTAAATTTCCCCGTTTCCTCTCTATCTCTCATCAACTTTTTAATTGATGTTGTGACAAGTGACGTAATTCTCGCGTACGCAGATTAGAATCGCGAGATGATCTATACCGCGGGCATATCAGAGGGCGGGGGATGAGGATGAACGAGATTTAACTAACCCGGTTGGACGGCGTCCAGGCGGCCGACCAGCTGATCGGGTGTCGCGCGCAGAAGTTCCTCGTGGCGTCGCGGTCGTCGGGGGACGGTGGGGGGAGAAAACGAAGGTGGCTTAAGTTAGGGGTTGGATACGAGCGCGGAGGCGAAGCCGGAGCGGCGCCTTGACGCCGGCCCCGCAACTAAACGTGTGTTGGGCTATGTGCTCCAATACAGAACCAGCAACTAAGCCACCTATGTACATTAAGCGTGTGTATATATATATCTTATGAGAGGTGGATAATATACGTGCCTGGTGTCCCCTTGCCGTGTACCCTCACTTTACACCTTACAAACAAATCTCTGCTATGGTCTGTGTGCAAGATCGTAAAACGAATTTACTCCTACTACCTACACCTAGTTGTTGCTGTTTATTAGTTATTGCTTATTAGTTACAAAGCCCTCGTGCTTATTATCGGAGCTACGTGGAATGTACGTACACGCGGGGATTTGGAACGTGAACGATACGGCACGATTTCTCCTCGGTAAACTTCCCCCCCACATTTTCTTCCGCTCTATGGAAAAGACATCAAAAAACGTTTAGAATCGTTACCCCTCATCAACTTCTTCTTGTACTACGAGACAAAAATGAGAAAGTAAAAAACTAACAGCAGTTACACAATGTCTCCATGCCATTCGGAGTTACTGCTATACCGTCTAAAGCTCACACGGAACAGTAATTCACAAAGTCGGTGGTTCGGGGGGAAAGGGGGGTTGTAATTTAGGTTGGACATTAAGCCGATGACGTTGCGTGAGCCACATTTCCTGGACACGTGCCAATTCCACGTTTAAAGCTGTTACACTTACAGTCGAATTTCCCCATCTCGGTGAAAATTAGGTTATGTCATATGGCGCCCTCTTCGATCCGTCGCGCCGCTAGGAGCGCCACCGACTCTGCTCGACCCTTGGGAGGTTAGTCGCTGTCCCAGTGGCGTCTCTGCCGGCGACTGACTGAGATTGAAGATCCTAGTTGCCGAAATGGTCGCCAGAGGGCGCCCGATTCGTATCCCTAGGTAAAAGGAACTAAGAATCCTAGGTTGTGTGCGTCCGATGTTATCTGTGGTTGCCATGGGGATGCTATTGATTGGCCGACGCGCCGACAGACGTCACGCGGGCGTCGCGGCGCCACTCTGACTGCCAGCCCCCAACCCCCGACCCCCTAGAAACTGTCCCCCCACCCCCCCTCTCTGTGCCCACATTTCACGTTCTCTCACTCTATTTGCAGTGGGTACTTACAGGACAGATCAGCTGAGCGTCGCGTCGAGACGCCCACTACCCACAATCCTCCCACACGTTTCAGAGTGTCACTCAGAACTTGTTTCAACGTTCATACACCTTTTTTTCTAGTATTCGTTTATCTTATTTTCGCTCTTTCGTTTTTCTTTACGTTCTCGAAAGATAGTCGTTAATTTTTATTCCTTTTTCATTGGAAACCAGTCCTAATTCAACTCAGTCTTTGTAACGTTCTTGATTCTTCGGGTTGGCCTTTTTTATTTCAATTTCATGACTTTTGATTTCCACGTGATTATTTATATTCGTCGTTAGAATTGACTCTCGGCTTCAGGTTTTTGTTATCTTAGGCTGTCTTCTCATCTCTGTAATTTGAGAATAGTATGCATGTGTCCAGAGAGCATGAAGTGGAAGAGATTGAAAGTTGAGGGGGTTGGAACATGTTGGGGTTGGTTGAGGAGGTCGACAACAGGCTGGCAGAGTCATTATCGGTCGAGGAGAGTGACGTTTACTCAATCGTAAAAGTCTTGCCTCGTTGCGATCATAAAATTCAGCGGAGTTTATTGATTTAATTAAGTGTCACCCCTTGTGTTCTGAGTCATCCTCAACGACAGAGATAGGCAAACATCAGAGTCAGCAGAGGCTCGAAGAAAACATGTAACAAAACATACAATTTCCTACACTTGGTTTTTTTTTATCAGTAAAAAAAGAATAGATAAAAAATTTGCTATGTCTCGGTCAAATTAAAAAAAATTTCGTCTCATTGCTAAGATTGAATAATTTTCATCACTCCTAAGAATTGTTCTTCAATTTTGGGCAATTTTATTGATTTTGATTTAGTTCTTTGTTTGTTTAAACGAGTTGCTCTACGAAGTTTTCTATTTTATCTCATTTTTAAACTGATTTCTTGTCATTATGATCAAATTTTTGAATTCGCTATTTGACTAAACGGAAAAAGTTTGCGGAAACCTGTAAAGTAGAGAAGAGAGAATCGAAAAGGGGGGAAAAAAATCGAAAGATGAGGAAAAAAAAGGGAAAAAAGTATAGGGAGAAGGAAAAGGGATATAAAAAGAGAAAGATGGTGAAACGGCTCCCCGGAGGTTACCCCAATCAGCCAGTTCTCCACTCTCGATTCTGGTCTTCTCTATATCCCTCTTTTTCTCACTCTCAAAACTAGTAGGATTTTCCGTAAGATAAAGAAGGAGGAAGAAGGGAAGGTGGAGAGAGGAAAACGGGTAGAGAGGATCTCGTACATTCCTACATTTCCTACATTTCCCACACCTACGTATAAATACGTAAATTCTCGTTTCGGATGCAGAGCGAGGCTAAGGAATAGGAAAGTGGAAAGGGGGCTGAGGAGTGACGACTTTCGACTGAAGACTGAAGACTGCGAAAGAGAGCAAAAGAACGGATACCGCACGTTCTTCTCGTTCTCAGTTACCTCGAGATGAGAAAACTGAAATTTCTGAAGAAATTTTATCCGGTACCTCGGTCTTTTAATTTTTCATGCAGGATGAAAGCAAAGGAAAAGAAAATAAGAAAAGGAATTAATTCTATGAAACGAGAAGCACAAAAAATTGGAGAATCGAAACAAAAAATTCTAGATAGAAAATATATTTTATAAAATTGAGTAGAGAAAGTTATAGAATAAAACGGAAGAAAAATTGAATATTGAAGATTTTGCATCTTAAAATAACATTTCAAGATCAAAAAGCCGAAATTATGAATCTGAAATGAAGAGATGGAATTAAAAAATCGGAATTCGAGAACGAGGATAAAAATTTAAGATTTTAGGATCGAAATTTAGGGCTCAAAATTCATAATTCGAAGTGTCAAATTCAAAATTTTTAATCAATATTTGAAATAGAAAAAATCACAGATTGTAATTCCAAATTGAAAATGCAAAATTCTATATTCCTTATATTTTTACTGAAAATTTCACCTTCAAAACTGAGGATTTATCTGTCTCATAGTCTTCGGTCCCCTGAACAAAAATTTTGAACGAAAAAAAAAACAAAAAAAAATGAAGACCGAATTCCCTCCAGTGTTAAATTTTCGAGTAAATATCGTTCGTACAATATCCGGGTTTATGATTGCCCCGATCACGATGCGTGCGTGCCCTTCGTGCCTCTCCGAATGTGGACATAGTTACATCAGATTAGTTACCATCAGATTAGTTACATCCCACCTAGAGCCTAGTTTCAGTTTCAGTTTGATCTGTGGCTCCCCAGCCGTCAGAATCGATGCCGCAATTCTGGAGGGTGGCCCAATAACCATACATCGCTCTCCTATCACTCCCCAGGGCCTTCGGCCCGGCCATGATACCTGGCCCATCCCCGTAGTCCACCTATTTTCAACCTTATTACGAATAGCCAGACTAAAGAATTTCATCCCCCCACCCTGAAGAGTAAAAAAATTAAGGGGACCAGTAGAGTGTGATTCAACAAATTCATTACATATTACATTATATTACATTAACTCATTATATAAAGTTCATTACAGATCGAAAAATTGATTTTCTTAAAAATCACTTGTCGTAAGGTTTCAGACACACGGTTGATCCGATTATGTCACCCGGCGTCTTATTTTCCTCGGAAAGCAATCCTTCGTCGTGTGAATGAAGGAAATTGAGAAAAAAAATGTTTTTACGGCACAGGCATTAAAAAGTCACTTTTTGACGCCTGTTTTCGTTCCGGCAAGTGGCACTTTATACCGCTAAGTTCAAAGTTGCGGTATAAAGTCTTTATTCCGCAACTTTCATGCGCAGTTCGAAGTGCGCATGTCAAAGTTGCGGAATAAAGTCTTTATACCGCAGGTTACCCCCTCTCTACTACCTTTTACAGCAGCTCCTATACGCCGTTCGTGCGGAACTCAACTGGCGTCAAAGTCACTATTAATGCCTTTTCCGTAAAAAATATTGTATGGGGCGCGCGCAGAAAGTAACTGTTCGGCAAGGTTATGTTTTTAGTACTCGCCGTTGCTTTACAAGGCTCGCCGAATAAACAGTTACTTTTTGCGCATGCCACATAAATATCTATTATACCAAGTTATCGGCAAAAGATGAGATATTAATAATTTTTGGAGTATTGGGAATTTGTTGGATCACGCTGTACTGGTCCCCTTAAACAGTAAGAGGAACAAAAATCGTTTTTCCATCTGAAAAATCCAAAAGCCCAGATTGCGATGATGATGACGATCAGAATTTGAATTCTTAGTCTCTTGCGATAAATTAGAAATTTATTATAAAACTGAGGTCAATTCTTCAACTTTATTATAGAAGGTTAAACTAACATTTTTTTGCACAATGAAAAGCAGGGAAGTAATTTTCTGGAGAAACTTGGAAATGGATATGAAGCATCGCGGAGTTGTGGTTTGACGTGGACGTTAGTTGGTGCCGAAAATTCTGTCTATCTGGCATTGGACTGGTTCAGTTAGGGGCTTTATATCGCGTGCCCCTTAACCATTTAGCGAAAGTAGTTTATCTGACCGACCTCGGTGGTTCTGTATAGGTACTATAGCCAAGCTAGTATAACCTCTATCTATTCGGCGATTCAATTAACTTGCACGCAGCTGATGCTTTCAGCTTTCTGCTTTCTGCTTTCTGCTTAATGTTTCCCTCAATCGACTCCTTTTCTGTCTATCTTTCTCTACTCTTTATACCAGCCCTTATATTCTATATATGAAACACGAGAGATGTCTTATACAGTGTACTGCGAAATAACGAAATCAACAATTCAACTAATTTTGGAGATTTTTTTCCATTCCTCTGTTATTACTATCATTATTATTATTTTTTCTCTATCCCACAAGATATTTGGATCACCATTTTTTCTCCTGTGTCCAATTCAATCCAAGAAGTTGATTTCGCACAGAAGAAGAAACGAATCAAAAATGCATGCTTGACTGTTGAAAAAATCATTGGTAAAAATTTTGAGATGTGTTGAAAACTAAACAATTGCATTGCAGTTTCGATATTGTATAGAATGCATTCGTGATATTCTATCGAGCCGAAAATCTGATATAGGAATCCTCTATTTTAGCATCTTCTTTTTAAATTATCATCGATAGTCGTAAGTGAATTTTACAAATTGCAGGACTATATTTACTATATGCAAAATTTTGCGAAATAAAGTCGACAGAAAAAGTCCCACTAAATTTTCTTTGACATTGTTTCAGTGTCTTTTTTTATACTGTATGAAGGTACTAAAATACGTTAATGCAAAAAATAATCAGAATCGAAGAATCGTGTTGAATACTAAAAAAGGGGTAAAAGCGAGTTTCCAGTGGTGGCGTCAGAGTGAAGCCTTGCACGTCACTGAAGGAACAGCATGATTGTGCAGAAGCAGAAGCTCGGAAGGGGGGAAGCATTTTTCTTTTATTTTCACTTATTAGTGATCCAGTTTTTTTTTTCTTTTTGCTTTCGTCATTGTCTGGAGCCCCCGACCGAGGGGGGGAACTTCCGGTTGACGCGATATTATTTTTCGCAAACCCTCTCAGCTATACAGTGTGCGAAATTTAGGCACGTTACACACACACAGACACACACGCGGCAATTGATTGTACGAAAAAAATGCCACCTTGCTTTTTTCCCGGTATCCAACCATGTGTGTACTGTACATACACACAATGCGAAATGAAACGAGCAGCAGCAGGTGGTCGCGTACACCTGGATAACCAACGGCAAAATTCTCTCTGGTAAAGAGAGGAGAGGAGAGCTGGTACCTACCATGTACTTTTTTGGTACCTACAGCAGAGGTACTACCCTTCACCTACGATCTATAGTCCGGGTTACAAACAGAAAGTAGAACAAGGCAACAGCTGGTCGGCCACCAGGTGATTTCAGGGACCTACCCTACCCGCCGGAATTAGTCTGATGCAAAATCGCGGATTATTTTATGACCCCGCTATTCGAATAGTTCGCAAACGATGTGTTGTGATGGATATATTTGATAGGTAGGATAATTACAACGATCCTCGGGATGATTGATAATTGTTGAATGAAAATTGGGGAGAGTAGAAACGGTATAGCGATTCTGAAATATATTCAGTGGATACGCCGATCGAATTCACCGACTCACTGCGAAAATGGTACAATAATAAGTGTGATTTTTGGAAAAATAGAAAGACCTGAAATAATTTTGGAATTAATCAATTAGTAATCATGAAACCCGAATGCTTTATCACAATGTGATAATTTTCATCATTGAGTAGAAAATTTGCTTCGAATTAGAAAACTGGGAGAATAATGAGATGATGGTAATTCTCGAAACTTCGAGGTTTTGCCAGACGCGAGATTTTGGAAACATCTTCCGAATCCTGTCTTTTTCCGTGATTTGATCTTGATATTCTAGTTTTGCCTTTTGTTTCTCTCCGTTTGATTTAATCAAAGTCGAGAGAATTTTTCCAAAATTGAAACAGAATTTCTCCCAATTTCTGGAGAGATCTTCGAGTCATGAATTTGTTTTTGAATCCGAAAGAATCCTGATTTTTGTGTCGAGCGATTTTATTGTTTCACTTTTCACTTTTCTGCAGCTTACGCGTTTCGAGGCAGTTACAATAAAAAGGGGTCCTTTAGGGTATAAACGATTTAACCGACTCACTTCGAGTCTGCGATGGATTAACGACTGTGAATGAATGATGAATAACTCGACATTCCACCGATGAGTCAAGAGAGTCGCGCCCCGAATTTCCGCATCCGGGTCCAATCCCGGCACCCTTGATAAATTCATGACGAATAAATTTGAAGAGATTCTGTTCAGTCGGGGTGAGGAGAGAAGCCCGGAGGTTTTCATCAAAGTGATTTTAACTGGTGTTGAGAGTTGAAAGTTGAAATGTTCAAAGGTTCAAAGTTTAGGGATGAAATATGAAATCAGGAAGTGTCTCGAACTTTGAGGAAAAGCTCTTTCGCTGCACCCGAACGCCCCCTCAGCCTCCCTAACGAGAAATAATACCCCTTTCACCCCTTGCGGAAGCCCCGGGCAAAGCTCTTGTTTGTTTGTGTTCACACTTTTGAATCTTTTCACTTTGACTTTCAAGGCAGTTGTTATTTTTTTTTTTAATCCGTTTTCTCCTTGTTTCAACATCGTTTCCAACACTTCTGTTAATATTTTCCCTCTTTTAGTCCAGACACTGAATCGAATTCGATTAAACAAACAGGTATCCATGGGAGTTACAGTTGGCTTGAAAGCAGAGTTACGTTTATAAAGCATATTGTGTTACTAAATTGATCCCAGTCACGCGATCATCAGTCTCTCAAACTCTTTGCTTACCTACGAAACGCATGTATTCTTTGATACTGACCGCCGGACGATGGCTTCTAACGGCGCGTGGCCAGACTCCCCGAAAACGAAGAAGAAGATGACAAAAATTGTCAATTTATCGAGTATACTGGAGCTTTTGATACCATTTGTTAATTTGCTTAATTGTCCCCGGTGGGGATAGAGTCGAAGGGTAAGAAACTCGAAACTCCAATTCCGGATCAAATTATCGGGCAGTATTCTGGGCAGTGGGTGTTGAGGGTCCAGGATAGGAGCGGCGAGGAAAGAGGGGTTGGCAACGACCCTTAACTTGAGAGCCATGACTCGGTCTGTACGGCGCACTCCAGGCTCTAGGGTACTTCAGAACGGAGAGTCGAACGTGGCTGGTGTTCATTAAACGATAACTGAGTTTTCTCCAAATAATTTCCACCTACATTTGCTAAATGTCGTCTGATAACGATGGGGTGAAGTAAACGAAGAAGGAGCCATTTTACTCTCCTTGAAATAGAAGACCTTGAACCCAACTTTGACCTTAGTAAGTAGCCAAAAAAGGAACACGACATTCCATTTTCTTCACCAGTCCAATGAAGTTCGAACTATTGAAGTACCAGAATGAGCTACTGTTTTGTGGTTAAATTACACCAGAGCGAACGACGTGATAATTGGAACCAAGATTGATCACCCTGGATCCTAAGAGGTTCAACATTTTTCAGACTTCAGGTTCTTTGGACCTAAAAACAAAATACCGACTGACTGACAGTGACACTAAGAACAACGTTTCACTCAACAGTATGGACCCCTCTTCTCACGGTGCGATTTTTCGTGCTTTTTAGCTGCTGATCACTTTCTTGCTTGACGTCTATCGTTAATGGCACCCAACGAATAGCAAACAGAACAAGTATCGTGTGCCGAGACCTAAACAATACACTTTGCTGTTGAATCGTCCTCATCGTCCATTCATAACGTTGACGTCTACTACTCGTCAAGTCTGTCCAGTGATCGTCGTGCTCATGTACAACTAGATGATGATTGTACCATCGTTCATTGGCTACTCATAGGATGACGAGTGAACACGATCATCGGTATCAGATCACAAAGATCGGAGATATTGCTTCTGCTATTGTACATCCTCATCTTGATGATTGATGAGCTTTTTCGTGAAATTTTTCTTAGAGAATCGTCACTATCGTTCATGCGTACCATTATAGAGTATCAGCATCATCATTGTACAGCTATGATTGTGCTTGTCACTCTTTATGACGTATGTATGATGATGAGTGGACACAATAATCACATTGAAGAGTGCTTCTTGGCACACATCCGACTGTTGTATCATAATCCTCATCATCCCTCGTATGTTTCGACATCCCCATCTTCGGGGTGGATAAAGTCAGACGTGAGGCTCTCGCCTTTTCCGTTGTTTTGGAAGAATAAGCTATAGATTATTATTTTTTTTTCTCTGTTGGATATGTGGTGGCATCAAATGGGTGATGTGGAAGGTAGGTTAGGTAGGATGGAGAATGGGTCTGGTTTCCATTCCATGGTAAATCGATATGCAAATCACGTCGAAAATCCTAGTAATCTTCAACGTAACCCCTTGCGCCGGGTACCACGTAGCAGAACTGGCGAGATTCTGCTACCAGATATCCCAATTTTCTCTCTTCTATTCTCTTCTATTCCCTTCCCTGTACCAAACATCCCAAGGGACGTGGTTGAGGATCGGGTTGGTTATAAAGTGGGGTTAACACCACGCTGAAGGATCGTGTATTAGACTGTCCTCTCACTCACGACGAGGTTTTTTTGTTTTTTTTGTCTTACTTCTTCTACCCTGTGGATCCTTATTTCACAATCAAAAAAAGGGATTCCACACCCTCGGAGGTGATCAATATTCCATCCTTCAATGTGTTTTTTTTTCTCAGTTACCTTCATTTTTTATTCCATAACATTGGAACCTTATATTCCAAAAAGTCGTCAAGACTTTTTTTTATTTTTCTCGAAAGTCAATTTTCTGACAAACCTTCATCAATATCGGAACACAAATTCAGGGACATTAGATACTATGAGATACTGTCTGTAATAATTGGTATTAAAAAATGAAAAAAATAAATAAAAATGGTGTTATATCGGTTATTAAAAGTGTTTTTTTTCTCAAATTTTTTTCAGGGTCGGTGTAACAGGGAGAAACCACCCTGCAAGTACTTCCATCCACCACAACATTTGAAAGATCAGTTACTGATAAACGGTCGTAACCATCTTGCCTTGAAGAATGCCCTAATGCAACAAATGGGCCTGACCCCAGGGCAGACCTTAGTCCCAGGCCAGGTGCCCACTGTGGTATGTCAACGATTTTTATGCCTTTATTTTAGGATATATATTTCGTTCTTCTTTTATCACACGTTACTTTGATCACTTAATTTATCATCACACACGTGAAATAACATACCTGAATTAAATACATTTTAGTTTTTGTTTTTCATTTACCCCATGAGTAAAATACACATAAGGCTTATTGTCGGATTGATATTTGTTAATTTGTTCACACTTTTTTTTTTGTTTTAATTATTCCACACACTCAAATGAAAGATTATTTATTTATTATTCTCTATCCAATAGCGTGATTCGGTGACCTTGAATTACTGTATAAATTCAATAACAATATAATGACAATAGATTCAATCTCGATATTGATTTTGTAACGTTCACTGATCACCGTGAGGATATTGAAAATTCAAAATTGATACACGAAAGAGAAACGAAAAAGAAAAGAAAAACACTTATTTGAATGAAGGATTATGTTGTTATACATAAATGATTATTAGCACGCCGCATGTTTCGTCAATGTTGCTCCTGCTCTTTAAGTGTCTAATAATAATAATTATTAATTTATATTTCAAAGAAAACATATATATATATATACATTATAATTATATACTCCATAAATCACAGAGTTTTAAGGCGCGATGAGAATGAAAAAAGAAGATAAAAAATTGTCCTCGGTAATTAAAATCCTTTTTCATCAACAAAAAACAACATTTTTTCTGTTTCTGAGGATACTTTTTTTAATTTCTCTTTTTTTATTAACGCCGTTCCATGTCTTGCACCCCTAACCCAAGTAGCGGACCGTAGATAACAGAATCAAAACGATTATAATAATATTATTAGAGATTATAATTTTTCTAACGTCAGAATATCTTGTCTTTTTTTTCCAACAAAATTCTTTAAAACATAAGAAAAAAGAAAATGATGATAATTATTCAGTAATGATTAATACCGATGATGATTGATCTCTAAAAGAGAAAAAAGAAAAATTGAATGAATAATAATGATTGGTAATTTTGTGTTGTTGATTTAATTTATACTTATCGTACCTTCTATACACACGTACGATTCCGCCTGTCTGTCTGTCCCCTATGTTGTCGCTGTTGGCGCGCGCTCGAAAATGTGGTTGTTGGGTGTGTTCTCTATCTCCTCCAATGACGAAAAATGAATAATATGGTGCGATTACGCAGGAGGCGCCACCTCCTTCGCCACACCATCATCATCTCCAACAGCAAATCCAGCAACAGCTCCTCGCTACCCACGCCTTTATGGTAACTCCTGGTTTTGGTTGGCTTTCACTAAACAAATTTATTTCAATTTTTTGTTGTTTTTTTTTTACATTTTTTTTTCAAATATTATTATTATTATTATTATTATTATTATTATTATTATTGATTGGTCGAGATTTTCTCGTAGGCTTATAATGAATACTGTAGTATTTTCCGAAGTTTGAAAATTCCGAGTACAGTGAAACCCCGTTAAGAGCGTCGAAACTGCCGGAGTGGGGGAAGAATTGATCTCTCTGTTATTAACGCGGGGTTTCACTGTATGACAAATTTCTAAGTCGTTATTATAGTCCTACGTGGGGTCCTTTTTTTCGATACTAACAACATGCATATTTCTACGATAGATAATACGTATCAAGTTTGTTGTTGATTCAATATACTTAATAAATTGTGATTTTTACGATTCTTATTTTATTTTTTTCTTGTATTTTTGTCAGGGGGGAAACTGCAGCAGCATTTGTATTTTTTACATTTATTTTGTTGTTGTTGTAGAATTGATGATGATATAATCTATATGTAATAGTTTGCATGAAAAACACTCAACCACGTTTCTTTTCTGTTTTTTTTTCAAATAGTAGTTGTTACTTTATTTTTATATTTATATTCATATAATTTTGAGACACTATTGACCTGTGCAGCTGGTTTATCATATAATATAGATTGCAAAATATCTTATTTATTGCATTACCTAGTTTTAGCTTGGTCTAGTTTGGTTCAGTATATATAGTGAGGAATTAGTTGCATGCTTGAATGTACTAATTATTAATAGTATTGGTATAGTGTAATGAACCTCATATTCTAGTCGCAGTGAGCTTGTCGAATTTGTATATTATATTATATATCCATATATAGCTCGATTTGATAAATCGCATCAATTCAATATTTCTTCGCAACGACGATCGTAAGCCGATCCCAACGAGAAATATGTTTTCAGATATCAAAGAAAAACAACGGATAAATTAATCGACTTGAAAATCAACATAAATTGATAAAAATAATTGCATTTGGAAAAAAAAAAACTTGAAATCGGCGCCACTATTACATTATAATTGTACAACCATTTTTTGTAAACATCAACAAAATGGCTGACAAGTTCAAACATAAAGAAAAGTGAGTTTTTTTTTTATGCCTCACATACATTCACAGTCAGATTTTATTAATACATGATTTGTGTTGACGGTGTCTCTCTTTGAGTTGCGAGCTTCGACTATATAACATACATAAACATGTATATATCAAACTTGCGCTTCCGGGTTTCCTCGCCGCGCGCCTTCAGCCGCTTATTTTGGTCGCAACGTTTAAAAAAAATACATATACGTACACATATATAAAGAAAAAGAAAAAATTATTATAAACTATTGTTTGGTTGTTTTTATTAAATATTATTATTATGAATTGTTTTAAACTATACTATATATATATATGAGAAAATGAAAAACAAAAGAAAAAATATGGAAAATTGGTGGTACTAACGTTGTTGGAAATATTTTCCACTTATTTGTTTGTACAGGCGACGAATCCGTACCTGACCGGTATGCCGCAGGTCGGTAGTACCTACAGCCCGTATTTCGCGCCTGGCCCAATAATGCCGACAATCATGGGTCCAGCTGACCCAACGGGAGTCGGAAGTCCCCTAGGAGTAGTACCACAGACGGTAGCAGTACCACAGAAAATGCCGCGCAGCGATCGACTCGAGGTATGTCTACCACCAAACTACCTTCAACACGGGGCCCAACATGGGGCCCAACACGGGGCCCCCCAATGCCAAATGAACGGGGGCGCTGCCGTTTATCAAGTGCCCACAGGTCCCCCAAACCAGGTCTCGCCCGTATCCACGATGCAATCGGTCAATCAGTCCACCCCATCCCCAACGACAATAACAACATCCGTTTGCACACCGATTCACAATCCCCACCACCACCACCATCACCATCACCACCCGCTCCACAATCTCGTCTACGTCCACGCGTATTACTAAAAATTTGAATTTAAACAAAAACAAAAGAAAAAAAAGAAAAAAACATCCCCCCCCCCATCTCTGTTTTGAGAGAAAAAATGAAAACAAAGAAATTTTAAATATATATATATATATATATATATTTATATTGTATATACATATGTATGTATATATATATGTGAAAGAAAAAATAAAACAAAAACAAACGAAGAAAAAGAATATAGATACAAATTAAATTCGATCAATCAATCAACCAACAACAACAACAACAATAACAACAACAGCAACAACAAAAAATAATTAACATATTATTATTATTATAAAAGAAAAAAAGTGAAGGAAACAAAAAAAAATAAAGAATATATATATATATATATATATATATACGTATATATATATATGTACTATTTACTACTACTATTACTACTACTACTACTACTACTACTACTACTACTACTACTACTACTACCAGAGATAACCCAATTAAACTACTAAATACTAATTGAATAATAATAATAATAATAATAATAATAATAATAATGATAAATATATATATATATATATATATAGACATGTATATTAAATATGAACAAACGAAAAACAAAATATAATAATTGAAAAAAACAAAAACATATATAAAGAAAAATTCTTTAAACACTTACGTACCGTATAATTATTAGGATTAATAATGATAATGATAATGATAATGATAATGATAATGTTTATTAATGAAAAAAAAAAAAAAAATCTCCTTCGCGTTATCAGGAAATGATAACGAAATGAAAAAAATTACCATGTGCAACACACGTACCTGTAGTTGATACGTGTGTGTTTGTGTTAAACTTTGAAACCGTCGATATAGTTTACGTATACCTTATGTATAAATATATTATAATAGTCGATTAATTAAAATAATACTCGGAGATATCAGAATAGATTTGACAGTCTCGTCTCATTATAAGGTCGCTGATGAACGAATAATACTGTGACCAGTTACTTATTATTTTATTTTTATTTTTTTGTTGCTTTACTTTTTTTCTTTATATTAGTCAAGTTATAAGCTCGTTAATATTGAATAGAATCGATTGTAGTTTTTCGAGCGGGCTTATAACGAGCGGACCTTATAACGTGATTTAGAATGTGATTTATCATTGACTAGGTACAGGGCGGGGGTAAAATCAACGAGTTTAGTGTAGATGTAGCATTTTTCAATTTTCAATTCAGATTACAAAAAGAAGAAAATAATATGAGATAAGTAAAAAAATATATATACATATACATATATATTTCTGAAACAACGAAAAATTTTGAAGAAAAAATTATTTAAAATTAATAATAGTAATTGTGGATGTGAAGAATTTTTTTTTAAATTCGTTTAGTGTATAGACTCGCCCTGTACCGCAGTATGTATTATTAATTTTAATACTATTATACATGTATAATGGATATAAAATAACGATATTATTATCGAATTAATGATAGCATAGTGATAAACGTATTATTATTATTGATGAATAGGTTTTTTTTTTAAATTAATTGTAATAATTAAATAACTAATTAACGAAGAAATGAAGAAAGGAAGGAAGCTGCTGGACCCGATCTGTGCTCGTGGTACCTTTTACTATATATATATATATTATATATTGAATATTCAAATTGAGAAAATTAAAACAAAGATTTAAAGTTGATCAAAATTTTTATCAAATATAATTTATTTCTCACATTTTTTTAAAGACTGTTGCGAAATTGAAAAATTTATCGATATGATTTTTAAGTAAATTTATTATTATTAGAAGTGGATTATTTCTGTTCTGATCGTTTTATTGGATCGCTGAAAATTATGTTTTTTTTTTTACACTTATTGATGTGCGGGTGTTCGTTTTTTTGTTTGTATTTTTAAAATACTTTATCACCGGTCGTAGTTATATTCTCTCGAAGATACTGCGGGCAGATCGTATTTAATTGATTAAAAATCAATTAATTATTTCGTTAATTAGTATTGTACTACCTATTGAAATCTTAATCTCATTCCATGAACAATTACTGTTGAGTTTTATTTTTATTTTTTATTTCATCAATATCATCTTCAAGTTCATTTTTGTTAAATTTTCATCAATCGACTTTATATAAGATACTTGTGTATATATAGATAATGAATATATAAAATTGACAAAACTACTTTAGCTAAGTTGTATAGTATTTGATATTTTCCTTCTTTTTTTTTTTTTTTTTTATCGTTAATATTTGATAGGGGCTTAAAGAAAAATTTGTGTATTATGTATATAATATATAATATATAAAAGATGAAATAATAATTTAAAAAAAAAAAAAAAGAACGGTCTTGTGAATCTGTCCGCAGTAATGACGAATGAAAAAAAAAGAACGAGAAGAAATAATCGATGATATCATACGGTAAATTATAATATGACAAATTATGAAAAAAATATATATATATTCAATAAATAATTTTTCTTTTTTTGTAATATCTAGTAATAATAATAATAATAATAATAATAATAATAATAATAATAATAATAATAATAATAATAATAATAAGGGAAGAATACAAAAGATCCGGGTATCTGAAAAATTAGAGATTAAATTGATTAGGATATAGACGGAAAAGAAGAATGAAACTGATTTCTAAGAACAGAGAAATTAAAAAAAAAATTATCGAATTAGAAAGTAAATATTATAAAAATACTCGAAATATATATAATAAATTATTCCCACTATAGGCCCTGCAAGTATTGCGAGCACGTATAGATAGCAAAAAAAAAAAAAAAAGAAAAAACGTTAAACAAAAAAAGTGCGTGAAAAATTCTTATATCGATCATGAATATGAATGACATACAACGGGTTGATTAATATTGACGATAACAAAAAGAAAAAAGAAAGAAAGAAAATTGGAGGGAGTAGAATATAAGAACGAAATTGAATAGTTAATGTTGATAATAAAATTGGTAACGACACATTAATTATCGATAAATTTATTTCGATCGTATCCCTACGTATTTTGTATTATGAAAAATCTTCACGGTTTCGTAAATTATGGATCCGTTCCAAAATAGTATATTTCGATACAAGTGCGAAAGGTTTGTTTTGAGACGAGTGGGAGATTTGTCGCCCGAGCAAAGCGAGGGTGACAATCTCACGAGTCGAAAAACAACTTTCGCACATCTATCGAACAAAATTTTTCATCACAAACGCACGTAAAGTCCGATTACACGCACGCTTGGGTGCGTAAAATCGAACTTTACGCACGGTGTGCGGAAAAAGATATATTTTATTTGTATTTTTTTATCATTTTCATTTCAAATGTTTTTGAAGAAATATACAAATGAAGGAAAAATATAATTGCACACATCTATTATACATATGATAAAATGAAATTTAAAAGAGTAAAAAAAAAAATTATATCTGATAAGAGAAAAAAAAATCATATATATATATATATAAGAACTAAGACGTATAATAATAATATTAATGAAAATAATAATAGTCATAATAATAATAATAATAATTCCGTAAGAAACCTATTAAATATTGATAATGATTCAATTGAATAATGAATTAACAACAATAACAAGAACAAACAATAAACGACAAAGAAAAAAATTGAAACTGAAACGAAAATGAAAAGGGAAAAAGAAACACTGAATATAATGATAATCTGTAAGAATGATAACACCTATATACACAACGTATATATATATATATATAAATATAAATAGTAAATAAATACATATATAGTATATTCAGATATTCTAGTAAATAAATATATATATACTATATATATATATACATACATAAGTCCAAGTGCAGGATCGATCGATAAATATTGTATATCATAGGATTATTTTCTATATAGTTCGATAGTGAGAAAATACACGGAGCGTATCAAACGAGAATAAAAAATTGACATTGAAACAAATAATAAAAAGTTAAAATGTGTTTCATTACACGTACACGTCGAAAGATTGAAGGATCGATGGAAAATTTTGAAATATAAATTAAATATCTATACTTTTGTTGTTCTATATACATATATACATATATACACAATTACGCACATTACATTTTTAATTATCTATAACATATGTATATCATCCGTATACATACATATTTTTCTTTCATATACATTTTTATTTTTCAATTATCATTATTATTGTTATTATTATTATTATTATTATTATAGAAATTTAATATATATATATGCATTGTCTCGTTCCTTGATTTTGATTTATTAAATTTTTTCACTAATAAAAAGAAGAAGAAAAATTGTAAGTTCATTTTTTCATTAGTGTTATCATTATTACTAAACCATTCGATGGTTATAATACTAACTACGCACCCCCCACATAAAAAAAATTCATTGAATCATTGAAAAAAAAATTATATTTCCAATTATGTGAAACTGTAATGAACAACGAAAAACATCCCTCTTAGACTTTGTGATTTTTGTATGAATTACATTTTTGATTCTATTCTGATTCATCGTATCGTTAATTTTTTTGTTTTTAAATTCTTTTTTTGTCTTATCAACATATATTTCGTATTATCAAATATTTCGAAAATTGCAATATTCATTAACGACTTACGATCGTATAGCCTCAACCCGGATATGAATATACAGAATTTTTTTTTCTTTTTTTTAATAACAAAAAAATTAATCATTCTCGAAAACAACTATATATGATGAACAGAAAATAATGAATATAATATAACTGATGTGTATAAAGTATGAAAAGTGACGGGGGGCAAGAAAAATTGCAAATATGCATAATTTGAACAAAAAATAATAATAATAATAAGTAAGGAGTAGAAATAAAAATTTGAGATTGTGAGATCAAAGAAAAAAAAGGGAGGGAATTACTAAGTAACAAATCTTCAGATCAAACTCCATATAATATATATAGATTTTGTCGATGAAATGATTTTAAATAAACAAAAGGACAAAAAAACAAAAACAAATGAAAATAATAATAATAATAATTGATAAAAATAAGAATTCAAAAAATGGAGCGAAGTGAAAAGTGAATAAGAAATTATTCATAATATTAACAAGAAATGAAGAAGAAAAAAAAAATCAAATAAATTGTTAATTGTTGTATTTTTTTATATTCCTTTGTCGTATATGTAACATATATGATAATACCTCTACCTACCCTGACCTATACCTATATTACCTTTACCTATAATTACCTATACCTGTATACCCACAGACACACACACAATTTATATATATTTATCCAATTTGAATGTGTCTACATTATTATTATTATTATTATTATTATTATTATTATTACTATTGTTACTTGCATTATCATTATCATTATCATCATTATTATAATGTTTTCTGATTATCACAGCACAAAGAAGATTTTTTTTAAATATAATAACAATCGCAAAATATGTTTTGATATCATTGAAATTTCTTCTATTATATTTCGAAGAGGGATAACGAAATTTTATTGATCGTATACATAATTTGATTTTTGTACTTACAATTAGATTATGAATTCACACTAACGCACATTATGATGATCGAAATTATTGATCAAATGTATTCAATGATGATACAATAATAGTGATTATGACAATGATGATGATGATGATGATGATTAATCAATTCTTCACTAATTTTAATATATATACAACATTAGAACATTAGGAATTTAATAATAATAAAATTGATAACAACCAGAGCAAGAACAAAAGAAAAACAGTCATAACGATTATACGATGATAATAATATTCATAATAATAATAATAATAATAATCATAATAATGAAAATCAAAAAAAAAAAAACACACACACAATAAAATAATGATAGTAATAACAGTAATAATAATAATAATAATAATAATAAAAATAACAATTTGAAATAAAAATAATGAATACAATAATAATAATAAAAATTAATAATAATACTTGTGATGATGAAATGGTTATAATGATTATGATGATGATGTATGCGATGACTCAAGAACGCTAAGACGTCCGCGTCTCGTGAAGAGAAAAAGAATTGAAAAAAAAAACAAAAAAAAAAAAAAAACGATTTGATGATTTGAATTTCAAATAAAAACGAATATAATTGAAACTAAAAACCCAACGCGTAGACTGTTTATTGCAACTCATTATTTATACGTATATAATACATATTATTATATCATAGATGTATAACTATTCATTTATTCATCAATTTATTTCTTAATATTAAGAACTTTTTTTCATAGTTTTTCTTTCTCTTCTTTTTTTATCATCTATCACTATCTCTCTCTTTTTGTCTGTCTGATTGTACATCGATCGTTTTTCTATATATTTTTTTATACTAGAACAATTACATTTATCCTATACTATGATATAGTCAACTTTGTTCGGTGGTCTCAATTTTTTTCTAGTTTTTTAACGTTGTTCTTTTTGTTTGTCATACACTAAAAGTTTTATTTTTTTATTTTTTTATTTCGGTTCATCATCTTTGATGATTTCACTACTGTCTATACCCATAAAATATACTTGTAGAATTCACACAAATAAGAGTAATTTTAATGAGAAAAAGAAAAAGAAGAACTGCAGAAAAAAAGAAACAAGCTAAAGTCTCTAAGCGCATGCGCGAGTTTTGTCGTCTGCTCTTGCAGGCTGACCAACCCCAAACTCCATCCGTCGAACGCTGCTTATAGCGAATGTGTAGGTTAAACAAATTTTTGAGATTAGGTTGATTACAAGTAAGTTGGCACTCCTGCTATGGGTAGCAGGTAAAAGTTAGGATCTCGTCGACCAATCAAATTCGATTGTTACACCCTGGCACAGGCGCAGTCGGTCACTCAGGACACCAATAAAATTAGTTCCACCGAATTTTTTTCGCTATAGATTTTTTTGTATGGACAGTAGCGAAAGGATAAATTTTTAGATAAAAAAAGTGGATATATATATAATCGTTAGACACTTGCAATCCTTACCTAGAAACGATGTTCATATATACAAATTTTGTTTATAAAAGGAAAAACAAATAATCGAAGAGATAATATTCAACAATAAATTGAAATTTTTTAAATGCCTGTTGCCTGTTGCCACTGTTGTTTTTATTAATCATATAATTTTATTTTATTTTTTGTTTCTTGGTTTCTAAGTGTGATTTTCATTTGTGTATAATACATCTTTATAATACCATATATTAATCGCATAATGGTAATTGTTGTATGTATGTACGAATGAACTACAAATTTATGATCAAGAATTCAAAGTGAGAAGAAAATAACAAAAAATCTACTAACAATACCAAGCTTCCGTAATGATCTTCCGTTATGACTGAGAACAAATTCTAATATCGATCATAAAATTTGCGATTCATCCATCGTATATGCATACATATGAACTTTTAATAAGGTAATTCAATTAGTTTGAATGTTTTAATACTTATCAGTAGTGTATGCGTAGTAGTATAAATCTTGGCGACAAATAATTCATTCAATTCATTAAATTATTAATACAATAATTGATCAATTATTTCATATTCATTCGACCAGTCTCTACGTAAATTCACGTATTCCTAGTGCCGCCTTCTGCCAAAGCCTTTTAATTAACCTTATAAAAGACTAATTTTCGATCACATTTACTTATGTTTTTTTTGTACTAGATCAAATGAGCCATTTTTTCCTTCAACATTTTCATTCGTATTTCGTGCCTTGATTTAAGTATCACAAGTATTTGTCTAATACTCATTAAAATAACTGCACAATTGTTTCGATGTTTCTACTTCTTCTATGCTATTTTATTCATTCAGTTCTATTCTATTTAATATATACGTTAATTAATTACTGTCGCTGCTGTTGTTGCTAAAGCTTTTTCGCGATATATAAGACTTTAAGCGGGGAATATTTCAGTGGCTAAAAAAAACACACACAGACAAACGAAAAACAAAAAACTGGCTACACATACAAACACGTATTTAATTCATCGCTTTTGTGTTCACGTAGATAAAACGTGAATTACCATACGACCAGAGATTCCGTCGTCTGCTAGGATCTAACGCGCATGCGCCCTGGCTCCAGCAGACGACACGGTCTTTGACGCTTAGAAATTCACGTTGTATATTTGAAAGAAGGAAAGCAAACTCCTTCAGTTCTGATATTCTTTTGTGTTTCTCAAGCTTTATTTTCACTTCACAAATCAGATAAATTTAATATTCACACAGATATAGAGACATGTTTAATTTCTCTATTTCGTACACGCGGCGTCTGTCGATCTATGATATGAATAACACCCCACCTGTACCTTGTGCTACCGCCCACGATACCCAAAAAGTACTCGAAGACCCTCGCCTTCACCCTCACCCCACCCCTTGCCTATTCTCTGCCTATCTTTTATCGTACTTAATTATTATGCAGCATATTATATTTGTTTACTAATAATTTTATAATTACTATACTGAAAAAAAAAATTTTTTTTCATCGATGTTTATTTTGCAGCCAGGATTTATATAAAAAATTTTTTGAAGAACAACAACAAAAACATAAAATTATTAATGATAATGATAATACAATTGGTTTCGTGGGGCTTTTGTATACGCAAAGAAACTGCATGCACGGCTTTTATTACTTTATGTTTTATATTATTATACAGGTACGATTCGGCATTATAGAAAGAAAAACAAAAGAAATTTTACATTTCGTCCAGGTGTACAATCTAATTTTGAGTTTTTTTTTTCCAAAATATATTTTTCGTTATTTTTATTGTGATTCGATTTTTTTTTTTTTTTTACATATTTTCAGTGCGTTTGTATGAAATATATTTGAACAAAAATATATATATATCAAGATACCAAACTAATTACTAAAAATCAATCAATTTTAATTTTTTTCAAATTTTACAATATTTGACATAATGTTATATTTTTAATTGCTTGTGCAGGTGGTTATGATACACAAAGATTCCGCGTTCGAGCCATTCTGACTGGTGAAATACACGCTCGAAAAAATGAGGCACACAAATTTGAGAAAACTTCGAATAATCGATTGATTCCAATATACATAATTCATGCATTGTCCGAATGGCTCGTTTGTGGGGTAGCTCGATAATGTGTGTACATCGTGAATGTTGTGTCGTGTAGAGTTACTTAATTAATCATTGGTTTTTATTTTATTTTAATTTTTTTTTTTGGTCAACGACTGATGTCTTCTTTCAGCATTTTAATCAAATCGAAAAACAAAGAAAGAAACAAATGAAAATAGTGACATTCAAAGAATCCGTGAGGAAAAAAGAACCAAACAACGAAAAACACTAAATATATTACATAATTATAGTACCTCATAGTTATTCTTACTGTTTAAAATGAAAAACAAAAAACACAGAAAAGGGATACGAAGGAAAAGGTGTAGAAATATATATCACGAGTTGTTTTCTCATGGGGGGAGACAAAACGAGATATACGAAAGATAAAATATCCCTAGATGTACGTTTGGATTAGTAACTATTATAACGTCGATCCCTAGATGATTGGAAAATGGTTATTCGAAGGAGGAAAAGAAATCCTGATACTTCTATTCGGATAGTATGTGTAATAAATCGTTCTTCGTACACGGAGGGGCTTACAAAATCCACGCACACACATATACAACACATACAATGCACACTGATTACGTAGATTAATTATTACTATGGATTACTCGGATGAAAAAGTGATTTAGGAATAAAAATCCAGAGTGAATAATATATTCGTAGGAGAATAATGTAACAGCAAACACAACACAACACATCCTACATGTGAAAAAAGGGGCCTGTATAAAAACCTAGCATGCGCAATATCTACTTCTTGCATACACGATGAAAAAAAAGTACCCAAGCGCCGCTATCTTCTTTCTATTTCTACTTCCATTTTGTCCCCCCATATACTAATTGTAAGTATTCTCCATTTTGAACTCTTAATCCACATAATTAAATTCCTCGAGCTTTCGCAGAACACCCTTTATCTCTTTACTATTCATCCACCACCTACCGTTAATTGTTGTCAAGTGAAATTGTTCGATGTCTAATTATACGTACTGTGCAATCATCGTGATGTCAAAAGAAAATCAGCAAGAGCAGCACCAAAAATTACTGTTCTAATTCGTTTCAGCCCTTTAAAGTATATTTTTTTTCCGACAAATTCAAAGCAATTTACTATCTCATTAGAATCATTGATGTCACTGTCTAAAATTATCTTTGTCCACTCAGTCCCGTTTTTACTGATGATATTCTATGAAACTGACCATTCATTCGGGTCAAGATCAATGCACATAGAGTCCCTCAAGCCATCAGCAGAAGACACGAGCCGTTAGTTCATCTTGTGCTTGTGGGTTATGGAATTGTTTGTGCTTCAGCTTTTGAACTTACGGATCTGTGGTCAGTCTCGAAGAATACTTACGTAGTAAACGATGTGTAGAGTCTGTGTATGTGTGTGCATATCTCTCTATCTATTTCTCTACATTTTGGGTTACAGAAGAATCAATGTAGAATTGAACAACGCTCTCTTTAGCTGACTGATCATGTGTCATTATTGTATTATACCTACAGTAGCCTAATTAAATCCCGTGTACGTATTCATCTACATCATATCACATAATTTGTGAGTGTGGTACACGCGTGTATTTGCTTAAAAAAAAAGCGTCAACGTCTACGTCTTGTGTACTATTAGGAAATAGGAAATAGGAACACACTGTGCTTAGAATTGTGTCACACTTCTCCCTAGACCTAGGAACTGGGAACTAGAACCTAGAGCCTAGTACTAATCCCAATTCGCTCACTCGACTAAACACTGTTAACAGTAAACAAGGTCTGCTACACCCTTAAGCTAACACCCATACCCCCACCCTCGCGGAAAAGAGGCTGGCGGCCACTCAGCGACCGGATGTGTCATAAATCTTGGATTCTCGTGACATTCTTAGAATTTTCGAAACCATAACACCTGAAGCCCAGTCTTTTGTTGAACAAAATCGCGAAAGCTCCGCGTCGTGACAAAATTGTTGGTGACAGCGGTGCGATCATCACATCACAATCGGACTCTGATTCAAGTCTCAATGTGAAAATGTGCTCCGATTCTGGCAATTTCAATGGTTTTCGACAATTTGTCAATTGCTTCGAGTTCGTTCTGAAAAATTTGCGGAAACTCTGGTAGCCAGGCTTTTTGCTGCAAATATCCGTTGACCACAAAACCAAAAACGAACCTCTACCACCCCTTTTGCCAACCCCACCATAAGCCATACTAGATTAGAGTGCCGTGCCATGCCATGCGTGTTCGCTCTTGCTGTAGGTATGTCGTGAGTTCCAGCGCGGGGCGTGCAAACGCGGCGAGACGGAGTGCCGGTTTGCGCACCCCCTGGAGACGGTGCAGGCGAACGAGGACGGCTCTGTGACGGTCTGCATGGACGCAGTCAAGGGCCGATGCAATCGAGACCCCTGCCGCTATTTCCATCCCCCTCTGCACCTTCAAGCCCACATTAAGGCCGCACAATCTCGGGCTAGCATTGCGGTAATGCATTCTCTCTCTCTCTTTCTCTCTTCTCTTCTCTTCTCTTCTCTTTCTCTTTCTATCTTCTCTTCTCTTCTTTCAATCTCCTGCCGCTATTTAATACTGCGCTGAAAATCTATCAGTTATCCTCCCTTCCCACCCTTTCTTTTAAATAGTTTTTGTTTCCTACTTTGATATCTGCGTCAAAAAACGTACTGACACCGCATGTTGGTAGGTTTTGTTTTCATGAGCTGATTTGTGGGTTGGAAAAATCAGAAAATTCGAGACAGTCGTTACTATTTGGTCCCTTTTTTGTTCTTCTGATTTCTCCGTCTCTTCTTGTTCATCAATCAAGCATTTAATTTTCTGTTTTTCTTTTTATCCCGTTTCTCTCTTTTTCTCTCAAGTTTGCAAGCTCGACTCACTCTTTACTTTTTTTCTATCCGTTTCCCTATCTCTGCTAATACCTCACAATTTTCTTCCATCCGTCATCCCCACCTGATTTGAAACCCTGGTTTTGCGTTGAACGAGCTTTTTGCTGCTGCTGCGCTGCTTTTTGCCAAATCGCGTCTAATTCACACCTGTATATCGGAACCGACAGACTTCAGTCTTAATCAAAAACCTCAGACTGATATATCAGATTCTATGATTCAACCCTTATGTCTAAACAAGACTCCTCTAATTCGCATCCAGACACATGGGTCACAATAAGCTTCACTATAATCTCACAAAAATAGATATGAGCGAACGAAACAAAAATTTAGGATTGATGTGACTGGCTAAACGTTGCGCAGTGGTCATCATTTTATTTACCTGGTACTCACCATTCTCCATCACAGTTATCACAATCATTCATCGGTCTTGGATTACATCGTATCCGAAGGGATCACAGGGCTACGATCACAAAATAATTTCCTGTTCCTTTTTCATCAGATTTTAACATCAGTATACAGTGTGTGATTCACGACCGTGCACCGCGTCGTCTGCGTGTATCCAGTGCGCACGCGCTCTCTCACGGCGTCTGTATAGGCGTGGCTTGAATCAGGAATCGCATGCGCACTGTAATCGAGCAGACGACGTGGTGGGGGTGAAGTAGTCACTCGCCCCTGCCTGAGATACAGTGATACCTGGACGATGGGATGTATTTTGTTCTTGTTTTTTCTGTTAATTTCGTAAATATATCCATAATCCTTTTCCCAGTATGAAGAAAAATCTGTGCTTTTGTGTTTGTCTGTGTATACTTCATATATATATATATATATATCTACAGTCTATATACTTATGCCTATATAAAAAGAATTTTAAAAACTCTTCAGGTTGACTTTTAGCCGTGTTTCAAATTACTTTGTAGTTTACAAGTAGCGTGTACAGTAGACTTAGCCCTTGCAAAAAAAAAAAATTGTTGGCAGAATATCTGTTTTCAAAATATCGTCAACATCGACACGAACCACCACCGCAACCACTGTTTTCTCTATTTCTTTCTCTTTCTAGCAGCCTATCGCAGCAATCCAGGTGCAAATATCAAAACCCCCCGAAAAAAAACCTTCATTGTATCTCATATAGTCGTTCACAAAATACACATAAAAATCATTCATTTCATTTGTATATAGATCATCGAGTAAAAACTTCTTTTTTTTTTGTCATTAGATCATCTCCTCTCTCTGTCTCTCTCTTTCTCGCTCTTTGTAATATATTGTTTCAATGTATACCACCATCCGCCGTATTTCTATAACGTTTATATCGTTTCGTTTCTGTTTTTGCTGTCAAACACAAAAAAAAAAAAATTGAATGCAAAAATCAGAATCGTTGAATTATAGACAAAATTTTTACAATTCATGTAAATTGAGATTAAAAATTGCAATATAAAAAAAAAAAACAGACATGTAACGATGAAACGTGCCTTGTAAATGAACGTAGCTAAACGTAATGTACTTGTAAACCTACCTTGTAAACCTTTAGAAACGAAGCAAAGCAAAGCAAAAAAAAAAAAAAACCTGCGCAAGAATCACAAATTGACTTAGTGAATATTTATACAACAAATTAGCAAAGAAAAAAAAAAACAGAAGCCATTACCCTAAACCCCACCACCCCTGCTGACAAGCTGCGCTGCACGAACCCCAGCTATTGAACCCTGCTGCTGTTTGCTGCCCTATACACAAAAAACGCTACACAATAATAAAAAAGAATCTGAACAAAAAAAAAAAAATTAAAATAATTGCTCATTGATCATGAAATTATTAGATGTTACACACTGTATAGTGTATAGAAAGATGGATCCAAGGGAAAAGTCGAGTCAGTATATTCGATTATTATTATTATTATTATTATTATTATCTTTATTTCATTTTTAAACCTAAATTAATCAAAGAGATATATAAATAAATAATAACAGGTATGAGAACAAAAATAAAATTCGGCAATATTTTATTTGCGATACGATTCAATTGGTGAAAATAACGATTAAGGAAAAGAAAATAATTAGTTAGTTGATAATCACTGTGCCTCGACTGATTCGAATTTCGTTTTTGAGGTAATTTTTTTGTTTTTTTTTTCTTCTTGTTTGAAATGGGTGATCGTTACGTCATTAATCATTAATGATGGTACTGTGCAAAAAGAAGTAAGTATCGAACGGCTTATATAACGATTTATACTGGTTTGTTCAGTTGAGGCACGGAGCATACGCAGACAGGCTTTTTATATTTATCGATATTAATTATCGATATTCCGAGTATGAATGGCGATGAGATAATAGTGAAATCAGGGGGTGGGACGTAGATAATGAAAGATTGTAAAAACAAAACTGGTAAAAACAATTGGGAGATGAATGATTGTCAAAATTGAACTATTAATTGATAATCGATAGAGCCGATATATCGATCTGGAAAAAAAAAAAAAAAAAAAAAAAAAAAAAAAAGAAACGAAACAGAAAAAATTGGTCAAGTGTCGCGGAGGACTCGAAATCGAAATTGATCGATTCCAGCCAACGTGTGTCGTGTGTCTCTCATCAATGCAGGAACTCTGCGAGATTTGTGCGTGAATTTAGTCTCTACAGATCGATCGCAATTCAGACTCTCACAGACACAATCAACGAAAGAAGGCGGGTGTCACCGGATTCCGGCAGGCAGACCAGCTTGTTGGCAGGGAAGTTTCATTCTCTTCAAAAACAAAACAAAACAAAAGAAAAAAAATAATCAAAATTCGAAAAAAAAAATCCATACTGATAATGTGTTACAATTCAAAGAGGGCAATCATTTTTTTTCTCTTCTATCGAAACTCTAATATTTTATTGAATGGAAAATTATGAATTGAAATTCTGAAATTTCATAGCGAAAAAGTGCACTCTTTACAATTGCAACACAATAAAACAAAACACACACAGTAAAAAATATATTCGATGTTTGTCAAGTGTTACACTTTACCTAGATATTGAACAGTCACGCTTCTTACTATGAAATACCCAAAGAAGTACACTAAAGAGTGCAGAAGTAGTGTATCGTACAACAAGGAGGCAAAGTCGGTCTTTTCAGGTCGCCGACGAATATCGCAAGCAAACCGTCGCGTCCTTGTTGCGCACGATTCTTTATATAACAAGAGTACAATCTACGCGTTTTTAGGTTAGGTGAAACCGTGAAATAATCCGATATTTGACTGTGAATGCGCATGCGCGAACTCGCGCGGAGTTCAATAATGACTACTTTTAACTCCTGGGACTGAAAAGTGGTCAAAATTGTACATTCCCATGGTCGCAGAAACCGCTACTTTGTGTAGGTACGCGAAACAACCACTGAAAAACGCGTGGATCATACTTTCGTTATATAATAGTATATTTCGATACATGTGCGAAAGTTGTTTTGAGACGAGTGGGAGGTTTGTCGCCCGAGCAAGCGAGGGTGACAATCTCACGAGTCGAACAAAATTTCTCATCACAAACGCACGTAAAGTCCGATTACACGCACGCTTGCGTGCGTAAAATCGAACTTTACGCACGGCGTGCGGAAAACACTTTTAACCACATAAAAACACAAATCACGCAAATACATTAACACAAAAGCACAAGTAGGTGAATATATTGTAAAATAATGTTGATACATGCCACATATACATATATTTTGACACAAATATTTACTATATCAATGTACAAATGTATGATGACGATGATCGTGATGATGAAGAATCGGGGGCTTATGTGGTTCGACGTAAACGCACATGTAATTGCAATATTATCTCGTTTTCATGTATTTAGTTTCTTTTTTCGTCCATTTCAGATATTTTCAGGGAAGCCTGAAGAAGATTTCACATTCAGACAGAATGACAAAAATTTCATTCGAATTTATAGTTATTTCAGCTGAAGCGATTCGAACCCCCCGCTCTGTGGATGCCTCATTTCATCATTTTTATTCCAACACCCAGAACACAGAATCATTCTCTAGCTGGAATGCAGTGTGAATGATGTAGGTTCTACGATACCCTCCTGTCTGACGACATCTTCGATGACCATCTTCCTCTTCTGTCTTGCGACTTGTATAATTCTTTCTTCTTTGATGGAAATCATTTTTTTTTTTTTCATAAACGCTGCAGTATAGTTCGGGTGAGGGGAAGAACCACACTAGCAACCCATCGAGACCAGAAACATATGTATTGGTTTTAATATTCCATTTTCAGATTCATCACACTCGGAGAGGAACAACAATTGTAATGCCTCAACAATAACAGCAATTGATTGGTATTAGGAAGAAAAAATGATAAAATTGTGTATAAAATTGATGATTGTCTCTAAAAAAAAAAAAAAAACCAATAACTCGTGCCGAGCCTCACAAATGGTATTCTTTTCTTTTTTTGATTTTGATCTTGCCCTCTCGCTGGCGATGCTTGATGCTTGCTGACCCAATACCGTGCCCCGTGCGCTTCGCTACCTGCCATTAACGCCTGCCAATTGCCGTCGTCGTCGTCATCGCCGTCGTCTCCTTCTTTCTCCTAAAAAACAAAAATTAATAATACTGGGGGTGGCTGTAAACAAATCGTAAAAACAAAATGCGATCGAACCCCCACAATGGAAATCTGCCACAACTGAAAAAACAAACAAACAAAACAAACAATTAAAGCAGACCGCTACCGTACAGACCAGTGTACCTGGGATGGGAAACGTCGGTGGAGTAACCGGAGTGCCAACTGGACTCCAGAGTGCAGCAGCAGCAGCAGCAGCTGCCAATATGGCTGCCGTCGAACTCGGCAAGAAACGGATGCGCGATCCCAATGACGACCTGCTCATGGTACCACAGCTTTTGCATGGAGTACACTTTCATTTTTCTATATTCTATCTCTTTCTCTCTCTCTTCATTACCAGAGTGGAATTTTGCTCGGAGGATTTTCCACAGAGTCTCAGCACTGTATCTAGATTACTCTAGATTTAGCTTCCCAGCAGCTCTCCACTCTGACAGTAGTTTGTATCTACTTTTAAGTTCCAGTGCGATTCTGAATACGCCACGCGGTTATCTATGTAGCTTCCTTTATCTCTTTCTCAGTTTTTACTCTCGAATAGTTGTCAAAAGTAACGCTGATCAACTCATTTCTCTTTGCCTTCATTTGCTCTGCCTTAGAATCAGACGAACGCGATTTCTCTCTACATAGTTCGCGCGACTGTCGCTAGAGGCACACTGCGCATGCGTCAGCTCGCGTCTGGCGCGCCACTAGTCAGTCTCGTGATGCATGTCAAGAAGCAAACTCGTATCGCGGCGCGTATATTCGTCCGTTGAGTAAATCATTCATTTTTTACTTCTTTTCTTGTCGATTGTGATGAAACTTTGAGTAAACGAACTTTAGGCATATTTCATTTTCTGCTTCTTAAAGCGATTGCAATTGCATTGCGATGTGGTACTTTATCTGTATTTAGAAATCGCTTACAGTACTCTTGTAAATATTTCAGTATAATCGAGGGGATACCAAAAGTATAATCAAATGTTGAAAGAAAGATCGATAGATGTGATGCAACTGTTGACCCCTCGATTATACATCGATATACATCGATATACCCTCGATCAACTTCTAGTTCCCTCTTTGTGGTCTCTGCAGTCTGTGTTAGTTGGATTTTTGAAACTTCAATGATTTCGAGATAGTAAAAAGTGGGATGGCACTACTGGCAAACTGCAGAGACCAAGAATAGTGGTATAAAATCCCTTGAGAGCCATCGAGATCGATGGTACATACCTCAGAATCGAGATGTGTGCTATCGACGATGGGAATCAAAGTAGTGTAATGTTGAGAAGAGATGGTATTTTATACAAGAGAACCAAAGAAAAAAATATTTGTTACCTAAAAATCATCTCTGGATAACTAAGTTCATCCGTTAGAGTGTCCGTGTAATTATAAGCTTGCGCCGATGATGCATGTTGTGCTTTCGCGACTTGAGGTCATTTGCGGTTATGGTCAAGCGTCTTGGAGATACTGAATTTAGGCAGAGATATAATATCTAAATTCGGATACCTTGTCATCTGTTCTGTAAAACGTCTTTTTCAAATTCCTACTCTATGTGTACTATGTACTATAATCACTCACTTTCTTCATCTAGGGTAGAAGCAACGTTTTGTGCCACCTTACCGCATTATAACTTTAGTTCTTGCCAGTTCTTGAAAGTTCATTACTAACATGAACATGGTTCGAAAAAAGTCTTCTATATACAGTTTTTCAATAATTGATTATAGTTACAAACCAATTTATCCAAAGGTTGAAGCGTTTACCTTCAGTACCGTTTGTGGCCACCACTTTCATATGGTCACTGATGGAGCAACCGATGCCCATAGACGGTAGTAAAACGTGGCCAAAAACAGTGCATCTACCCTACATGCTACCATATTGTCTCTGACCAGGCAATTGTCGGGTTGGTCAGAAAGCACAGTAGAACGCTTCAAACACACCACAGACAGTGACTCGATTCCAACAACATGTGACAAAAAAAAGCAAAATGTTGATGAAAACAAAAATTTTGACAAAAATACCGTTCAATGGTTCAGTTATTTACTCTTCAACACTGTCAATTGGTGCCTCTCGACAGAGTCCAATTCGAATAATGGTAGCTGGTTAATTGCGATGTGTTCTAGAAAAATTGTACTGTCAAACCTGATTGGCTTAAACCTTACCCTCAGCTTTGAAGCTTTGCAAATTGCCGCAGTCGAAAAATAATGCAGACAAATTTTCTTATAATTTCGGCTTCATTATTATTACATATGTGGTTATCGCTTAATAATAATGTATATATTCGCGGTGTTTTTTTCTTTCTTTACTCTTCTTATTTGTTAGCTGCTGTAAATCGTTTATAAATTTCTACAAAGTAATAATTGGCTTAATCTACATATTTTTTTTTCTATATTTGTCTCTACTCTGATTTTTTCACGCTTGAAAATTTTTTTACCAAAAAAAGAAAATACCTGGCTTCTTAGGAAGCGCCATACCTTTGCTAGGCTTTGAGGCGTATTTTTTTTTGTTCATTTTTTTTTTTTTTTTCAAATAGACAGAAAAGAGAATCAACAACGCGTCAATAATTTAAAAAAAAAAACCGTGAATACCAGCCTGATGATGAATCATCGATCCAAGAGTCAAGGTCATGTAAGGAAAAGGCGTTTTTACCCCAAAAGTAGGAAAAAAGGAAAACACGAAAAAGTTACAGATGCCCATCGCCGTCGTGGAACCCAGTAGTCAGGTGGCGACCCCATCATCATGCGTCATCGGCACAATATATAAAATTTAGCAAAGAACGAAAAAGAACCTGTATTGCAACAGTATAAATTTAATTGAAAAAACAAATAGTGTAATCAATGACTTGAAACGATTCTCTGTCTTTGTTGCAGATGGACATGAAATCAGTCGGGTCCTTCTACTACGAGAATTTTGTAAGTGAAAAAAGCACTAGAGGAGCAAAAAAAAAGAAAAAAAAACAGTCCATCGATGAAATATCGTTTCTTTAAATTCAAAGTAGTCGGCCATATTTTATTGACGTTCCTCCATCTTGTCCGGTTTCAGGCCTTCCCCGGAATGGTACCGTACAAACGGCCGGCCGGCGACAAGTCCGGAATGCCAGTGTACCAGCCCTCAGGAGCGACGACCTACCAGCAGCTGATGCAGCTCCAGCAGCCCTTCGTCCCCGTGTCATGTGAGTACGCTGGAACCCCCCCGATACCTTCGCTACCTCAAAACTCTAACCAATCGAGTATTAATGCGGTGGGAAACAGCTCGACCGTGAACACAAGTTCGTTGAGCAGCCTGCAGGGCGACGCTAACGGGGTCATAGTGGACCCGAGTAACCCGCCGCCGCCGCCGCCAGGCGGCGACAAGGCTTCGAATTCTCACGATAACGAGAATCCGCATAACTCGCCCGAATTGAATCACTCGACTACTAATTGCTCTCCGGCGGCTGCCGCCATCCAGGCGGCAGCCAGCCAGCTGACCTCCCTTCCTCCCTCGATGTCCCCAATGACCTCGATGGCCTCTATCATAAACCCCATAACCTCAATGCCGGGGCTCAACTCGATGTCGAACATGGCGAGCATGACGTCGCTCGCGAACATGACATCAATGGCCAATATGGCGAACATGGCGAGCATGGCGCACTACACAATGGCGAACATTAACGCGTTGAACAACTTCAATGCCGTGCAAAATATGCCCATGGATCCCGCGGCGCTGGCCAAGGAAGTCGCTCAAAAGAACTACGCGAAGGCAGTGAAGCTCTCCGCCTCACAGTCGTACGCCATAAATCCGCTCACCGCGCTCAACTACACCGGTGTAGCTCTGAACAAGCAGGCTATGACCATGCCGCCGCCTTCCATGCCCGGCGCCGGCGCTCCGCGGCCGAACCCGGCACTGGGGATTCACGGCCTAGCGGGAATCCCCGGAGGCTTGTCCGGCCCTCTGTCGGCCGGCTTGTTCCACTATCCGCGTCCACCTCCCCAACAGGCGCCGATGAGCCATTATTCGCTCATAAGACCGCAGATGCTGCCCGGTTCGTACATGCAAGCGATGCCGCTCGGCGGGATGCAGCATTTGCCCGGAAATCCGTACGCCATTCAGAATCCGTACGCCATGTTGCCCGCCGGTATTGCCGGTCACCCCGGTGTCTCAGGTGTCTCGCCGGGCCAGGTTACCGTTCAGCAACTCGCGTCCTCGAATTCGGCTACCATAGCTGCCCAGCCGCAGGTTGCGCTCAGTTCGGCAAATACCGGTGTTCCGCATATGCAGCCTTACAAGAAAATGAAAACTACGTAAACTAGGGTTTTTTCATGCTGATTATTAAAATATATTATTATTGTTTTTTTTTTTCATCGTTATATCGAGAGACAGACGGACAGATCATGACCACGATACTGTGATACGTGGCGCGCGGGCGCGCGATTTTCGAATCTTTGTTTTTTTTTTCTTCTTATTTCGCGAAAACCGTCTCTGTTATTGATCTTCGATTCCAACTGAATTCAATGGTCAGTTCAAATTGTTTGATTTTTTTTCGTGTTCTGTTGTACATTTTTCATCACGTATATCAGCCGTGATTTTATTATCAGAGTAAAAAAAAAAGATCAAGATCGGTCAATTGAATAAAAAACGCCCAGAACGAATAAACAATCATCGAGTAATGCTGAAAGAAAAAGTTAGAAAAAATAAATTAAACAAAAAAAAAACAAAAAAAAACAAGCAGATATGATATGTATAGTTTCATTTTCTAGTCAGACATTGTCGGTGAACAGTGCCTTATAAACCCGGTCCTAACCTCAGTCCTTAATAAAAAAGAAAAAGAAAAAACCTCTGACGATTGAGGTTTGTAAAAAACAAAAAACTGAAAAAAAAAAATTCAAAGAAATAATAAAAAGGAGTTAAGATGTGAATGTGGTAAAAGCTGCGTATCAGTTTTTGACACTTTGTCACTTTGCCTTTATGATTGATTATTATTATTATTATTATCACTATTCTTATTATTATTATTATTATTATTGAACAATAGTTCTTCGTTGATTATTTCATGTATATTTAGTCAGTTATCATAGTTGTTTAGTAGGTACGTGTTTAGTTTAGTTAGTTAATTAGCTAGTTTTGTTAGTTAGCCAGTGATTTTATCGAGGTAAATAATTTTACTATTATTATTATTATTACTATTAGTTAAATATCTGAAAGTTCGTTACGCATTTCTTCGTCTTTTAAATGTTTTTTCTTCGTTTTTGTTTTTAGCCTCGTTTTTCATTTTCAATTCAGACTATATGTATTTGTACCATATATATTATTATTCATAATGATTACAAAATTTTGTTCAATTAGGAAAAACAAAAATCATCAAGCATGAAGAAACAGATTTTTCATTTTGTTTTAAATATTCGTTGAAATTTTCACAACGTACCTAGATAACTATATACCTGCGTTTTTATTATTATAAATATTATTGTCATTACTATCAAATGTGTTTATTAACGTACGAAAAAATCTCGAAAGTTCGATCATTTTCGTGATAAACAAAAAACAAAAAAAAACTTTTATATTATAATATTTATCGCACAAAACGACGATCAAATAGATAATCGGTTTTAAGGTTCTCAATTTAATTAATATATTTGTATTAATTTCAAATTTGCATTTTAATTCTTATACATATATATTTATTCTGATTTTATTCCAGTTTTTACCAGTTGACATGAATTAAATATAAAATAAATATTCAAAATAACGACTAAATAGAAAACGAAAAAAAATCCACGTTCGATATTGATCACGTTCACGAACGTACGATATACCCTAATTATACAATTAATGAATACAAAGAAAAATAAAGAATAACACATAATCAATCAATTTTTATTGATTGATTGATTTGTTATTATTATTATTAATAATAATCGTCAAAAAGTTCCGAGTAGAGAGAAAAGAAAGAAGAAAATAGTTAATAGAAAGAAAACCATGAAAAAAAGTATGTTTCCTAGATAACCTTGCCCTATATAAAATAGAATATATAGGTGTATAGATTGAAAAAAAAAACAAAAATATATTGTATACCATATTATTATTACTAATATATTTAAGCCGTGATTGAAAATAGCGCACTATGAAAATCCCGCATTTTCGCCTCTGAGGTAATAATATATATACATATATGTATATATACATAAAGATATAATACTTAGATATTAGATAGATAGGATATGTGTATTTAAACGATAAATACTACTTGAATATATATATTATATAACCAAACGAAAACGGAAATAACGAAACAAAAAAAAAAACAAAAAAAAAGTAATTATACCTACTCGTACACTCTACTGTGTATGAATATATATTCGCGATAGGGTAGGTTACGCATATGCCCCATACACAGGGTGACTTTCGACGAGTATACACTCAGATTCAGTGCGCCTGCGCAGTCCGCCGATATCCAATCGGCGAGGTGGGAGTCAGAAGACGCATGCGCACTGGATACTAGCAGCCGACGCGACGCTCCGTCGGTATACCCGTAGGGAATTTACACATAGCGGGCACTAGAGTGAATTTAAAAATTAGTATTATCAATATCCTATATATATATATATATATCCTTGATAATACAGGATCGAATAGCCCCTCATCCTCTCTACACCTCTCTCTCTCTCTGTCTCTGTCCTATTACTCTCTCTATCAGCTCTATAATATCATCAAACACGCGGATTCAATTCGGTATGTGAGTTAAGTGTGAATATTAGAAAAAAAAAAAGATAAAATAATATTATTGTTCAAAATAAACGAATAAACTTTAGTTTCGAGAGATAAATAAAATTGAAATTTCAATAGTGAAAAAAAAAAAACGAACGAAAGAAAAATTTAAGCTCAATATTTTCTTTGTCGCGCACGTATATTCAGAATAATAATAATAATAACAGTAACAACATAATTCAAATTGGAAGAATGGTTACAGAAAAAAAAAACGAACTCAATTTTTTATCATACTATGGTGTCATTATTATTATTATTATTATTATCAATATGCATATACCTAATCAACAGCAACAACAACAACAACAACAACAAAACCTACATAATATATACTATTACTATTACTATTACTATTATTATTATTATCGTCGTCTGTTCATTGGTTAATACCTCGCGTACGTGGGTGCCGATCTCATAGCGAACCAAAAAAAAAAATTTGAATCGAAACACAAATATGATCTCTATCTATCATGAACATCAATCGATAGTGTGTCATGAAGATACCAAACCGACATTTTGCAAATCAAAATGGCATCAAATAAAGCAGAAATGATTTGAGGAAAAGAAAAAGGAAAAGAGGCTCAGAGCTTCACTTATACATAAACGCTGTAGGTACGTACATAGAGGCAGAATGTGTAATTTATTATAACATACATATATACATAATGAGAGAAAGAAAAATAATTATAACTACATGTATTTATTCCTTATGTTTAGAGTCAAGTATAATAATTATAACTATCATATATATATAAAACCTAGGTATATTTATTCAATAGTAAATATATATACCTACTACGAATATGCGAAAATAAATTTAGGTACATAATATATATCCAACGAATTATACACCGAAAAAACAAACATAAACGTCTACGTAAATCGCGACTATTTTTTGGTCGGTCTATATACATATAACAACTATAATCTCTAACAATAAGTAAAATCGTAATAGTTTCCGGGAGCACGATTAAATAATAAAAAATGAAAAGAAACAAAAACTAGGGTAATTGCAAAGAAAAAGAAAAACGAAGCAACTTCAGGATAATATATTATGATCAACTATTTTCTTGTTTGGTTAATTTCTCTTATTACGACACAAGGATATTGGTTATGATCAATATAAATACTATATCAGGCCGAAGGTAAACTACTATTTGTGATTGATAATCGATTTATGAAATCTAGTTAATTTATAGGTAAAGTATGAGGACACTACTACACCCACTACTAAACGCGCGATAGTTGATCCTCTTTCCGTTAATTTTGCTGACCACACAATCATAAAGTGAAGAGAATGTAATAATTGCAAAGTCTTCCACTACAATTACATCCGGAAAACTACTAACTGACCTACTACAACTATTTTGAATCCCTGATTATATGAGTAATATATAAGACGACGATAATATATTTTTGAAAGTAAAGAAAAGAACGAAACGAAGTAAAGAAAAAATCGATTCTGCGAGAAAACAAGAGAAACAAAAAACACCCGAACACAATCGTCTCATTATTATGTGATAGCTTCTAGTTACATAAAAAAAATATATATATATATATATACACACATAATTGTTAAAATTATTACATCTAGGTACATAATATGTACGATAAAATACGCAATTTTAGAAAGAATTTTATCCGATTACTATTAACTATATATTGTATAAAAAAAAAAAATATATATATATATATATAAATAACTAATAACCGGATTCTAATAAATATAATATTCAATATTATAGTTGTGAATAGGATTATAGGACAAGATTCATGGTGTATAAAAATATCCAGAAAAAAAAGAAATTTAACAACCAATAAATCGATAACGAAGTTGTATAATATTATAACCACGACGTGTTGAGGAATTGTATAAATTTTGAGAGTGAGAAAAATTCCAGTCATTTTTCAAAAAAACGTGATATATATAAAAGTTTTTTTTTTTTTTTTTAACAACAGATGAAAATAATAATAAGTGCCTTCTCAATTGCACCCAGATAATTATTACATAATATACTATAGGCAATTACACTTTCAGTCGAACGGACTGTACACGGTGAGATTCGACAAAAAAAAAAAAAAAAGAACAAATCAACCTACAATATGTGATAACAAAACCAATAATGAGAAAGAAAAAAAAAATTTGCCAATCGAAAGATAGATAGAGACAGATTGAAGTAAAAAAAAAAAAAAGAATGAGCTTGAGTTTCGGCACACACACGTACACGTGCATAACAAAATACAAAAAAAAAGGAAATTTACCTATAATATATATTATTATATGCCGATATTTAAAGTAAAAAAAAAAAAAATTACATTCACACATATATATATATATATATATATATACATATATGTATAAAATATAGAGATAAAAAAATGAATTTAGTGATGTATAAAAACAAAGAAAAGGAAATCGGAATCCAGTAAAAAAGAAAAAACGATATTATATATCTATATCTATATATATATGTATATACATATGAATATATATCATACGTATATCTTTATTATTATTATTATTATTATTATTATTATTATTATTATTATTATTATTATATGTCTAAGGAATTAATTGATTATTCAGGAAAAACAAAGAGAGTAACAGAAAGAAAGAAAGAAAGAAAAAAAAAAGAAAGTGAAAGTGAAAAAGAAAAAAACGATAATAATTAATCAACAACGTTTTATGATAACTACATTATACATGCATACAGGTAGTATTTATTATTGTGTACTGTACTGTCTCTAATTCTTCATGTACATTTGTTGTTATATACATACATATATATTACTTATATATCGGATACATATACACTACGTTTCTATCGGCCTCGGAATTGCAGATGCAAACGCTTTATGATACCGCATGCGCTTCTAAACGTGTTTTATTTCTTTTTTTTTTCCATACAGCTACAATCGAATTATGGTAGAAAGAAACATAAAAAAAAAAACATGAGAAAAACGCGCGGCAGGGCGCGGGCGCCTTTATTCACCCGAATATTTTCCTATTTTTCCAAAAAGAAGGAAAAAAAACAGTCGGGTGGATTTTTATGCAAATGGAATTGGAAATATCAGCCGCGAATGGGGGTGATGGGTGACTTTATCGCTTGAGATAAATGCGTGCGTATTTCTTTTCTAGCTGGTGTAATCGCGACGGAGGTCGGATAGCAGGCTTGATTGATCTAATATATATATATATATATATATATATAAATATATGTGTGAAATGTTATATATTAGAACGAATTGCGTCTGCATTTTCGTCGGGCCAATATCGAAAGAGTCAGTCAGCCAGTATTTGTAATAATAATGCTTGAAAAAATGCATGAATATTTGTTTTATTAATGCTTTTATCTTATTTCATATATCTCTCTATTATACAATATCTATAAATCGATTACAATTCTCTCCTCCCCCCCCAGCCTCCAAAGAAAAAATGCTAATTATCCTATTACCTTTAATATACATATACGTATACCCCCTAGACCTATGTATTTCTCCATTGATATATTTCTCTATTCTCATCGGTCGTTTTTCGTCTCTACTATACCTACACCATTTAAGGGTTTAATCACTCGACAAATCACGTTCACTAAGCTTTTCGAAACCGTGAAAAAGTTGCTTGATTCGTTTTAAGTAACTTCAGACACTCAATAATTTAGATGTTTCAAGTAATCTATGGAGAAACTGGAGTCAGTCGAAGTAACTTGAGTCATGAGCAATTATTCAAAGTAAACCGAGTCATTCGAAGCAATTTGAGTCATTGGCAATCATTAAAAGTAACTCGAGTATCTCATTTGGAGTAACTTGAATCATTCTCAGTAATGTAAAGTAACTCGAGTCATTGACAGTAATTAAAAGTTACTCATTTGGAGTAACTTAAATCATTCTCATTGTCAGTAATATAAAGTAACTCGAGTCATTGACAGTAATTGCAAGTTACTCATTTGGACTAACTTGAATCATTCTCAGTAATGTAAAGTAACTCGAGTCATTGACAGTAATTAAAAGTTACTCATTTGGAGTAACTTGAATCATTCTCAGTAATGTAAAGTAACTCGAGTCATGGACAGTAATTAAAAGTTACTCATTTGGAGTAACTTGAATCATTCTCAGTAATGTAAAGTAACTCGAGTCATTGACAGTAATTAAAAGTTACTCATTTGGAGTAACTTGAATCATTCTCAGTAATGTAAAGTAACTCGAGTCATTGACAGTAATTAAAAGTACTCGAATATCTCATTTGAAGTAACTTGAATCATCCTCAGTAAATTAAAGTCAGTCAAGTCATTGGAAGTAATTTGAAGTAACTTGTAATTGAAAGTGAACCGAGTCATTCGAAGCAATTTGAGTCATTGGCAATAATTGAAAGTAATCATTTTCAGTAATTTGAAGTAACTCGAGTATCTCATTTGAAGTAACTTGAATCATCCTCAGTGATTTAAAGTGAATCGAGTCATTGGCAGTAATTTGAAATAACTCGAGTATCTCACTTGAAGTAACTTGAATCATCTTCAGTAATTTAAAGTCAGTCAAGTCATTGGAAGTAATTTGAAGTAACTTGTAATTCAAAGTGAACCGAGCATTCGAAGCAATTTGAGTCATTGGCAATAATTGAAAGTAATCATTTTCAGTAATTTGAAGTAACTCGAGTATTTCATTTAAAGTAACTTCAATCATCCTCAGTGATTTAAAGTAACTCGAGTCATCGGAAGTAATTTGAAGTAACTTATAAGTTATTTGAAGTAACTTGAGTTATTGGCAGTAATTTTAAGTAACCCAAATTATTCTAGTAAGTAACTTGAGTGATTCCAAGTGATTTAAAGTAACTGTAAAATCTGAAGTTTCTTGAGTCAAGTAAATCAAGTAAATTCATAAGTAATTTGAAGATTTGAATCCATTATTGCACAGAATACGTTGAATCATTGAGTGATTAAATTCTCGCTTCCATCCTGTCCAGTCGAATGAAAATCTGGTAAATCTAAAAACTTGAATATCTGCGTTGTGTTGGACCACAGAAGCTGCTTGGTTGTTCTTATTTTATTTTCGATCATGATCCTTGCATAAGAAAAAAATCTAAATAGTTCAAAAAAAAAAAAAGAAGGAAACTATCGTCGAACAAATTTCCTCCCTTGCGATCCCGTCCCAATTCATCCCCTCGATCGCCTATCACCTACTTACTTAAAGTACTCTAATAATAATATCGTAAGTTGATTTTTAGCCCTGGTATTTATTATTCGTTTTTGTTGGTCGCATTGTTGCCGCAGTATTATTATACATGAAAAAAAAAGTAATTAAGTATAAAGTGGGTTATGTTCGAGCTTTGCTTGCGACACCGGCGGTGCGGAGACGTTGTGCTTTTTAATAACCACCACCACCACCACCACCACCACCACCAACCACCACCAATTCCTCCTCATCATCTGTATGGAAACGAGGCTGGGATTATCAGACGAAGTCAAGCACTAGATTGATCGGCGGTCCTCGTAGATAGTCGTTGCTTTCAATTTACTTCAAACAAACCAAAAAAAAAAAAATGAAATGAAATAAGATCCTAAATAATAAAACAACAACACGAAAGAAAAAAATGTGAATCCATAAACCTAAACCTAAACTTTCTTTTTTTCATTATTATTTAATACATCAGCAATCAAAAAACTACCCTGCAAACAAACATCACATCGATCATCGCCACATTGGTACACACAACGTCCACTTTCCAATGATTTTTTTTTTTTTGCTGTGTTTTTGTGTCCGAAATAAATTTTTTAAGGCACACAACAATAAAAGGTTTTGTAGTTTCATTAGTTTCCGATTATCATTCGGATGAACACACAACGGAAAAAAGACGCTGTGATAATAACATGAAGATAAAACTAAAACGAAAATATCCTGGATCTCCTAAACTTACACAAGCAACAGTAATTCGTTACTGTTGTGCTGAATTAAAAAGAAGAAAAAGAAGAAAACAAAAAATGATTATCATTGTACTTTAATGCTTGTGCATTGGCATTATCAGTAGATCGCGCTGCACCGCTGTTATACCTAAATTTGTGCTCAATAGTGGTAGCAGGTGCGTCACAATAATAGCGACACGGATGATAACGTATCAAACAGTGTCAAATGCTTGACGCTGTTTTTTAACTATTCAACGTGAAGGACCCTGATGCTGCCCACAAGTACTATAGCTATTAAGTTGCAGCTTTGTTGCGTCCAGGCTTGTTGCTTAAACAAACACACGCATCGGACTTCGCAAGACTTGTGTCTCTCTCTATCTCTCTCTTTCTCTATTCGGAGCAAAGAGCAGTAATCAGAGATTGTGGTCGTTATCATCGGAATGTAACGTAGGTTGGTTGCTCTCTTCGCTAATTTCGATACTGTGCTGCAGGTGAGGAGTGTAGCTGCTTGTGTTGGTAACTAAAACCTTTCTACTATTATTTAATTATTGTTTTTTTAGGTCCACTGATCAAACACATCCTGCACCTTTAATTATGTTTGTGTCCCTATAAAACGAGAATTTATTCAAGATCAAAAATATATTTATGTAATTTTTGCAACAACATCAATTTCAGTGTACAACACTGAGCAAGAATGATAACACGTATATCTAATTCCCGCACGTTCATTCGCCCCATTTCAAACACTGCATGCGGTTATTATTTCGGATGTGATCACAATAGTCGTGGTCTCCGAGTGGTCAGCTTGGAAGAAGAAACATTCTAATTTTTCGTCGACACAAATTACACTTTACTAATTGTGTATTTTTCGTCCATATCTTGTGATGTGACGGTATTCTTGTTGTCATGACACAATTCAGATGTGTTTGAACATATTTTTTTTCAACAACAATTTCTGCAGTATTGTGACGTTTTTTTTTTCTGCAGTCAGAAATTACTTGAGTCCATATTTTCAGCGTCACAACAAAGTGAAGACATATTTTTGGTTCTTTGTGTCGATATTTGTTCACATCACATAACCTCGAATGTCTTAATGATTTGTGAACATGGGAATTATTGTTTCAATCGAAGTATAGAATTTTTGTCATTCCACGAAACGAGTCACAATCACAATTGTCTTGTTCTCAAAACTACTTAACCTTTCGTTCATCGTGCCTCATTGGATAACGATCGTCGATCACGAATATATGTTCTATCGTTAATGAAAAAAGTGTCTGAAACAAAAACGTGACGATATTTATCTTGTGATGTAATAATTACCGCACAATCCATGCATCGATGTATTATTGTGATTCTGATAGCCAGAATTACCTACATTTTTGTTTCAATTTCGAAAATTGTTGCATGTGATAATTTGAAAGTGAATGTAAAGATGAATTGATATCCTTATTTGAAAATCGTCAATCAGTGGACCACGTGAAGACTATAGTGACCCGAAACGTAGAAGGTGCTCATCGATGATTGCATTGCATGTAGTAAAGATAAGGAAAAAACAATATTCATGATTTTTCTTTGATCTTTCTGTTTCATGCCTGCCTCTGCCTGGACGCTGTACGACTATCGCGCCTGAACTTGCATTATTTCATGAATCCCCCCGCCTTCACCAACGCCTTGTGTTCCATCGACCATCACAATACCCGTCACGAATCCTGCCAAACAAAAATCCGTCACGCATGATTATCCGGGTCTCGTCCTGGTTGATTCTTCCGCACCGCAACCTCCTCATTAATTGTGGCGATTCCAAAATCCTCCCTCTCAAACAAAAAAAAAAAATATGTATTCTTTTTAAACCTGAAATTTCCAAATTCCTTTGGACACAAAAAAAAAAAAAAAATAATGACGACACACACGATCCTTGTGACGTTTTCCATAATCGTTAATGTCACAAAAATTGTTTGACAATTTTGTGGCTCACATCGATCAAAATAATTTTTCAAATTCTTATCAATTTCTAAATGACACGTTTGAAACGTCCAATGAATTCACAATATAAAAAAAAAAAAACAATCTGCCTACCTCTACACACGAAACATGCATTAAAAATACGTTTAAACAAAATAATAATAATAATATTTCACCCTCCTCGCTGACACATTCTTCTTCGTGTCAAAATTATTCATAAACAACAAAAAAACAATATTATTCGGTGTTGGGTTATTTTCACAAATTTTATGGCTAAACTACAAAAATTTATTTTGTTTATTTTTTGGTTAAAATTATTCTGAAATATCTCAATGCTACTAATTGATACCTTCGTTGTTATTATTATTATTATTATTATTATTCTCTAATCCCGTTGTTACACCAATTTCGCCTGATTTTCTATTAATATACGAATATTGACGAAACAACAACAACAACAAAAAAAAAAATCTCAATATTCTGGATACACAATATGACGTATATTGTCAAACGCTGGGCTTGGTATGTGTGCACTGCCGCCGCTGCATTATAATTATTATATATGCCGATGACCACACGACCATATCACTCGTAATTATTGTTCTGATAATCGTATCGCACAATCGACACACAAATCCTTCGGTACGTGGTTGAATCTACAATTTAATCAATCAATCAATCAATAAATAAATCAATCAATTATTCAATCATCATCCATAAAAACCTACGTCAAGAAAAATAATTCAACGAATTTTATCAAATCTACTTATTCAAATCAATCAATTTGTTCAAACTAATTCATCAACTGTCGATTAAATTTACACAACAACGAAATTTATACTTTTTTTCTATTTTTTTTAATTTTTTTTATTTTACACACATCGAAAATGACTTCAATAATAATAACATTAATCGCCAAAATAAAATTGATAAATTAATAATAATCATTAAAAAAAACCTACGTTGATCGAGGATCGTCAATTGACAAATTTTAATACCTTGAAAAAAAAAAAAAAAAATTACTTCATTAATTAAAAACAATGATAAAAATTGAAAAAATACAAAAAATTTAATATATATTCATTGAAAATATATATACTACCTACTACTGTACGAACACTGCCTCGTTTGCTGCATGTGGACCGCCTTAGCAGCCTTAGCCACTGTCGGGGCCCAAGTGGTGCCCCAAAACGCTCACTGTGTCGTCTACACAGACAGCTGCGGACAGGTAGACTCATTATTGTAACCAGTTTTTATCAAGTTTCGGGCCTGCATTGAAACGGAAAAAAAAAAAAAAAACCGCATCCGAAATAAAGTAGAACAACATTAAAAAATAGTTCGAATTTTGAGAGCTTTTTCTCTTGTCTTGCAAAATTATTAAAGTCTCTTGAAAATTTGTTCGCTATTCTAAGACATTTGTACAATTTTTTCGAAATATTGTTTCCTCTTTTTTTTCTCTATTTTCACATTACAGTATTTTTTTTTTTTTTTTTTTTTCATTCTATTTATTGAAGTAAATTGCAGAAATAACTGATTCAGGCCCGAAACTTTTATTGCCGCTAACACTCAAAGTTGCCGTTGGGGAGTGTGAATTTTTAATTTACTTTTTCAAAAATTTAGTTGAAAAAAAAAAAAGTACTCGAGAGATTTGAATCTTTGAATTTATAGATTACATATATTATTGCAATTGTACAAAATAAACAAAAAACCTGATATTGACATATAGTTAGTTGAATTTTTCTCAACGGCAATTTTGGCTAACACGTAGCTTTTTCAGAGGAAAAAATAAATAATAAATATTTTTCCTCTCCCTCACGACTGCTCACCGCAACTATAACTTATTGTTGAACGAAAAAAAAAACAACAAAACAAAAAAAAAAAAATAAATAACCACTGCCTTATATATATTTATTATCTGGTGTTTGTCTATCATTATTTTCGTTACACGCTATATATTATATACGGCATACACATACATATTTCTTTGAAAATTACAAAAGAAAAAACAGAAGAAATTTTCATTATTTTATTATTTTTTTGTTTCCTTTGTGAACCTCATTCTCTCTCTATTTGCTCTAATTTCCCTAGCGTAATTCTTACATGTATTTGACAATAACTTTACACACACACACACACACACATACACACTTTTATCACATGTCTGTTTTTTTATACACTGCATACTGTCGGATCAAAGCACGCCTCTATTACTATCATCTATCTAATAAACATATATGTATTACATATATATGTATATCTGTGATTTGCAAAAGGTGTTTAATTTTGCTGTTAATTTTATATAATTGGGGAGATAAAAAACACACACACTCATTTCAATCACATAATTATACAGGTATAATTGCTTTACTATATTGATTGGAAGAAAAGAAAAAAAAAACAACAACGCATGTATACATGTTCGAATATTGTTAATTTTTTTTTATTTTGTGTACCCACTATGTTTTTTTTTTTTTCATCAATTTTTTGTCTAGTTCTATCCCTCGTCTTCCTATATTATGCAAGTTATGAAAATATATTATTATAAATATTAGTTAAAAAGTCACAAAATATTTCATAAACGTCTTATATCCCATACAAACACACATCGACACAGAAATAATAATGAAATAACCAGAAAAGAAAAGAAAAAAAAATTCCAGACTATAATAATTCAGCATATAATTATTCATGTATACAACACTTTTGTTAATAAGCATAACGCTCTAATAGTTATGGTTGCGGAGCCGCAGTATATATATATATATATATTTTTTTTCTACTTAACTCTATATAGTGTTGAATACTTATTTGCAGTAGAATATACTATATATGTACATGTATATCATATACGCGAAAAAACCATTTTCGTGTTTGTGTAATACATATGCATTTATGTATATTAATTTTTGAAAAGCTTATATACAAGAAAAAAAATTACTTCCCCCACCCCCCTCAACCCCCAAACCCCTTCTCAATGATTTTTATTACTGTTTATTATGTATTAAAAAATCATTCTTATTATTATACTTATTGTGCCAGCGCTATATATGATATTTATTGAGCCTAGGTAAATTACCACTAAGGTGAAATCGGTTTGCGTTGCGTTGACATATAATTTTTATTTAAACAAAAATACTTTTCTTTTTTCTTCAATACTTTTTTTTAGTTTCGTAGTGAATATTTTATATATACTACATAGCGAGTGAATGTTTGTGTTTGTTTGTTTGTTTGTTCAGAAGAATCGAGAATCTTTTATTGTTATTATTTTTTTTTTCTTATCAATATATAACTTATATCACCGTATTATTATTATTATTATTATTATTATTCACGCAACAATAACCGATTATTATCAGCGGTAATAGGTGCTGTTTGGCGAATATTTAATGCTTGGGTGATATGAAACGTACGATCGATTGTTATATTGTCATCATACGATACCACATAAAAAAAAAAAAAAAGCTTCGAAGTTTCTCTACCTTCAGACTGTCCAGCACTCTTTGCAAACTCGTGAGTCGTCGAAAAATATTGAAAAAACGTACTAAACATAAAAAAAATCACTATAATCGAAAATTTGATCTCAATACACTCCAGCTGGAATAGAGTTTTAATTAATTAAGAATCGGTCGCGTCATTCAGATCGAAAAAAAAAAATCTGATTGTTTTCATGTCTTCATCATGTTGTAGAAAATAAGAAAATCATTTTCCAAAATTCGACGATTCTTGGGGTTGATTTTTATGTACTGTTAATCAAATATTATTATATGATCAGCAACTTTATATTTCGAGCTAATTATAATCACAATATCATTCTCTGTGTACAATACTACTTTCTTTGTACAAGACTTTATTTTTCATTCAATATCATCTTTTGTCTTAAATTTTTATGATATAAGGTAAAAAAATTAGTCACCCAAGCATAAACCGCATTACTCCCCCTTCTCCCGGGCCATTATTTGCATGACCAGACTCTCTGTGTTCGTAGCGAATTATTATACTATATACCTCTTAATTGATTAATATATATATTACAATAGATATATTATTCAGATATTAAAAGATATATTATATCAGAATTTATATGAAAATTAATTCTATAATTGAAAATGATTATTGACCGTTTATTTAATTTTTTTTTTTCTGCAATAACGACAATTGTGTGTAACTTTTATACACAATCATTAGTTTAACTTCCTTTTTTTCTTTTTTTTTTAAATTAGGTATAGACGATTGTAACATCATGATCATTGATTTGTTCCGATTAAATTTGCTGCAAGGTGTTGTTTCTTTTATATCATAAATCGTCATATTATTGCCTTGCGAGAGCCTAAAAAAAAACTGACATATTTTGCACGCTTTTTCTATCTCTCTATATGGTGAGCCTTGGAATATATATATATATATATATATATTGATATTTTGCGCGATGATTTAGTTACAAAAATTTTGAAAAGAATGTTTCTACCTTTGTTTTTTTTTTTTAATTTGTTTTTGGTCTTCTTGACATCTGTGTTATATCTGATCGTAGATAATTGTTGAATTAACGCTTATTCGACGTTTTTTGCTAACACTATATATTATAAAATCATTTTTTGAACTGATAAACGTATACATTGTAGTTATACTATATACTATAAATGTTCCACACGTCGTTATGTCCGCATACACGCTACATTTGCATCGACTATTATTATTCAATTGTTTACACACACACACACACACATCGGAATATCAATTTTTTTTTTTTTTTCTGTTTTTGTTTTACTTTGAAAGTCATACGTATTGTATAGTTGTTACATATTTGTGCAGATGCTGAATAGTAACGCGACCTTATATATCGTGCCTGCACAAACAAATTAACTATTGTGCTTCTATAAATTCTATTTAATTTCAATATACATAAAATGTTTGTTCTGTCATTTTGTAGCGAAACAAAAGTTTATATATATGTATTTTTTTTTTCTAAATAACTCTATTTCAACGTAAAATCATATGTTTCTGTGTGTTTTTATTTTTTATTTTTTTATATACACTATAATACACGTATATGAATACTTTCTTAACAACTCTATACAGAAGAATTAAGAGTGAAAAAAGAGATTGATTTATTTTTCATTAACTATTATTGTTATTATTAGTACAATTTATGATAATAAATATAAAAGTCTAGTCAATGTGCAGCTAAATGGCCCGTAGAGGAGAGAGGGCTAAATATATTATTTGAGTAATTTCATTGTCAGTAATATCAAATCTAAGGCACGATATTTATTGGCTCTATCTTTGCATTTAGTGTGCGATACAGTGTCTGTTGTTTCAACGATGAGCAGATGAATAATTATTATCAATAAAAACAGAATATATTTTTATCAACATCTCTTAGATTTTCTTTAAAGATTTTTGATTGATTAAATTTTTTCTTTCCACTCAAACGTTTCATTCAACTAAATAAAATAATAATAATAATAATGTATGTAAAATATACAAAGCGCAGGCAATAAGAGACCCCGAAAAAATAGGGAAACAAAAGTTCTACTGCAAATTAAATCTTCTACCCTTTTAGTCAACGTGCTCGAAAAATCAAATTTTATCCCAATTTTTAACGGTTCTAATAATTGTCAATGTGCGTTGATTATTCGAGCAAGTGATTACAATGTTAAATATAGTATATTAATAGTGTATTATTTAATATTTAAAGATTAATTTCACTGTATCGTAAGTTGACAAAAGAAATCAAAATTCGACTCCATTTTTTTAATTTTATTTTTTTGAAATCTAGTTGAAAAAAAATCAAATATTTAATCAATAGAGCATGTGAATAGAATTAATATATGAAGGCTTTTAACGAGCCGGAAGACTGTATTAGACTAAGAAGTTTATTTAAGAAACTATATCCGGGCTCGTTTAGCCCGTTACTGTATCTATTCTCGATCAAATTTCATAGCCATCGGCCTTATATTTAATTTCAGTTACTGGACACCCTCCCGGTGTGCCAAGATTTTAATCGGCAGTTGTGCAATCGACCAGCCTGCAAGTTCATCCATCTCCATGACGGTGAGTCGTCGTAAACCAGAGAAAACCATTTGTATAGGTTCGCTGACATTCAATATGGCCGGTCCTCGCGCTCCACCTCGCGACTTCAGGCCCACGTCACGATCCCCCAGAGCCTGAAGCGCGGGGGATTTTCGTGTCGAAAACTTCTCTAGGACTGATATAAAGTAAAAAAGTCAAAGTCCATCGTTTTTTAACAAGATAAACCCCGGTATTTGGCGAAATCAGCTTTTCAACCTAGTGATCGACGTTCTTTATGTGAAAATTGAAGATCAGTAACTAATATCGTTGTTTCAGGAAGCGTCGAGGTGATCGACAACCGTGTAACGGTGTGCAGAGACGCGGCTAAGGGTGCCTGCGTTCGTCCCCAGTGTAAATACTACCACATACCCGTATCCCTGCCACCGGCACCCCTCATGGCCCTCTCCGCCTCCGTTCAGCAACCAACTGCAACAGCAACCAGCACAACCCCTTAATAGTTTCTTCTTAGCCTAACTAACACATACGAAAGAATATAGAGTTACTTCAACGAAAATAAGACAAATTGTATTAAAAAACGAAAAAAAAGTGTGTGCTATATCCATAAGAAATTTACTGTGTATTTAATTTTTCGTTTTTTTCTCGTTTATTGATTCGTATTTCATTTGAATTCTTAAGATCGCAGGTAGCACCCACACACTTAGTTTCTGTATATCACGTGAATATAAAAAATAAGGAAAAAGTAATTGAATATCGATTGATTATATCATCGATATTATTATAATATAGATATAATTATATTAATTATCAAATCAATCAACGAATTTTCTCAAAGGAATTTTACTCGCTATATGAATAAAAAAAGAAGAAGACAAAATAAATGAAATTCCAAGTCCGATGATGAATTTTTTGTGTCTATACATTTTCAAAGCACTATTCACAGAAATTTGTTCATATATTAATTATCATCATTTTTGTCATTCAATTTTTCAAGTCAAACTGGTGCTATCTCATTTCTTCTTATTCTTCTTTGTTATTAATTCACGTAGATACGGATAGAGAATTTTATTTTCAATTTCTTTTTCTTTTTCTTTGTCTTTTTTATATTTGTTATTATGCAGATGACAGTAAATATTATTAAATCATTTTTTTCTGTATAATAATATAAGAAAACACCAACTATAATACATATTTTCATTATTACATGAATAATATTTCTAGACACATGATGCAGACACAAACACAGAAGAAAGAAGAAACAAAAAACAAAAATTATTATTATTATTATTATTATTATACGTATAGGTACGTCGTCGTAGCTGTTTATTACACATAATATAACATTATTATTAAAAAAGGGAAAAACAAATCTGTGGTCTCTTTCAAGAATCACTATTATCTTCATGGAGGAATTAGTTTATAATTAGCGTCACCCTCGGATGAGATACGTGGATTATATTCAGCCTATATTCTCTTGAAGACGAGTGTTTTTCGTTAGGGGGAATTGATATGGAAAAAAAAATTAGAAAACATGAAAAAAAAATAATAATAATTAAATTTATCGAATATACATATATGATAAGTATATGACTACGTATGAACTAGGAAGTTGATCAGATAATATATACTGGTACCGCCCATCCAGATATAATATACACATTAATAACTATAATTATTATAATTATTAAAATATATAAACACGTGTGATAGATAACTGCAACAGCTTTAAGTACCTATAAAGGCAGTTCGGTGCAGTTTATCGATTATTAAATAATCTCTCTTTTACATTTTTTTTTTTTTTCATTTGACTTTTATATAGGTGGTCAAAAATTATTATTATTACTATTATTATTACTATTATGAAAAGGAAATAATGAAAAACAATCGTTTCTCCTCCTACCTCCTCTTTTTTTTTATATTTGAATAAATTAACAAAACTACTATTATTAATACTATTATTATTATTATTATTATTGTTATTATTATTCTGTTCTATATACAATCTTTTATTCAAATGTTTTTTCATATGTTTAATTATATCTTTCTTTATTTGTATTCATAAGTGTTGTTCCTGTTTTGTATTATCGAGATAATTTTTTTTTTTCAATTTAATTTGTAATGTTCAAAACCTTTTTTTTTTTTTTGTTTGTACCTTTTGTCACATTATTTAAACAATTCTATCCCATTGAGAAATCCCGTCTTTTATTACCCGCCTCTTACTAATGTCGGGTGAAAATTTGAAACCTGAAGTTGTTGATTTAGTGATTTAAGGCAAGCAATCAAAGTTTTGTAGTTTTTTTTTTTTATTTTTCATTTTCTAGAATTCAAATGATCGAACTTCATTTCCAGAATTATATTTTTCAAATTAATGGCGCTAAGAAAATTGATGAGGATCAAGAATTCCAGAATTTGAGGATTCTGGAGTCTCTTAAACTCTGTGTAACACTTTAGTCACATGAATAATCAATCGTCAAAATTTCATGCGAAAATATTAACGCGTTCTCAAGTTATCATTCATAATTGTGTGAAATATGGTATTTCGAAAAATCGCGTTTCCAGGTTAGAAAAGAATAATCTCGATGATCAAGTTTTTAGCGCCACATTTTAAGGGTTTTTTACCACAGATATTTTGATTAATAGTATCTACAGATAAATTTTCGATCTTGAAGACAAGAAGAAACAGATTCTCGATTTTGTTTCCTTTCTTTTTTTTGTGAAACTATTTCACGTCTTTAATGTAACAGAATTTCATAATCTCTCATTAGAACTGCGACAACTATAGTTTCAAATTTGTTGTTTACCCGATATGAAAATGAGTGATAAATAAATATAAATATAATTATATACATAACCTAGAAATTTGAATATAAAACTACCTAAAAAAAAAAATGAAGCAAACACAAAAAAAAACTCGACTATTATGTACTACGTGCCGTAAACACGAATGAATAGAAAATAATTAAATAAAAAATAGCTAACGAAACACAGAATAAGAAAAAATAGACAAAAAAAATAAATAATTAAACACGATGAAATGAATCGATATAAAATATTGTTTGATATAAACATTATACTTACAAAAAAAAAAAGGAAAAAAAATTAGGATTATCATAAACACTATAAACTACATTGTATAATGAAGGTCGTCTCATTATAATTATAATTATTGTAATTATGATTATTATTCTTATGTATTGTATAGTACATAGGTGATTATAGGATAGCTAGGGCCCGCGCGCGGGCCACCTTGACGAATGAATGATAGAATGATAATATGATCAGATTTTTTATACTCTTAAAGAAAAGTAATTAAAAAAAAAAAGAAATGAGAAAACTTGATTAGAGGTTTTGACAAAAAAAAAACAATACAAATATCAACAAGGAAAACGGAAAGAAACGGTGATGACAATTGTTTCTTTTTTTTTTTTTGTTTTTGTTTTTGTTAATAGAATTTTAAATTCCTAAAAAGTACCTAAGTATGAAATTTTTCAATGAATAAAAAGAAAAAATTAGGGAATAATAATTTCCAAGCAGTATTTTATCCAAGATAATTTATTGTATATGGATATATAATAAGGAAAGAGAAGATTATTAGGGTAGATAAAGAGAAGGAATATTCGAAAAATTATAATAAACTTTTGAATAAGGGGTTCAACGAAATTATTTATTGTGGTATTATGATATCAGAACGAAAATCTTTGGTGCCGTTCTTCAGTGAGCTAACTTGATATTATGTTTATGGGGATCGAGTCAGATTACGTACTATTTTTAATTAAATTTTTTTAATATTTAAGAAAATGAGAAAAATCGAATTGATTAATGAAATTAAATCTATATAAATTGGATGAATCGAATGAAAACGTGGTGCGTCAGATTTTTTTAGGACTTTAGGTACATGTAAGAAAGGATGAAAAAAAAATAAAGATTAAATAACGAAAAATCAATGAATCGCGATTATAACATAAATCCGAAAATTATTATCTCATTACATAAATGACTAGAATGATAAATTCACTTATTGATAATGAATATAATTCATAGTAGGATTAACTCGGTGCGGGCCCCGAGGACCCGATATTTTAATTTTAATTTTGAAATTAATTTTTCACATTCAAAAGTATTTGTCTTCAATTTTTCATTTGTGTAACTGTCCTGAAAACTGATGCTTCTTGTCATTTTCCCATCGTGCCAGGCATTCAAAATCATTTGAAATTTGAATCATCACGATCCAACGAATTGTTCCCAAGATATATTCGGTCAAAGTCACGAGGTGATGTGGTATGGCGGCCATTTTCGATATTTTATAACCTCACAGTATTCCCGCGCGTATTTCATGGACGGTTGATTTTTTTCCTTTGTTAAATTATTTACAATTGCTGTATAATCGTTTGAACTAGTCATAAAGATATTGTGTTACTAGCCGGGTCCTCCTAAAAAAAAAAAAACAGTCCAAATTAGTAGGCGCCGTGTGTTTTTCATTGAATTATAAATTATTATGAAAACAAAAATAGTTGTACAGATTACATTATAGGTAGGGTTCTACATTATGTATAATAATAACGAATTAGTGATCGGTTCATGTAACATGAAGAACTAAAGTATAATAAAAGGTCGATAAAGAAAAGGAAAATGAAAAAAACAGAAAATCGTAACTACCTATAAGTAAACTATATGATGAATAATAATAACTAAATATATATATATATAATTAAAACAAGACGTAAATGTTCCTGTACAGCATTTAAGAATCAAATGAGATTAAACCTTGACAAATTTTCTTTATTATTATTGAAAATTAATAAAGTGACAAAAGAAACTCCAAAAAAAAAAAAAAAAAATTACAAAAATTAAAAATATGAATACTAAAAACGAAAAAACAAAAAAATGAAATAAACCTAAAAACAAATCCTTTGGTATTCTAGTAGGGTAAGGATGAAGGTTAGCCGTTTGAACAAGTTTCAACATGTATAATAATTTCTGTATATATGATATTAATTAATTAATTACTAGTGCTATAATTAATTATTATATAGTTAGGAGTTATTAGATTCTACTATACCGTTAGAGGAAGGGTATATAACACACACAGACACACACACACACATCTTACGTGAAACGAACTACAATTTGATCAATTAATTGAGCGAATAATTGAATAATTATATTACATTATATTGATATTTCACATAATTATCAATTATTATTATTATTATTATTATTATTCTCATTCTTATTATAATATATCCTCAATAGTTATAGCGTATATAATACATATTATGATATTGTTTTATTATCATTATTATTATCATTATTATATCATTCTAAAATTATGAAAGACGAAAATGATTGAAAGAGAAAGAAAAATATTTGAATAGAAAAAAAAAGAGTAAAATGAATTGGTAAGAAGAATAATAAGAATAATTCAATGAATTTTATTTTTTTATATTATAATAATTAGATAGAATTATACATTAATTATATATATAATAAACCTATGTATAACATACTATATATTCGACGTTGTAAACACTAGTTTATCATTATTATAATTATCATTTTTTTTTCATTATAATCATTAAATTAATTAATATTATTTTCCCTCCTCCTATATTTTGTTTTTTGTTTGTTGTTTTTCTTTTTCTTAAAAAAAATAAAAAAATAAAAAAAAACATGAAGATAAAAATTAAATGAAAATTAATAAAAAAAAGTGTGAACTAAAGAGTACCGTACCTCTTCCTACAATTTTTACTATAGCCTATAATATCTCGTTGATTGTTCGACCGATTGATTGATATATTTTTTTTTCTTTTGTGTCTCTGACTATTTATTTAAAGTAGTATATTCGAAGAGATTTAATAAAACAAAATAATAATAATAAATATTACTAGTTACAATAACAAAAATGATAATAGTAATAACACATAAAATTATTAATAACATAGTAAGAATAAAAATAAAATCATACAGATTGGGGAGACGTACAGTATAGTGAAGATTACAGATTAATTAATCGATTATTATTATTATCGAAAATGTATTTTCATCCGTTCAATATAACGAATATACACATTATAAAGCGAAATGATAAAATAAACAAAATGAAATGACACTAATACTGATGATTACTTCAAGTCCATTCGAGAATAATTAATAATTCAAATATTATTATCAATAAACAATGGAATAAATATAAATGAAGCAATTATTATAATACGTTATTATGAAAATAAAATCGAAAGAAGAAGCATAGATGAATTATTGCGAATAAAAGTTGAGAGGAAACAACAGAGTTCCAGTTTCCAATATTTACTAACCCTGAACCATTGTAATTTTGACCAACGAATAAGATAACGTGTTAGAAATTAATAACGTGACGTCGCCTAACTTCAATAATTCATTTGATTTGATCTAGCAGCCGCAGAATATTCCAAAGCAAAGCGATTTTATGTTTAAACATTCACTGATTCATTGATTAAAAACAAAAAGTCTATACTTTTCGCAAATATACTTTTTTTTAATTGCAAAAATTTTTGTCTTTCGTCTGCTTTCTGTATCGCTTCAGCAGCAGCGTCGATGTGCATAAAATGAACGCGATATATTGAGTCTTAAATTGGGCTAAAGAGGGAATAAATATTTCTTAATATTGCGGAAATTGTGAATCCCGATACTGAATCGGAGAAGAGAAGGATAAAATTAGCTATAGCGGTACGCGCAATTTAATATACGAATCAAAGTATTTGAATCCTTCTTTACACTAGAAATAACGAGTAGAGTAAAACTTGACTAGGTCTAGTGTCTAGCATTCGGTGTTTCGAATAGTTATCAATTAACTATCTCAGTAGATATATAAACTAATTAGGTGTGCTTATCGCTTGATGTGCATATTATTAGCTTTTAGCTCCCATGTGTCCCAAAAACCGCGTCAGCATCGAAAAATCGACAGGTATAATTTTGTCTAATCGAATTATCAACTGCAACAATTTCTTGATACAGTTAATAATTTGCCATTTGGCAAGGGGTTCAGGAATCACGATTTAAATTTGAACCAAACGAACTTGGATGTCGAATTAGAATTTGTTGATATGAAACGCTGATTTTTATTAATTTTGCTTGGACACTTTTATTCATTGATTATAGCAGAATTTATTCGAAATCATTATCGTTCACCCCACCTCCTGTCAAAAAGTTTCTAAAGAAAGATCGAAGTACATATATTTATGATTCGGAAAAAGGTTATTCACAGAAAAAATGAAATATTAGTAATCGATTTTTTTTTATTCAAGTAAACTACAAACACAATAGAGACAAATAATTATGAAGTGCAGTGAAAAAAGAGGATCCAGTCTGGTGATATAATATAGCATAAAAAAAATTTAAGAAAGAAGAACAAAAACCAATAACTTAAAAAGAAAAACGATAAAAGATATAATATTTTTCATCTGTTACGATTATTATTGTTATTACTATTATTATTGTACCTAATTTTTTTTTTCATTATCATTTTTGACCGTGTAGAATAACCCAACTCGTTGATATGATATATTTCTTCAAAATCTTTTTTTTTTTTTTGTTTGTTTGTTTAATAATCGAAGGTAAAATGATGTGTAGAAAATTAAATGAAAATAGAAACGTACTTGAATAACTACGTAAAAATACACATTGAACTTGTATGTATTTTGTTATAAATATAAAAACAATAACGTAAACGAAGAGAAATGAATATAGAAATAATATAGAAATTATAACGATAACGCGAATGGATAAAGATATAGAGGAAACGAAACAAATAAACAGATTCAAATTGCGTGGACGCGAGGGATTTGAAATAAAGGTATGATATACAAAAATAACATTGTGATGATTATAATTAATTATTCTATGTACGGTCAAAATATATATACCTAATTGAAAATATAAATAATAAATAGAAGAAGGAGAAATGGCCTACTGGTTGAGGCACAATCTTCTCAAGTACCTACACTGTAATATAACATTATATTATTATGACTATTTAAATAAACATGATATAAAACGCATAATATGACCCCTTTCATTTATTCTCTTATCAAAACTATCTAAACGTAAAATTATTTATACTCAAATCCCCAGATTTGATTAAAAAGAACATTTTTGAACGATTTAATCCCTGTTTTCGTTATTCGAACTCTATAGATCATTGTCAGAAATATTATTTCGCTAATAAATGTTTCATATCGTTCATATTTTCAAAAATTCCCGCCACTCTATCAGACGCCATGACTATTACGACGCAGTCGCAGAGAGCAGAAGATGCGGCACATCGGGCACATCAAACGCTAAACACGTGAAAACGGATGATGATGTAGAGGTTATATTAATTTTAACCGAATTTAAGTGTTTTTAAGTGTACTTTTAAGATTTTATTCATCTTGAACGTAACTAGAAGTTAAAAGGTAAGATAAATGATTTAAAAAAACATTTTTCGAATCGTCAATCCGTTATTTGGTCTCTAAGACACCCGATTTTCAAAAATTGTGAGGTTATATTCTACTTTTTGATATTATTCCCAATATCAGCGCTGAAATAGTGTCCAATAACCATGTTTAAACGTTTATTATCGAAGAATCCATAGCTTAAATCTAGATAGTCCACAAAAATGGGATTTCGGAGATTTATTCTGATCTTTTTTGAGGTTAAACCGTCAATTATTACCGAAATAACGTCACTAACCTCAAATAACAATATTCACGTTTTTATAGACCAAAAATATCGAGGTTGAACCCCTTAGAAAACTTTATTTAGCGTTTTTAAGCCTCTTTTGTAGGCTAAATTCTCAATTATCGTCAAACTAACCTAAAATTTTTCTCTGAAACCGCCTAAAAACCTCCAATCGATCAATTTTTACCATCCAAATCGTCAGAATGGCTACGTCCCTGGCGGAGCAGCTGAAAAGGCTGCAAGCTCCGCAGACTTCGCTGCTTTTGCAGAAAAAGAGCCGCCCCAGTCTTCTATTCGACCCCAAAGAGGCCGCGAACTTAGACAGGGAAACCGTCTTCGAGATCGGTGAGCATCGCGCGAGAAATTACCTCCGAAATACCATATCTGAGGCCTGAATCTCTGACTTTGTAGGTAAAAATGGATTGGATGAGCTGATAAAGCTGTCCGCAGCCTTCGAGGAATTCCAGAATCATTTGTTCGCGCAGAGCGCAATTAATCTCGAAAGATCCGTGGCAGACGTTGCGCTGAACGAGAAACTGGATGCGAGAATAGAGAAGTTCCTCATCCTAGTATCGCCCTACTTCCTCCTCAGCCCGGCCCACAAAACTCTGGAATGGCTGATCCACAGGTTTCACATACACGAGTTCAACAGGGACGCGTTCCTGCTGCTCATACTGCCTTATCACGAGACGAGGATGTTCGTCAGGTGAGATAATCAGGTCCTGTCCGTTCGTCGGTCATCTTCGGCAATGACGAGTCTCTCTTCTCCCCCAGGGCCCTCCAACTCGTAAACGTCTCAGCCGTCGGCGACAAGTGGCACTGGTTGAAGCCTCTGCAGAAGCCCGGAGTTCCGCTGTCCACAACGACGCTTGTGAACCAAGTGTCTTCGGAAAACGGTTTCTTGAAGCTTCTCTGCGAGCACGTGTGCGGTGCCACGAAGGCGTACGAAGCCCAGGCATCTTCCCTCGGGACTCTATACGCCTTTTTCACAATGTCTGTCGTCGGCGCTCTGGACAGTTCGAAATCTATAACGGAGAACCAGATAGTCTGCATACTCCCGATGCTGGAAGTTGGGTTGGCCAGTTCAATACCAGACTTTGCCGCTAGTAGCTACATGCTGGTGGGAAAATTAGCGAGCAAGACGAAGTTGAACAATCTCACACTTCTCTACGTAATAAACTCCATGCTTCAAAATCCTCCGCTGCAACAGGAGGCCGTTCTGCTTCTGGTCTTCCTGTTCAACGTGCAGGGCGACAGGCTCGAGTTGATTCCTATTAAAACGATCAAGAAGCTCGCCAAGCTCGTTTGGTTCCCGGAGATTTTGGGCAAGGCGAAAGCCTCCGGAGCCAATACTCTAAACTTTGTTGTCAGACTGCTCGCCTCGTGCATAAAATGCATTCAGGACGACGAAACGAACGCGATACAGAAGATACAGAACATGGTTGAGCAGCTTTTGACGCAGATAAGATTCGGGGAGGAGGAGATAGACGCGATCCTCAAGAACACTTTGAAACTGCACGTACCCATCGACGATATCTCCAAAGCCTCCACGAAATTTCTCGTCAATTTTTTTCACTCCATAGAAAGACAGTATCCGGATAAGTTCGATGCGTACTTAAAACGGCTTGTGAAGCAGGGCGAGAGCGACGAGGAGTCGCAGAAGGTCCTGGGCCTGCTTTTGTCGTGGCACGCCGACATCAACAGCGCCAGAGGAACCATGCAGGTTCTGGATCGACTCCACCACGTAGATCCCAACCAGAGAATATCAGGACTCACCTTAGTAGCCAGCGACGGAGTTCAGGTCTCGAATAACTACAGAGACACGGTGAAAAACGCTGTCCTCGCGAGATTCAGGGACGACGACGAGAACGTCGTGCTGACGCTGCTCACAAGATTCTCTACCAAGAAGCTCAGGAACCTCTTCACCCACGACGTTCTGGTCGACGAGCTTCTGCGCCTTGTGCTGAACAGCAATCCCTACTCTCCGAATATCTACGGGATACGCGCGCTCAGGATTCTGCTGAGCATCTGCAGCAGGGACGACACTAGAGTCTTTATAACTGTCCTGCCTTATCTGTTCCCGAGAAATAACGAGGAAGTGAAGATATCGATGGAGGTCCTGAACTCCGACTACGCCAAGGATAATTCGTACATGCAGACGGTAAGGAAAGACGCCGGCGAAGAGCCCAGCGGTCCCGAGGCCATTTCTTCAGCCGCTTTTCACAGTATCTTGGACATCAAGCTTCTCCCTTCGACCGCGAGCATCCTCTCCACTCTGAAGGGCCGCGAGATATACGGAAACGCAGCCAATATGTTCTTCAGCATGATTTTGCTCGGCTCAGTCTGCAGGGTGCCGGTTGGCCTGCTCCCGCACCAGATGGCCAAGGATATAATCGAGATAGCATCAAAGATCGTCAAGGAATACCCAAACGTGAAGCTCCTGCCGAACTGCAATCAACTCAACGGAGACAAGATAGTCGACGCTCTGGAACTCGCCTCGAAGGGAATATTGCCTCTGCAAGTCGGAACCTACGTTCTGGAGATGGTCCACAGGAGATTGGACCTCAGCGCCAACCCAACTCTGGACTTTGAGGGCGCCGGGGACAGGAGCGAGCTGGTCATGAACTTCTTGGAGATATTCTTCCAGGGTATAAACAACGCGCAATGGTCGAAGCACTACCTGTGGTGCCTGAAGATCTTCCTGAAGAGGCACTTCGCGAATTCCGAAGACACGATATGCTTCTTATCGCAGTTATTCACGCGGCCAGTCTCCGCCCAGACGTCCCTCCACTGCCTTCAGATCACGTCGTCGCTTCTGGACTCGAGGAATTCCCTGCACTGGGCGTTCACAGACTGCACCTTTGTCCCAAATCTCCTGATCGCACTCGCCAGCGAGAATTCAGACTGCAGAAAAAGCGCCGTCAAGATACTCGAAAAGCTCTCGCACACCTTCAACCTGTCGACTCAGGGCTTTTCAACCCTGCTCCACCAGCTCGCGGAAAGGAAAGTCGAGATCAGGATGGACCACGAGCAGCTGTCCCTCATTCTGTACACTCTGCTTTCCCCAGACCCAGACGTCCAGGATCAAATAACTCCGAAGCTCAGAGCCAATCTTCAGGAAGGTCTCGCCCTTCTCCTGACAACCGTGACCAGGGAGAATACCCCGATCCACACGATCTCGCAGATCCTGGATATTCTCTCGCATGTAAACGGACTCACGGTTCTCGAGAGACTAGCGCCCTTGGGGATCGGGCTTCTGGAACAGATCAGCAAGCAGAATGCGGCTAGCAAATTCGCGGGGAATGCTCTGAGGAATATTCTGCAAAGATTCGACGTTTCGACCGTCAAGGCTTTGACCGATCGCAAGGTCTGGGAACTGTTTGAGAAAAGCATCAAGGACTACAGCTCCCTGATCCTCGTGAACAACGGGTTTATCCCGCCGAGCGTTATCCTCATGAAGCAGATAAACGAGAGCTTCTTTGAGCAGGTGGGAAAGCTCTCGAAAACCCATCAGTCAAAGATCCTGGCCAGTTTGATAGATGCTGTAACGGACTGCGAGTTAAGCTCCGTAGTCGCTGCGGGGAACAAGGCGGTCCGGAAGATCAGACTGAACGCGGAGCTTATAATAAACGAGCTATCCTTGATGAGAGACGCCAGAGCCCCGAACCAGCGAAAGCCTGTTGAAAGGCGTAAGTCTAGACCTATAACGGAGGTCACGTTGAATCCGGGAATCGTCAACAGCAGAGAATGGAAGCGGGGAATAACGCTGCTCGAGTTTGTTCAGAGGGCTACAAACACCGTCGAAAGGGAGGAACTCCTGCTTCCTATTTTATTCGAGCTTCTGAGTCTCTCGTTGAAGTTCGAGGAGCAGAGCGCCTTCGAGTACACCAAGCAGCTTCTGCTCTCCTCGATCCTCCACCTGACGAAAAACTCCGTTGCGATTCAGCAGGCGCACCAACACGTTGATCTGATAGCCCAGTGCATCAGGACTTCGCAGAATCCGCAGACTCATCACCACGCGCTTTTGGTCCTTGTCGAACTTTTCAAGGTCGCAGACCTCCAGAGCGCCCTGCACAATATCATGCCCATATTCACGTTCATGGGGTCCTCGGTACTCAGGCAGGACGACGCCTACTCGATACAGATAATATCGAAGACGATCGAGACAATTATGCCGATAATAAACGCGGCCAACGACGAGATTCACGCCTGCAAGGTGCTCAGGGTGTTCATAACTTCGCTTCCCGATATACCGGAGCACCGAAGAGGCCCTTTGTTCGTGAAGCTTCTTCAGCTGCTTGAAAATCACCTTCACCTCTTCTTCCTCCTCACATTCGAGCGTCACGTGCTGCTGAGGAAGCCCTGGGGACCTGGACAAGATGAAGCGGAGGAGTTCGACTTTGCTTTGACGATATCGCAGGAGTTTAGCCCGAGAAAATTGATCAACGTCGCGATTCAGCTGATTAAATTCGTCCGTGCCCTTCCCGTCGAGATAGACGAGAGTCCGCATAAGCGTTTCATCCAGTTTTCCGGCAATCACATATTCGACCTGAACAAGAACTCCGCAAAACAGTTGAGACACTACAAATACACCGTCGTTCAGTTCCTCACGGCTCTCCTGGGCTCCTCGGAGTTTGTGAACAAGGTGGCGGAGCTAGACTCCGAGGAGAGCTCGGCGATGAAGAACAGGTACTACCAGCTCATAGTGGAGGTCGTGATGCTCGTACAGGTCGTCTCGAAGAGCGTCGACTCGAACCAAGGACAGCCACTGGGAAAATACTGGCGCGCGATGCTCCATTACCTCTACGGCATACTGGAAAATGTCAACAGTCTCCTGTCCGACGACGTATTCATCGAGAGCGTTACGAAGCTGATAGAACACGAGTCTCTGTCAGTGAGAAGGAAGGCGTTGGATTTACTGATCAACAGACTTCAGCAGAAGAAGGTCGTCGCTGTCGAGGATAGAACGGAATTCCTCGCGCTGATCGAACCGCTGATGAAAATTGTCGGTGGAAAGAAGAAGGCGCAAAACCAGGAGGAGGAAGTCATACAGCAGACCGTTCTCATAAATCTCAAACTACTCGCCAGAGTCCTCGCCGCTGAGGACCCCAAGATATTCAGGCCTGTAAGTTCGACGATAGAGAACTTCGTAGCCAGATATTTTAATCCTGTTCTTTCAGATCCTTGACTTGACCACGGAGCTCATCCGGTCGAAGGACGGTCCCGTTTTGGCCAGCGCAGTTCTCTGCCTTGCCGAATTGTGCGGAACTATGAAGACGCACGCTATTCATTCGCTGAACAAATTCATGCCGGCTATACTGAAGGTTCTGAGGACTAAATGTCACCAGGAAAATCCAGATCTTGTTGTAATCAGCGTGATTACGGCCCTCCAGAAGATCGTCGACTCTATTGGAAACTTTTTATCGCTCTACTTGGACCAGCTCCTCTTCGAACTCGTCAGACTGAAGTCTCGCTATTCCGGCTCCGACGACGTAAAGGTGGAAATCATCGGGTCGAGTTTCCGAATTTTCCCCTAATCGAACGATCCTTTCAGATAACTTTGATCGTCCAGAGGCTCAAAACCACGATGCAGAAACTCTCGACCTCCGTACCTCTCAGAGTCCTCTTGCCGACGGTGACAAAGACTTACGACACCCTGGTTTCCAAGGAATTGTACGCCTGCGTCAATCCGCTGATGAACGTTTTGGCAGATTCGTTCGCCAACGCGCAGAGCCAGGATCTGAGCGCTGGGATTCAGGACTTGGCCGGATTCTTCCTGAGGGTTTTACAGTTCAGGGAGGATCTGGCGACCGAAGATACGCTCGACGACAAGGTTCTCGGGGATATAAAACTCATTGAGGAGAGCGCCAGCAGAGCCCTGGTCACGCTGGTTCTAAAACTCAGCGAAGCTACCTTCAGGCCACTTTTCTACAGGCTGTACGAGTGGGCGGCGAGAAATCCGAAACAGAAACTAAGGAATATCACTTTCTACAGGTGATGAATTGAGGGGAATTAGAATTTAGAAGACTTCTAGATTGCTAATTTCAATTTTCGTGTCACAGGCTGTCGGCGAATATAGCAAATTCGTTGAAATCCCTCTTCATTCTATTCGCCGGTCATTTCCTGAAGCACGCAGCGTCTTTGCTGACTAGCAACAACGCTTCTCTCGTGGAAGCAAGACTAGAAGCGGGCGGAGAAGATGGAGCCGGTGCGGAAGACCAGGATCTCACTCTACCACTGGAAATCAACAAGATTGAATTAGTAGAAGCTATTCTACTCACTCTGTACAGAGTCTTCATCTACGATCCGCACAATTTCATTAACGAGGAACGATTCCAGACCCTCGCGCAGCCTATTATAGATCAAGTAATCCAATTCTGTCAAATATTGGACGAAATTTTATTTCTACAAGAAAAAAAGGATCGGAATTTACAAAAATTGAAAAAATTTTTCATGTTTTTGTTATCGATCGACTTTTTTTTCTGTATTTGTATCAGGAATAATTGATCTTAATAGTAAAAATTGACCGAACAAAGTTTCTTAATGCTGACTTTTTTATTCCTAGCTCGAGAATCTGATGGGAGGGAAAGAAGCGTACGAAAAGAGGTCCAAGGAGCTGATAGTCCCTTGCATAGCGAGCTTTGCGGGAGCCATTCAGGACGACTCGTTGCACAAGCAGCTCGTTTATCAAACTCTTTTAAAAACTAGACACGTTAAATCATACGTGAGAAGCAGCGCGCTTAATGCATTGGTGAGAATATAAGATTAGAAAAATTTCGAATTTTTCGTTATTTATCTTGAAAAATTGAAATCAACGACTCAAAATTTGGATCCGCTGTTTAATTGGAGAAATATTATCGTTATTGAAAGTGTAAATCGAAGTTTTTCTCCTAAATTTATGATTTTTTTTTTTTTAGTTTTTCTGATATGTAAAGAAAATTTGAGTTTCAAATATAAATTTATTCATCAAACTATTTGAATTCCATAGGTCGAAATAGCGAGGAAGCTGGGAGAAGACTTTATGCCGTTGTTACCAGAGACGGTACCATTTTTAGCCGAATTATTAGAAGACGAGGACGAAGAGACTGAGAAATTGGCTCAGAACGCGGTGAGAACGTTGGAAGAGGTGTTGAACGAGCCTCTACAGAAGTATTTTTGAATAATTAAAGTACCATGTCTGAAGAGGAAATTCGAGAAAATACAAATCTTGTATAATCATCATAGGATAAAAAAAAATTTGTTTATTCTATCAATTTTATATTATGCTCATGCACATATACATACTATATATTCACAATAAAAAAAGAAACTTCACGTAAAATGCCTCGTGTTTTACGTCTATGATGAGGCGCTGTAGCTCGCGTTGCAGAAACGACAGAACAGAAACTAAATTCTCATGTGATTCGTTCCTGCGTATTGTGAGCTCAGACCTTTTGACCTCCTTCCTTCTCTTAATCTTTGTTGTTATCTTTACAATAATATATTATTTTATTATACTTTAATTAAAAGAAAGAAAAAGTCTTCAGCTCTTTCATTTCTTACAATTAAAGAATAATCATTACATACAATTATAACTTAGATATTATTATTTGGACGAAGTTATATATAATATATATATATATTAATCTATATATCAATTTCTTTTTCAATCAACCGTTTTTCTTTATATAATACACGTATATCGTAATATTACAATTCATGTAATTGAATGACAGAAGAAATAGTAAAAATGTAAACCTTCGTTAAGATCAAAGTTTTTTTGTTTTTTTCTTTTGTTGTGTCAATTTTAAGAAAAATAAATTCACGTAGTCTCAAAATCGATCGACAAATATATATATTTTTTTTTAATGAAAGAAAAATATATCGTTTTGATATAAATATTATTCTTTACTATACCTATAACTCGATATTCTCGTCGATAATAATAATAACATCAATAATAACAGCGAAAATTATTGTTGTATTATAAATACCTATTATCAATGTTATTGTTATAAGAGATGATGATTAATAATATATATAGGTATTTTGTTTTCGTTCTTTTTTGTCTGCTTCTTTTCATGATAGGCTTGTTGTTTGTTTTTCTATTGGACAAGTTTCACAGATTTGTATAACACACTACATACTAATTTATTTTGTATATTATATGTATAGATTAAAGCGTATAAAAAATTCATCGTACATCATATATATATTATAATATCGCATACTTTCTAACAGTAAGTAAATAGCATTTTTTTTTATTCCTCATTTCCTTTTTTGTATCATAAAATAATTATCATTTTATTTTTCTTCATCTTTCTTATCTATTTATATGTTGTTTTTAATTCATTTTTTTCTTCTTTTTAGGCCGTAATAATTATTATTGTAACATAATTATTATATTACTGAAATTAAAAATTGAAAACTTATTTTATTAACAGTAATAATAATAATAATAATATGGTTTGATGGCATATTTTATTATTTTAGGTATACATAGTAGTCCGTGGTTCACTTTTATTATTATTATTATTATTATTATTATTATTACAGAATTAGTTTGTTTTATCTTTTCAATCAAGAAATTCTCTTCTCGACGGTATTATTATTCTGTTTTTTTGTTTTGCTTTGTTTTAACTTCATTGCTGCCGTTGTGTTCTATTATTTATCGTGAAACTTTTTTCATTTAGATCGTAGAGTTTTTATTTTATTTTATTTTTATTTTCTCAGGTTCATCGTTTATGAAACAGTTGTAATATTAATAATAATAGGGTATATCAATAGTAATTATTGATAAGAATGTCTGTTACACTTGAAGTACACCACCTTCCGGTGATGATCGCAGTGCCATTTCCTCCGCACCATCGCCTCTTCCGATTGAAGGCTGTTTTCTATAAATTTAGAAAATAAGAAACAATATTTTTTATTCGAGGATCGAGATTATAAGATTATAAATAAAAGATTAATTCTTATTTTTTTTTTTTTCTAAACAATTTTAAACCATTCAATTATACGAGTAATCGAAATTAATCAACTTACTGATCAATTTATCATTTAAAGATGTGCATGTGTATAAAAAAATCCACCTTCGGTTTAAATTAAGATTATTCAAAATTACAATATACATACCTCTTTCTGTATTGAAAGATTACGTAGACGATGACCGCGTTCCCAACTAACAACAAGGCAATCAGAAGGGTGGGTAGAACAATGTCTGAAACATGAACGAAGAAAATAAAACAATCATCGATGAGCCCAATAAAAATCTATTGGAATATAATTACTGAAGATTAGATTATTTAATTTTTTGTTACAATTTGAAGAGTCAATTTTTTTAAAGCATTTGATGCAATTAGAAATTTTGGAAAAAATTAATTTTCTCCATGGTAAGATTTTGAATTTTTTTTACAATATAAATCCTTATCTGTTTGATAGTGGAAAATTAATATTGAATTTTGTAAACTCACCAACGACGTAGTTCTCATGTTTCCCCATTGCCGGATCTATAGTTGTGGATCCCATTGCGTTTGCGTCCGAGGATCTCTCGACAATTCCGTTCGACGGTCTGAATCCCGCACCAAATGCTCCCGGCTCGTCGGTAAGGCTTGCGGTATGTCGTGGCGTCGGGCCACCCTCAGCCTTTAATATCGCCGCTGACGTCTCTGTAAATTCGTTGAAAAGAATTAAATTGAATCGAATTGAATATGATTGAATTATGTCATGTGTGATAAAGATCTTCGGGGAACCACCCGCAGCGCCTGAACGCGAGCAACCCAAAGTACAAGGGAGATATTACCGACGGAGTTTTTCTTTCTCTTTCTACAGACTCTAAATCGTCGGTAAAGAAGATTGCAGACTTATTTTTTTCGCTCTTTCGATAGAATAAGGATGTTGGAACCGTATGGAAATCCGGTTTGGCGAGTTCTCTCCAATTTGTAAATATTTTCAACGGTACTTTGATATTAAAATTTCTAAAATCAATAACCTGTGATACAAAAGATAATTTACTGAATCATAATATAAAGAATTTTTCTTTTTTCATAAATCTTTCTCCAAAATAAAGGATTTCTTATCATTACATGCTCAATGATTTCCATTGGCAAAAAGGGGATGAGCCTTTTTTCTTTGTATATTTATAAAAAATGATTGAGTAGATTAAAAAAAAAAATGAAAATCGAAATATATCTCGATTTTAATTTCAGTCGTCATATTGTAATGTCGTGATTTCGTAACATGACTTTACTTTACTATCCTAACCGACAAAAAACCTACCATCAGTGTCTTACTGATTGTTACGTGAATATTTATCTAATTATGACGTCACCGTAAATAAAAAACACTTGTGCTCATGTATAACTTTTTTTAAATCTAGTAAATTCTGATATCGCGTCAAGTATATTGTCTTAGTTACAGAAAGAGAAGAATATCTTTCGATTAGAACTTCTTTTTTCTTTTAATTCTCGTAGATAATTTAAAAAATTAGGCTACATCGTAGTTTTAATTGCTATGATCATGGTCACAGTTATCATTGTTTATTCTGCCCCACGCGCCATATATTTATATATAATACCTATATATTTGGCTTGAATATATGTATGTCGAGTACTTTGGCGAAGGTTATTCTTATCAAGCGGAAGAACGATGGTAAGATAAATGAGTTGAATTAATTCAAACGTACGAAATAGTGCTGCATTAATTTATGACGATGTTATTTCTTTAAATTTTTCTATTTTTTTTTCCAGCCAATAATTCATTGTCATTCAGCAGAAGAAAAACAACGACAAGAATCCGATAAATCAATTCGATTGGTTCTTTCATTCATGATTCTCTTCGTTCGATTATCTATACTAATCGTAAGAAGTTGCCTCTGTGGTTTATTATATTGATTATTCTTGTATATGTTAGTGAATTCAGAGAATTCGAGTGTACATCGACAATTATCTGCTAAGATTAATTAAGAATTGTTTATTAAAATTTTGAATTTCAACTACCGACTTTTTAATTGAGATAAAGAAGAAAGCTATCGTTTCTTTTAAGCATCACACGCAGACTCGTAAGAATGATGTCATCATTACGTTACAAAAATTTCAACAATTTTCAAGGACAACTCAAATATCTTCTTTCTTCGATAATAATTTTGACGTAATAATATCAGAATATTTGAAAACTGGACAATTTTAGTGTCAACAATTTGTATACAAGACTGAGGATTTTTTAATAATCTTGAATTACGATTTGTCAATTTTATTCAACGACGAAGATATATTTTTTGGGGGGTTCGATTAAAATCTTCGGTTCATTGATTAATCCGACATATGAAATTCCAGACAGAGTGACAAAAATCCAATTAATACAGCTTAGAATAATTCAGCTCAAATCTATCTACATATGTCAATTTCGTTAAGTTCATCAGGATATCAGAATATCGGAATCGGTTCCAAAGCTGCCAAGTCTTGGCATCAAGCCATCAGAGAAAAACGGTCATGCATACCGTTGAATTTTCGGTCATAGTAATATCGCGTGTCCATCACGTGTAACGGTTATTTTCATCTTCCAAGATGTTACCATTATATGCTTATACTGAATGATATCTATACGAAGATACGAGCGCAATCGCTATTCCCATCCATCACTCGAGAGGAGTTACACATTACGAATCACTCAAAGTTAAGAATTTTTTATGCTGCAAATGTTTCATCGAAACATGAGTTATTTCATTACTGTTACATGATTCAATGTGCGATGCGTTGATGCTGATGATGACGAATAACATCACACGAAAATGGAAAAAGATAAATTATCGGATGTTATTTTCGGGGATTACGATTATCGTGTTTGATCGAAGACTGCAGTAAGACTTTTTTGAGCATTAATTTTCCTTCATGTTAGCGTATATAGTTTTTATACCCTCGTGATTATTCAATGTTAAAACTCACCACAGTTTTATTTCGTACGGGAAAAAGTTAAGGCATAAGATTAGAGAAAAGGAGGGACTAAGAGTCGAAGCAAATGGTCACCCGTCAATCACCCGACGTCAGAGGAAAGCGGAATGGAAGACTATATGGTGGTTATAATAGACAGAGAGAAAAAAGATTGGATACGAAATTGAGTGAAGAACAAAAATTTGGCTCTTTGCCAATTGTAACTTTCCGAGAATTGAACCGCGATTGGGTCCAAACTCATTGTGAACGAAATGGGAACATTGGTTTCAAACACTCGAGAGTTTGATGCTTTTTAGTCCACTGTCGACATGAGTGGCCTCGAATTCTAAGAATTTCAAGAATAAAAAATATGCCAAATTGAAAATAACGCAAACTGTTTTTTCGATAAGTTAGAACTGATTCAGGTGAAAAGAAAACCACAATTTGGAAAGAATCAAAATATATTTTTTTAGATGTAATTACAATGATATTTTTGAGTGTACGAAATAAATGCTAAATAAATCAAATATTGTGCAAAATACACAAACTTATGCAAAAGCTTCTTATTGGTATCTCATCGCCAGGTAAACGTTTCGTCCTCGAAGAAAACCCTCCTCAGAATTTGAAAAACATTTCACTGCATTGTGAAATAAGGTTCCAAAACGTGAATCCAGCCATCAACGAACAAAGAAGGTTGAGGTGAGGCCGAAACGTTGAAAAAATAATAGTAATAATAATAAACGGAGTTCTGATGACGTGAGATACCAATGATCCCATTCACACATTGTGACGAGATGTTTATCATTCGTTGTTCAATATCTTCTCTAGGACATTTCTATTTCTTCGTTCTTTTGGTCCGTAAAGTTGTGTCTACCAAACAGACGAGTTGCTGGAGCTTACGATGGTTGCGTTTCATTTTTTTCACTCAAAGCACTACAAATCCAGCAAGAGCGACGAGGAGCGCCGAATTCCAACAACCTCGATACAATCATAGTTAGTTGGATAATAGTAGAACGAAGAATAATGACAAAGAAAAGCAAAAGAATGGAAGAATAAATAAATTGCGATAGATGAATGCACATACGTTATGTTGTATAGTTACGCAATTTCCTCAGTACACAAAGTGTGGTTCGATAAAAACGATCGAAAAATTGAATCCCTATTTCAATCTTCACTTTGTGAATCATTGTATGTATGGTTTCCTTATTACAGAATCGATAAGGGAAAAGAAAAAAACATATTCGAAACCTCAAAATAATCTATTTCTGTATTCGGTAGTTTGACAAACGTTTCAACTAGTGTCTTTTCAATTTATCTTTGTAAAAATATTGTTCGACGTTTTGTTGTTATGATATTAATAATCGATTTAGAGTTCGAAAAAAATTTCCCGGCTTTGTTATTATTTATTTATCTTTTTTTCGTTGCATCAACAGGAGAGAACGTGTCGTCATTCACGTAGCCACGAGTGGCCGCACCTCACCTCTGGCACCTACACAAATTGATGTGCAGTCAGTCGGCGAGGCAAACGCGCAGAGCGCGTCCTTGTCATAACAATAAGAATCGCTGCCGCCGTGTCTTTAATTCCTAATCAAACTAGAAAAAAGTACGATATTAACATAGCGAGTCTGACTTCTTCCAGTGGAACACGAACGCCTCAAAATAACCGGAGTGGCAACACCCATTTTTAGTTTTGGAAGCATCGGGAGCCTTTTATTTTCGAAAATTTATATCCATGGGCTTACTAACGCCATTTTGTTTTTCAGGCTAGACACATGGGAGATGTAAGACACTCGATTTTTGTGCCACGAGGATCTTAGTCCTCGAAATTTCATAAAGAAAAGAAGAGGTTGCAGATGTGGTTCCCCGTATGTAATAACTAATAATAGAGTAATTATCGTTATTCCACTCACGTATGAGGTTGGCAAAAGTCTCTGAGAATATGCGAATCATTTTTAAATTTATATATTTTAATCAAATGTTCGTGTAATTTAAAAAATGGCGTCCTTTAAAGACCACTCCGCAGCACAAAAGATGCAGAGTTATTGTTACAAACAGTTTAGCGTTGTCGGTTTTTATTCCTTTGTCAGCTACGGCCGATCACCACCATCACGATTCCACGCTATCCACGTACGACAGGGTCCAACTTACGATCACAGACTCGAGAGACTCGTGGTGTAGTCGCGTCGGTGGTTTCGTTCGCGCGCGCGCGCCTGCTGTGTTCTCACTAAACTCACGAGGTCCACAGGCAGCCGCAAAGTTCTCTTCGGTTATACACACTCACTGTACGTGTGTAGCTCCTTTCTCTCTCTCTCTCTCTCTTTATATCTCCGTCTCGTTCTTTTCCTCGACACCGAAGAATCACCCGCAAAACTCTAAACGAAATTAAATTTCCAAATTTCGACTAGCCTCGACGGACGAACAACGACTGAATCCCTCCGGATGAGTTTAGGCGGTTATAGTCAACGCAGTGGCGCTTCTGATCGCTGCCCTTTGACCCGTGAACCGCGATATCTTCGAGATATGGTTCAGAGTAATACAAGCCTAACCTCCTTAGCCCGTGTGGACGTGTGCGCGGTTTTGTGCGGCGGAATACAACAACCTAACCTAACCTAACAGTCGCAACCAAGGAAAGAACGTGCATTATCTTCGAGAAGGAGGGATCGGAAATAATAAAATAAAACACGCGTGGCGTGGTCGAGGATTGACGAACGGGAAGGCGCGGAGCTTACTCTCAATGATAAGACGACGATCACGCAGACTCTGGTTCGGACGCCCCACCATAACCCCTAAACTGTAACACGAGCGCGTGCGACGATCATCAGAGGACCTCGTGGTCGGGGTTTTTTTCTCGTTGATATACGGGAATCTGGAGTGAATAATCTTAAGGATGTTAAACGGCGATGATCTTGCGGAGGTTATTGCTTATTCTCTCCTACAGTCGAGTATTACGGATTTCACACCAGTTATTCACTGACCTTTTGGTTGAGATAAACTTCGGTTTTCGTAATTCGGGAAGAGACTGAACCACGAAGGCTATATAGAGCTCATGCGCTCTCCGAATGTACCAAGGCGATGTCGATAGCTCGATAAAACTTCCACTTGTGCAACGCTTGTATGGAACACTAGCGTTATGGCGTATTTTCGTCAACGTGTACCTAATCTTATAGTTCATTATCATAACGGGTTCCCTCGCAACGTCGAGTACCCACTTCAGGGGTATATTGGCCTTCGACTATATTTGAATACTGGTCAATGCGATAATTTGTCCGGATTTAGAATTCTGATTGAATGCACACCGAAAAAACAACGGTCTGGGCTGTAAATTGTGAAATACTTTTGCTGATGCAGAAAATCGAATGGCTGAATCAAAAATTTGTATGCATTCTTCAACTGGACTGCATTGCTGTCCCCTCTTTACTGATACAGTATGGCTGGACGGTTTCCTCAGTGCAAAGATTCATCATTCATCAAAAATTTGATATCAAGTCATCGGGAATTCATTACGAAAAGAAAAAAACGTTTTCTGAAAATTCGAGCGAGGTTTTTGTCTCGATAGCATTGAGCCGACGAGTATCTATTTAGGTTTTGGAATATCACGTGCTGGTCGGATCAAGTCGTTCGATAATTGATCATTGATAACCAGTATACAAGTTGACAGTATTAATTCTTTCTGCCAAAGGTCGCGTATTATCTCGGAGTAGTAATCAGCTCGGGTTTCGTAACGAGATAATGAGTTAGAGGATGAATGATCATCGACTGTTCATCGGTGTACAGACCGCTTAACAGTTTACGAAACGTTTATGTAATTAACGAAATACGAGTATGTAACGTTTCGATTCGATTACGCAATTGATCAGTGATTGACACACCGGTAATAATCTACGATCTAAGGACTTACCTAAATTCAAAGCAACATGTAATCTGCACTTACCAACGCAGCTCTTGAGCTCTCTAACTCCGGTCCATAAACCGTGTCTACATCTGATCAGCTTCGACCTGGTTCTTGTGTCCGAAAAAACTGTTCCAGTCTTGCACAAAAACGTCTTCACCTCACCTGTGTCATTCACTATGTAGCTTCCCTCCGGAGCTTCGATATCGGGGCAACCGATTGCTGTGGACAATTGAAAAAAAGATGATGAACCAACTACGTGAAAACCCTCTGAGAGTTTGTTACGCTTGAAAGAAAATGAGAAGAAATATATATTCGATGCGATGATTTAACGACATGAGAATCTCAACTGGGACGCAGGAACCTTTTTCCAGCTCGATAAATTCATGAATGGAAATCGGAGTCAGACGAGGGGAGATGATAATGGAGATTTGTACTCCGGTGTGAAAACAGGTCGAGGAATTGCGCAAGACTCACCTCGATACTGGAGCAGAAATCCTCTGGACGGGTACAAGTTGCTCAAGGCTATCAGGTCCAGGGTTATAACGTTTGATTCTGAGATGACCTGGACTCCTGCTGCAGTCCCGCAGGACTCTAGAAGGGTCATGCCATTCTCTCGTACTCGGATAACGTCCACGCAGCTTCCATCCTGCTCTGCACCTATTATTCCAAACCCATGTATTATCTTCATGCGTATTTTGGAGGGTAAAGGGCATAGAAAACTGGCTTATACCGCGGCTAATGTTGACACAGAAGAGTAATAGCTAGAAGACGAAGAGAATAAGGGAACCAGATAGCTTACTGCGTATATTGAGGTCGTGAAGGGTCAAGGAGATCCTTTGTCCTGGTTGCGACTCGAAGGTCCATCCGCACGTTGTACCGCCCGTATAGTAAAGCGGATATCCTGGTGACTTCAGGTAGCCACCTTCACCCCCAACCACGGAGAGCTTCCTGTTGCAGTATTTGCCGATAGCAGCCTCTGAAAAAGGGAAAAGATGCTCACGACACGATCTAGAGTGCTTCTGATTCGGATAAGTATTGGAAGGAAAATCACCCCAGCTGTGGAAAAGCTACGCTAAAGTGGAACCTGGTGGGAAACGTTGAGCTAACGGACCGTGATGGGGTGAGCATTAGTGATGCGGGTTCCGCTTTATCCTGGATTAAGGAAACGCGTGTCCCAGCTTTCCAGAAGAATACAACTCGGTCAGAAGTGCCCTCACCCTGATCCAGCCCCTCTAAACTGCGCAGCATCACAGTTTGTACATACAGTTTGTGTAAGTAGGGCAAGGGCACAGGGCTGTCCCATTCGCATTGATAAATGATAATTACACTCGGCCGCGACCGGAGAGTAGAAACGTGAGTCAGGGGGATGAAAGAACGGATGAGAAAACTGTTGCACCGCGGTTGACATCGTGCCAAGAGAGTTGCTAGCTACTAGGCGTATAACTCGCAAGCTCCAAGAGAACCAGAGAGGCTTTTTTCTCGATATTCCATCACGAGGTCTTCCCTATCCCTTCACTTCTAACTCCGCCAGGGTGTTGAGGGCGGTCATGGAAGTCCTGCGAGCACGAGTCCGAATCCCACGACCCAGACCCCTGTTTCAACGCCCACAATGAATTTTGGGGTCTGATGTGCGACTGTGTAAAACTCGACACCCCGGCTTTGGATTCGGATTCACGGATTTGGTGGCGCACTAACACTGCATAAGGACAAAGCGCAGCTGTTCGCATGCACGGAACGTGCTGATGGTATCTATGACCGGCACGTGTCTGCGATGCGACTAAATCACCCGAAAAACATGGCGACTAAGATGTTATCGGGAATTCGGAATGGGTGCGATTTTCTGCACGCGATTTTAGTCGCCAATGCGTCTGACCTCAGCTTGGGATACGACATTTTTTGTCAACATCCTACCTGGAATGCAGGCGTACTTGAGCCGCACGTTAGCCGGGGTCCAAAAAGTGGCTTCAGGGTGGTCCGACTTGATGTCAAACCGACAGTGCTGGAGCCCCGAGCATCTGAAACAGTAGTAAACAAGCAATTCATCATAAGTACGAGCTTTCGATTGTTTGTTCAGCCGAGAAGACCGTTCTCGGTCAACCAGAAACTAAATATGGCGTGATAACACATCAGACCATATGCGATGACTCGATTTATTTTTGTTGTTACACTCTAACGAGAACCTTCGAAGGCCAGGGTAGCAGTGGGCAAACGAAATAAAAGGTGATCGTAATACATTCACCAATTTCCCTGATCCGGATAATGGTCTGGTTTCTGATTGGAATTGGACTGATCTATGCTTCTGATTTTATTTCATCGGAATAACAGAATTGAAACGTTGCACAGCGAAGCGTGAGCGTAATTGGCAAGGGTTGATTCAGCCCTTTCTCCTCTAGACTCTACTGCGCGAGGGCGTCGAAAACCTTCTCCCACAGTTATATATACCGCGTTCCCCTCGTGTGCTTTTAGAATGGGGTTGATGCATGGATTTTTATTGTCTATGTTGAAACGGGAGAAATATCTCGCCAAGTACTGTGAAAGCTCCCGCAGTCAATCAACGAAACGATAATTCTCAAACGGAGTTCAAAACACGGAGTTTTAGTAATATATTTCTGAGTAATCATAGAGCAGAGGTAACTTCCTGCGATTAAACTTCAATGTTATAAGTTAGAGTAAAACGATATTTTAATCCACTCAAATTAGACACGGATGTTTAGACGGTATTTATAAACTCAGTCATTCTATGACAGAATTCCGAGAATATGAGAGTGTGTTCGCAGTTCGAAGCAGAAATTAAGAAAAAATGGACTGCAAAATAAATGATCGAGTCGTGTGCCACTTCAAAAACCGCAAAGGCTGTACCTTCTCGGCTAGAACAACCACTCCGAAACCCAACACGATTAACTCTCTCTTAGTCTGAAGTTTCTCGATCGAGTTACATCGTTGAAGTAAGGAACTGCAGCTGAGTCCTTCATTCTATCATCCACTCTTTCCCTCTTCAAAGTCTCTTCTTCGCCTCGGCAAGTAACACAAGCCACCGGAACAAGCTCCTCGCGAACGGAAGCAAAAGTAAACAGCAAAAATATACCTAATCTACGCACCTTCTGTTCATCGAGATCCTGAGGTCAGCTTGGTGACTTTCTTCCCCAGATCCAGTCGCGTCATCGATGTAGTTTCCTCTGAGGTGCTTCAACTGAGTTTTTCGATGATTTTTGCGATTTTTCGAAGCTCCTTCGTCGCCTTTGAACGATTTCCCACAATAATCCGAGCGGTTTGGGACGTAGCCGGCTTCGAGAACTATGAGGAAGGCCCTGAGGGACCTGCAGGTCAGTCTCAGAACGCCTTTGGAGCACGTCTCCTGCTCCACAACCTCCATGTGTCCCCCTGGTAGCTTGACCGCCGTGACTCTTGGCTGAACACGTTTCGATAACCTCGGAGGAAGCTTTTCAGAAAGTGCAAGAACGATCAGCAGTAGCACGAGGATGACCGACGTTCCTGGCGCCATGACAGATCATCACAGGCACCGCGACGACTATCCTCTGTCTTTACTCCGTTTAAATTTAGTCTAAAGAACGGCGGTGCTGGTGAACACTATCGAAGAAGAGACCACTCGGGTCGTGAAGCACCTTGTGTTTATACCGCGAAACCACTTGTAATACTCGGTGGTGATGCGGTGTTATTAATATTCTCCACGCGAAAGGTCAGAGGTCAAGGATCTTTCGTGTCTATACGAAGAATCTTCTCCGCTATTTTTTTTTCTTTTTTTTCACGGCATATCTAGAACGACTATTGCCGGAATTTAGCTCGCCGAAGAGAGTGTGGTTTGGTATATCTCAAGTTTTGTTTATTATGAAATCCGCTCTGATAGAGCAAAGTTTGTTTGACGTTGTTTCAAATTCCGCGACGACTACATGACTCGGGAATCCGGGAGGGATTCTCTACGATACCAATTCCACGACGATGACGACGATGACGAAAATGATCGCAACACATCGCCTGGAGGTCGGTGCGCTTTGGCGGCGAGGCGAACACTGAACACAACACGCTACTCCAGGCTGCTAGGTGGACTGACGGTGTGTCCGATGCTAAACTACTGGGTCTATGCACCTACCAGCCGCCGATTCTTGACGATCGCTTTTCAAAATGGGACTATACCCGGTTCACCGGCTCCCCCAGGCACGTGTGTCATGGCGGCTCAATTCTGGCCGTGTACACCCCGTAGGGGTTAGGGTCGCGGCCTTTGGGGGACACGGCAGGGGTTTGCTCGTCACGTTCCAGGGGTTTTCGGGCCGCGTATTATATTCGCGATTCCAGGTGGCACGCGTCCCACCAATTGTATCCTTCATCGCACTATAAAATTCTTACCATTTCTCTCAGGTATCGGAGGCCCCCATTCATCCCCATGGCCTGGGCCGAAGACCCCGAGATGCATTGTGTTGCATCACGTGCAGGCATCTGCCAATTTCCTGAACCGGATGCTCGGATCTCCTCGTGTAAACTTCTTCGGAGTGTTAAACAGCCCCTAAGAATGACGGAGCATTTTTTAATCACTAATTTCCGAAACCCGGAATTACTCGATTATAGTTTCGATGACAGATGGGGCTCTGGGGTCGTGAGCTAGTTGTAGTCACGGTTCGTTCGACACTCTAACGCCCCTTACCACTATTTAGAATAATTAGATTCGATGCTAGACAGCCGTAATGGCCGTTTATTCGAATGACGAAGTACGTTCTCTTCTCTGCAGACATAAAAAAAAATACCGGATGGGCTGCATTTGGCGAACAAAATGGTCAAAAATGGGTTGATTACATCATTTTTTCACTCTTTGGCTAACAATATAGGCCACCTTGACGTAAGCTGGACGCGAGTTTAGGTTCCGGTTGAGAGCCGAGATGATCTATGCTTTGGTTAATTTTGTTATGACCAGCTCGTCTTCTGGTATTGTCAGTTAGTTGGCTGTGTACCAGAAAACCGTGTTTCTCTTCTCCGGACTATTCTGCAGCCACAGAAATCTCTAGAGACACAAGTATTTAGTTCGAGTAAATTATTATTTTTTTTTTTAAGGTTTTTTTTAAGGTTTAGAGGGAGGAGGACGTTATCGAACTGTACATCGGTACCATCAACGATTTTACATGTTATTAAATGCGGCAGCGACATTCGATAGGTGATATAGGTATCCTTAGATAGTATATAGGCGTGAGGCTTCTGGGTATTGTGATATCCGTTACGGAATAGAATACTTGACGAACTTCAGGAATTGTCAATTTTACTCCTACAATATACTATTGATACTGTATATATCATCAATCAGTGATAACTGATACTAATTACTGTAAATTTTTTCAGACCTACAGAGATTACAAGATTCGACAGCGACGTCATGAATTTTTTTCATTATCTTATCGACCGATAACTGGTTTCTAGTCGGTAAATCAAAATTTGAACAAGAGATAAGGAAGATTCCCATGATAACTGAGATAAAAAATATTGAAATGATGTTAGAATAAAACTTTCCAGTGACTTTTATCATTTTTCATTTCATTATTGTCCTTTTTTACCGACTGATAGACGCTTGGAAGCCGGTAAGTTGAATTGGGACCCGTCGATAAGACTGAATTCTTGGATAGTTATAATATTTTTAAGCCAGACATCGAACGATTTGCTCATAATTTATATTCCGTTTCAATTGTAGAAATGTTCTTTTCTTCATTCATTTTCATAGCTGAGGCCTTAGTGACGTGAAATAGATTTCTACGATAAAATTTTAATTCATTCGGTGATGGGAAATCGGGAAATTGTTAATTGATAGTAAACTGTTTAAATTTTTGGTGAACATTTTATTGAATAATAATAATTTGGTATGAACGTGTTTTTTTTCTTTTAATTGTATATGTATATATATATTTATAGTATGTGAATAATAAATGATGGTCGTTTGTATCCTGCGGTAATAAGAATAATATTTTCAATATTAATTACTCTTTTGAATGGGTCGTTGCTGAAAAAACTCACTGCAAAAATTCGTGTATATTATACATATATACGTATATGCATAATAGTATGGAATGAGTATATATACAAATTATTTTGTCCTTTACCATCTACAATTATACATATTCTCCGTTATCCTACGTCTTTTAAATTTATACAGTAGTCAATCACTACTTATTCTTCACTATGTACTCTCCCACTTCTTTTTATTACATTAATATCTGTATAGCAGGATTTAGAATCTCACTAAATAAATGTCTACAAGAATCTCTATAATTAACTACAGTCAGGAATTAGAAATCTATCGAAGAAATATCAATCAACTAATTTCACTCCAATCTGAGAAGAAACAATACCGTCTGATTGCACAAGTATAACTAATTTTTATCCCTCTAATTACTTAAATGCAATTCAATGCGAATCTAGGCTAGTGCTCCCGCTGTTTTGAAATCAACTAAGTTTTTAAATATGCTAATTGTTATCTAGGTAGGATCATGATCTCTACTGATAGGAGAATAAAATCTATTGTGCGTGCTACAGATAGGTATAGATGCATTTCGAATCGAATAAAATTAATGAATACTCAACCAATTATCTTCATTTTGGTTTCTATTTTTTTTTTTATCTTCTGTTTTCTGATTCGCTAGAATCGTTATAACGTATCCTATACTTTGGCACGTATGTAAACCAGCTTCAAACTTTATAGTATAATATCTTTATAATTTACAATCCTATAAACAATGTATTATACAGCCGTTATGTGGTCCTGTCTAAAGCACTACATTATCAGCAAACCTCAATCACCAGAGATAGAGAGAAGGTCTTTTGCTAAATGAGTGGAATTAAATTATTTACTAAAAAAAACTTGTCAACACGACTAGTGAATAATTTTTAAATCGGTTAACTGCATTTCAATCGTGGTTTTTTTTTAATCCAACTAATAAACAAACTTTTAGAGTAAAAATTGCGCTGCTATAGTTTAAAGTATACATTATATATATAAGTCAAGTGTGTAACTTTTTGAAAATATTATTATACAATAACTATGATACATATTTTACCATATATCTTCACGTGTTATATAGTTACTGTTATCATCATTATTTGTAATATCGCTACGTCATCCAACTTTTAACCATATTCTTAAATATGTGTTAGTTTTAATTTTTTTTTTGTCTTTTTTTTATATATTAGGTAATCAATATATAATTTGAAGCATCAACAATATTCCCGTTAGTCTATATTATACAGGGGACTGATCGTAGCCTATAAACTGCGATTATACATGACTATTAATATAATAATCTAATGATATTATAATATAGGTAACAAATTCATCTCGAGAACAAAAAAAAAAGAAGAAAATCGTCATTATGATTACGATTATTTCTTCGAGATGATCGAAATTGTTCATCGTGTTATAGATCTGTATAAAGAATCGCAGGTTTGATTATAACCTATTTTTGCACATAATTATTATAACGGATTAATAGTCAACAGTGAATGAATAACAAATCACACATTATAGTAATTAAGTTTTTTTTTTCCCAGATACTGATCACACCACTAATCATCAACAGTAGTTTAATTGATCGATTCATTAATTAGTTTATATTTAATTGTACAATTATTTAATTCCTTTTTTAATCAATTTTTATACAATTAGATTAACATATTCGCGTAATATATATTTATCTTTGGCACAATGTACACAGCTGAAATTGTAATTATTTCTTTTATCTTTTTCTTACATGATTTTCATTCAAATTGGAATTAAATTTGTTCATTTTTTATCTTTATTTCCTGTTAATACTGAAATTAGACGCTGCGATTACGTATAATTATTACATAGCGAACTATTCAACGCAATAATATATATAAATAGTTATATATACTGTATCATAACGCGAATGATTATATATAATTACAATTTATTCATACATTTTATTTTAATTTTTCTTTTATAATAAATTGCAACATTATTTTGTTTTATTCAATTCATTTTTTGTAACAAGTTCTTATTCTCTTTACATTATTTTTCCCCCATATTTTTTGTTGTCGTTAATTATTGTTTTTTAATTCTTTTTTATTTGAGTCTTGACACTTTTTTTTTAAAGCGTCCCACCCCCGCCCGGGCCTTCTCTAGTTAATTTGCTTGTCGAACGAGTCGTACCAAATGAAGTAATTGGAAATCTCCAAGTTCGATTTTTCGCTTGAAGATCCATCGGTCTCTCAGGATTCTTTTTCTTCGTTTTTTGGTGGTATTCCGACTCGTTTCTCAAAGTCTAGAGCTAGGGAGGCTCTGGTTCAGAGGTGGGAGACTCTTGCTACGCTTCTAGAAATATCAAAGCTGTCGGCTTCGGCTCCAGGTTACTTTTCTTTGCTTCAACCACGAGGAATTCTATCTCGTTACGATCCCTTCGGGCGAATGAGTCCGCTATCAAACGAGCCACTTCCTGGTGATGCAGACCTGAAACCAGAAGAAACAATAAAAAATTTGTCAGAAGACTGTGCGAAGTTTCATTGAAATCTTTGTCGAAGTCTACGTCTAGGACTTTGTGAAATCTGAAGGGAATGGGGTTCTAGACAGGATAATTAAAACCGATAAGCCCCCTGGCATAGTTTTCAGGAAGAAGTGGCGCCCCATTCCGCTAGTTGATCGTAACGAATTGTCCTCATTACTGAGAGAGTCTAATTAAAAATCCCATCAACCAACCTTGCACTTTGTGCCCGTCCACTTCAAGGATTAATTGTCCGACCTCCAGTCCCCCAGCCTCGAACGCAGCGCCGTTATCCTGCAGTTCATAAATGAAAAATGAAAAATGAAAAGTGAATAAATGCCCTCGTTATTGATCCTCGCTCACATGGATGTTGATGATCCTGGGCAAAGGATGCTTCGTGTTGGCGCCCCCCTCGATCGCGATTCCCAATATCGACTTTGTCTTCCTGACGGTGATCCTCAGGTTCCCCTGATGGTCCGGGACCACGTGGGCCCCATCGTCCTCTCTGCCCCCGGGCATATCGCCCCGGGCCAGCCTCTGGGCGCTGTGATGACGCCTCGGAGGACCTCCGGATCCTCCACTTCCGTTTGTGCCACTCCCGGACCCAACTTCCTCCAGGAGTTGAGCCTCCTGCATGTCGAAACTGCGGGATAGTTTGTGCGCGAGTTCCTGGAACGGGTGTGTCAACTATACTCTTTGATCTTGATCTAGGGCAGCGTCTCCTCCTGGGAGGAGGCTCGGCAGAATCGCGACCCGGAAGCATCAGATTTCGACGTTTCAAAAATTGGGTTTTTGCAATTGGAAAATTTGCGAATGCTTCCGGCTCGCGATGTGCCGCTCGAGATGATTGACGTCGGCATTTAACGCTCTGCGAAATACTAATTTAGACGAAAAAATATATAAGACCACTAATAAAGGCTCACGCATATTATCAATGAATATATGTAGTAAATAGTTAATAATGTTGAAAAATATCATGCTGCAGATTTGATAGGCCATGGTAGTGGTTCGTGGGTGGGGTGTGGTTGTGCTCGGAGAGTGGAGGTGTCACGTACAAGCATATACAATATTATCTGTAAAACCGGATATAATAATTTTTACTTATTCTACGATGACGATTTTCTTTCTCTCTCGTTTCCTCTGTTTTTATGTAATTATTTATAAAATTAGAATAATCTTATTCATTCGTTTAGTGAACTCGATCGCGTAACCATGAAATAAATCTGACTATACATATAGTATATTAAAGGGAAATCCTGCACTTTATAACGTGTGTATAAAATAATGGGTGTGAATAATGGGCATATCCGTAGAAAGTCATAGATATACATAAATTTCTATCGTGAGAATTTGGAGTATAAATTGTTCGAGAACAATGGACGAGAACTCCATATATTTTACATTGTAATAATCGGAAGTTCATGCAGCACTGCTCAGATTTCACTTGTGCAATTTTTTTTTTTTTTCAACTAGTTAATCATTATAGTATTCCGCAGTGTTGTTTACGGGAGCAGTAATTGATCCTGATTAATATCACCTTCGGGGAGTTACACTGATTGAATTTATTGTTATAGCAAGATATATGCGATAGTTTTTATTCAATACTGCAGTGCATGCCAAGACATCTAGTACCGTGCTTGATGTATGTATATGTGTGTGTGTATGCATATGTGTGTAGATATATTGAGAAAAATATTTATGTTACAAAAAAATTTAATGAAAAATTATTCAAATGTGCAAGACATCTAATACACGAACACACTCTATTCACTATATCACATAACTAGTCTCTATTTAATGAGTAAATTCATTTTTTTTAGATTCTTTCTTTTTTAGTTAAAAAAGTTATTCTAATTCTTTTATTTATTTATAATAAGTAAAATCATGCCAGACTGTGTTGTGTTGTTTTGTTGTTCATATTATTAGATTCGTGTCCGTCAATCATTGTCGGATTAAATCCACCTCCTCTTCAACTTCGTCTTCATCTTCGAGGTCGTAGATCATTATTTCTTCTTCTTCTTCGCAGCTTTCATGTTTGTACTCAACAATCACCTCAAATTTCGTCCTTCAACTTCTCATGAACCAAACGGAAGAAAAAACTGGAGGGACAAGCCCGGGAAGTCAGTTTAAAGTTATTTCAAGTCCTTTGAAGTATTCAGAAGTCGAGTAGTTACTATCAAAGACTCACAACGTCTCATAATTTTGATCATGAAATCACATAAAGTGACTCAAAGTCAAAACATTTGAAATTGGACGTAAAGACGTCTGAAGTTTCTCGAAGTTACGTAAAGTAGAGTGAAGTATAATAGAAGCAGCAATATTACTCGAAGTCATAAGGAGTTCAATTTCTTTGCTGAAGAGGACTTCAAACTCGCTAACTTTTACCACTTTAGTACAGAAAGGGGGGTAAAAGTAAAAGAAATTTCCTCCAGTTCTCTTCGTTGATGTTCGAAGTTTGACGTAAGAATTGAACAGTGAAGATGTTGCGGACATTTGCGCCCGGTGTGTGCGTGGTGCGTGGATCGGTATTATTTTTCCGTTAGCAGTGTTTAATAGGTTAAGAGCTCGATCGGCTTGGAGTTTTGGAGAGACTGTAACTTACTAGGGGCCTGGCGCCCCAGTACCAGGACTTGACGCGCTGCGTAAGGCCACCGAGAAGGTGGGTCCGCCACCCACCGAAACCCCCACCGCCACTCTCCGAGCTCCTGTCCTGATCCCTGCCCTCCTCGTCCTCATCCTCCTCTTCGCGATCCCTTTCGCCTCGTCGCCCATTCCCCATCATCTCAGCGTCGCTACCCTCGCAACCGCCGTCGCTCTCCTAGCACAACACAACCCCCAAACAACACCAGTCCTCGTTAGCCCGACTCATTGGGATCGCCTTCAGGGTTGAAGGACTGCCGACGTGATACGCCGCCTAAGTTCTCCGTTTGAACCCCAGGGCGAACCCCAAGCGGCCGTTTAATTCGTTACCGATCTCGCCATGCCACCTGGGGTTCGTCCTCCCCACCAAACGGCGACGATCGAGCGAGGAAGCGTCCCGTCGAGACGGATCGGCAGTCGGAGCTACCGATCTCGCTTCTTTTTCCAGAAAATCGGCGAAAGAAATCGGCCGGCTGAGTCACGAGTAGGATATGAATGTGGAGCTTGAGGATGAGCCGGAAACTTCCGGGAAAAATATCTAGGTACGTACCGGTCACTAACCCGCAAGGGTCTAGCAAAGTGCATACAGCTACACCGGGTATGACTCAGAAAGAAAGTTGGGCGCCGGCCTCGGCCGTCATGAGACACACGGAAGTGGGTTTGCTGCGGTAATCGGTCAAAATTACGTTTTCAAATAACGATTTTTTCGCTCTCAATATTCAACAAACGTGATTCGATCGGATCGACCACCGTCAAACATCGGTTTACGATCGAAAAAATATCGTGATCGGTATCAAAATATTATCAAAGCAGATTTTACGGTATCAAGACTAGACTCAAATGTCGGATGATCGGTAAAGATAATGCGTGCCTAGCCTTTTTACATGGTAGAAAATCGGTCCACGATCTCATAAAGATCGTGGCCGGTATAATTAGTCCCCCCAAACGTTCCCATAGTCGATTTTTAGCGTGAAAAAGAAAAAAAATCTCGATTCGAACGGAGATCGTTAAGAGATCGGTAAGGATGATGCGTGTAGACACATGTAGGGCCATGAGTAGTCCGGATGAGACATTGCGGGCGGTTTGGCAACGCTGTGAGCCAGCCATATGCCTACGCTCTTACCTGAGCCCCTCCTGTCTCACCTGCTGGCCGAGAACCTCTCTCTTTCTCTATCCCAGTCCCACAACCGATTTTTGCAGTGAGCTATCCTCGTCGCGCACCCGTTTCCTCGCACACTTGATCAGAGGTAAGTCATCCAGCTCCCTGCAAACGTTCTGCTGCCCACGACCGGATCAGTCGCATCGCCATCATCCTCGGGAGCGGTCGATCTCCTCGATAAATACGCGAATAAACAAGAACCACGAGTAAACAACGGGATCGAATAAAACCAGGTGAGCAAAACCGATAGACTCGATCGATAGATCCGTAACTTTTGTCACGATTCTTCATCTTATCTCACCGAAAATCAAGAACGGAGAAAGTGAGGTGTCGCGTTTTAAAAACAAAAGATCCCTCAGCTCTGTTTACCGATTTTCTTACCATTGCACGATCGTCACGTCCTTGAAGTAATTTGATACTTTTTGGGGTCCCGCGTTGGGCGCCAATTTTTATCACACCGTTTTACCGCTCATGAGTGAATCTCTAGACATGATTTGTTACCGATCTTACCGATTTTCTAATAGTTTTTTTTTTTTTTGTAGATGGTTGAGATTGTACTTTCAAAACCGAGCATGTTACATGCCGATTTATCTACCGCATATATCAGCGGGTTACATGAGCGCGTAGATTATACTCTGGCAAAGAGAAATTGCGTTGATGAATGACCATCGAGTACCTCCCGGGTTAGAAAGCCAGTTTTTATTAGGAGGTCATACCGTGAACCGAAGATTTTTTTTTTTATTAATTCTTTTTCATTTCCCGTTGTAATTAAAATAATATCCGCGTAAGTTTTTACAAGAGTATATTAAGTCTGCTCATTAAAGATCGTTAATTACAATCATCATTCGCGATCTTGACGGAGGTTGAATCGTTAATATGATAATGCAAAACGCTTCGTCACGCGGAACACGAGTAAAATGCGGAAGAAAATTCCTCCTGAGATCTTCTCTCCTTCAAACTATTTCTATTCAAGTATTACCTCTATATTCCACTTGCGGAATATCTTAGCTATTTTGTATCGATATTTTTCCACAAATTAAACGCTTTTGAGTAACCAGCTAACGGTCCTAACACGATACTCGTCTTAGGTCAGGGAGACCAGCCGTTATACAAACATCACGTGTCGTAAATACACATTAGCGGTGTATATGGGCAGACGCGTACATGAATCTTACGTAAGGATATCGAACCTTTGATATCGTAACGAAATTATAGCCAGAAATCGAAGAAAAAAAATGTTCGCCCTTTTTTTCTCCTCTATGGAGCAGCTGGCTCCGAGAGTTCGTTGTCATTTCATATTTTCGTTTCTCGTTTTGTGAGTAATAAATCATTCAGACTTTGATCATACACGCGCGTTTCGTATATGAATCGAGAATTTTTTTCCCCGCTTTTTATCGGACCGGTTTTTTTGGTTCCGTTCATCCCAAAGCGAACGGCGAAGCCGCTCTACGTTCGTCTCTGTTAGTCGCGATTCGTGGATAACCAATAAATGTACATACAACATCAAGCAGGTACACATATATACATTGGCTAATAAGTGGATAACACACTTGTCTGATACCTGAGAACCTGCACCTCTATCGCGGTCTGTTTACGCCAGGTAATAATGTCTGCGAGCACCCGGTTTTACCTCCTCAGAAGCCACCAGCTGTGCCCGGTATCCATTATACCTGTAATATACCTCGAGCGTAAACCACTGTACCGAGTTTATAGCGAAAAGAAAATCTTGCGAAATTTTCCTTTCCTTTTTCATCCTCGGCTTTGCACCTCGGTTTCGATCCCGATCTATCGAGAAACTAGAATCGTTTGTGACGATGTTTAGAGGCGAATTTTGCGATGTTTTTTCGAATTGAAAAGTAACCGAAAGGCCATAATTCCGAATTTTAAAGTACCGAATAGCATAATTCCAAATTGAAAAGTAACCGAAAGGTCGTAATTCCGAATTTTAAAGTACCGAATGGCATGATTCCGAATAAAAAGTACCGAAATAAGAGTTTTGCACGAAAAAAACGTGCAAAACACCATTTCGGTACTTTAAAATTCGGAATGATGGCCTTTCGGTTACTTTTAAATTCGAAATTATGGTCTTTCGGTACTTTTGAATTCGGAATTATGGCCTTTCGGCACAAAATCGTTCGGAATACTAGTACTAGATCCATAAAAATGCGAGAAGATTGACGTCCTTCTGCTAGCTTCCGGTGTATTATTGATTCTGGGTCAATTGTTTTTCGCTCATTCTTTTTTCGTCTGCTATAAAAACGTATGAAGCCATAATTTATTATGACCGGTTCCAGCTTCTGTGTGTGTGTGTGTGTTCAGGTTTTATATCCGATAGCCGCGTTTGTGTGCACCGTTAATAACATGATACAATCGTTTCCTCGTCTCAGTCTGTTGCTCTGACTGGCCTAGTGACGTTTTGTCGACACGGTTCTGCCCGTGCCCTTACTATGCCTACCCTATACTCGCCGGTTTTAAAATGGTTCTATACTCTCATTAAACTGCGAACCGAGGATTTTCGTTGTTGATATCAGACAGTTCAACAGGCCATGATCGTAATTGTCATTCAGGTCTTGTTTCTCTGAGCTCCTTGTCGTCTTGTCCCAGTGACATCGTCGCGACGCCCCGTCCTCTCGACCCACTTTTCTTTTTCCCGCTATAATCTCAGTCAGTCAGTCGCGAATAACATTTTTCATTTGCCTCTTCATATTTTTTTATACGAAACAAGTTTTTTTGTTTTGTGTTACTGATTTTTGTCTCTTCTGATTTTTAGATTCTACGATTTTCAACAAATTCATTCCTCAATAATCGATATGGAGTCTTGGCTGAGCGATGTCCAGCGCGTCCGGATACCACGGCCGAAATTTGGAACCGGAAATACTGTTCGGAGGTCAAACTCAACGGCCCAGCACGTTCGTCCCGATGACCACGCTCGTCAGGGGCTACAGGACGTTGCCAAAGCGACGGAAGAACTGAGGCAAGCTCTTCAGGAGAAACTATGACCACCGGATTTCTGAGTCTCTCCTTATAATTATCATTACTACTAATATAGCTATTGTAAAAACATACTATTCAAAAAAAAAAAAAAACACGATTTATGTATAGAGAAGCAGAAATTAATGACAGAAAAGAAATTGTATTCGAACGAATGACAGAATTTAAAATTCAAATTAAGTACTTTGAAATTCAGAGTCGATTTTCACGCGATTGATGCAGCCATTTTTGTATAAATTATAAACGTGTCCCGCTGTAAATAGACCCCCCCCCCTCCATATCCTTATCCTCGTTATATAGATTTTTCGATGATCAGATATGTCGGATTTTATATTAATATTTGCATGTAATATTATATATGTTAATTATTATGAATAAATTTATAATTATGTGAAACTATAGTCCGTTAGTAGTTCTTCGACGCCTCCCCCATCTCGATCGTCGCCGTTGATGATTATTTTATATTTTTCACTGTTGAAGTGTTCGATTAGAAAACGATACAAATTTTGTGTGTGTTTGCTATAATTTCATATATTTTTTTCAATTCAATCATTGGTTTTGTGTCTGATTACTATTTTTTGTTGTATTCGTTGTATAATTTCAGCACCTATCTATTATCTATGATTATAGGTTTCTAGATTCTAGGTATGATAACGTAGACGATTCTTCAGCTACCTGCTATTTATTAGTATAGTAAGAACACTAGATTATAACGTATACTGACGATGATCTACGCTATGATGTATCCGGATCAACACAGCCTTTCGAAGTGAGGTTTACTCTCGGATATCTAATTACCAATTAACGTTACACTCAATCCGAAAGCAACTTCACAGATCGAGAGGCTGGACTGCGCTATGAGGTGCTACTTCACGATTAATCACGATCTACAGTAATATTTCAAAATAGAAAATTCATTAAATTACATCCATGAACAGATTCTTCGTCCAAAACCGAGACGATATTGTCTCAACGAAATTTCCATGGGTCTGATAGTTTTCAAATGAGAGTGATTCGAAGATTTGGCCAATCGCGTGGTACCGCCTAACGGTCGCCGAGCCGAGAGACGCCGCCGCCAGTCGGCGCACCGTTCGTGAATTTCATATCGCTCTCATTCATCAGCCGTTCGACTTACGAGATTTTCGTAAAGACGTAATCGGTTCAGTTTTTAACGAGGATTTCAATGCAGCTGTATTGTGATTTTGGTAAAATCTTTCTCTCTGTGAAATAAGAAAAAAATAATAGACTGGCTCACCAAGTTATCAGCGTGCAAATGGTGGTGCCCAAAGTCCCTGGGGTTGCCTCGTGAACCCCCCGGCGAACTGTGCCTTCGACCTCGGTCACTTTCAGCCTCGTCTTCGTAGTCCTGGAACAGGTTATTATCCCCAGCGTTTACAGGTCGTCAAAAGGATTGGTTTTAGGCGCGTGTATCAGGGTGGCGTATGTTTATATTAATATTCTGCAGGCCTGTTAGCAGGATAAATAATTCAACGATTATTAACAACCGTCAAATTAAACATGTTACAAATAGATGATGATGATGATAATGCGGTATCTATGAGAGCTCTATGGTTTATTTCATGTATTCTATACTATTATGTGTTTTATGCTCTATTTTGCCATCGCAATTAACGTTTTGTACCTGATTGTCGCACTCGTCATCGTTGGAGAGGGCAAGGTCTGACGTCGCGACCTGGTGCTGTTGGCTTCGTCTGCAGCCAGCTCTGCAATTCCCAAAATTTATTACTCCGTCCCCCACTTTTGTCATTATCTACTCATCTATTTCCCCCCCCTGTTGATTTCTCTATCGGATTCAGTGATAAAAATAAACGAGTACAAGATCGTAATCATGTATAAAATTTGCAAAAAAAAAAAAAAAGTGGGAAAGCTCACCCAGTGAAGGTTGAAAGAGAGATTATCGAACACATGATCTGGTTTCAGGTAATTGCGAAAATAACTGGTATGATTATAATTTAGGCCGATTATGATGAACGAAGTTACTCAGACGAATAATGAATTAGTGATTCAAAGCTGATTGAATACAAAACCGTCGTGATCGGGGTGTAGGCGAAGGGGTGACTGCATACACCGGGGAATCTATTTGTTTTACCGAGTTACCCGGGTGACGCGGAGGTCCCCACATGTGCGCGTAGTTGCGGAACCTTCCCTGGTCGGTCCGGATCGATTTAATAATTTACTTTGGCCCAATTCGTCGAAATAGAAGTTATTAGTGGTAGCCACGTGCCAGGTATGTGCCTCCGTGTGTGTATACATCTATAGCCGATTGCAGATTCTTTTATTTCTCTCTTGCTTCTATTCTAGATGTCGTAAAGTACCCCGCAGACAGTTCGACTTTATCGATATCGTCTGTATCCCCGTGGGGGTTGGATTCCCCGTTAAAAACCGGGACGAAATTGTCCCAGCCCGAAAGTCGTAGGTTTGACAGTTTTCAAACTAGAGTCGTTTCAAGTCGACCAATCACGGCGCGGAGGAACGTAACGGTCGCTGTGACGCCGCGCTCCGTAATTGGGTAGAACTTGAAATGGCTCTCATTCGAAAAGTACTCCACCCTCGAACTCCGCGCTTAGACACTTTCGACTCGGTTTTTTATAACGGTTCATCGACTAGAGGAAAATAGTGAAAACTACGTTTCTTAATTTTTTTTGTTTCACATCTTGACCTGCTCCGAGGCATGTCTGCTCCGAGGCCGCTGTCCTCGCTTGGTGATCTGTAGTCCCCTTGGCCCTCCCTCGGGAGCAGGGGCCCCGTAACTCCCAGAGGATCTCCCTCGACGTCCACGAGTCTCGCGGGTCGGCAACAACTTCCGGGCGCCGTACCTCTCTGCGAGAAATTATCAGATCCGGTCAAGAAGAGGAACTTCGATCATCCGGATTTTGGAAGGCACGCCGGCAGCTAGCCAGAGCTTTGGTTCCGTATTTTTTTTCTCGTTGGGTCTCCATCGACATTTTTTTTGTTTCTCAGTGTACTGTCGTTTTTACGTCATATTCACAAGGGAACACACTGCAATTTTTGGCTTCTTTTTGTTTTAAGTAGAACAAAATTCGCGCATCGACTTTATCGAGAGCTGATAGCTACAGCTGTCTACGTTACCCCAAACAAAAACGAAAAAGCCGTAACAAAGCTCGGGCACACTGCAGCGCCGGGATATGCATATTTTTCTGGTTTTGTATTTTGTTTTGAAGCGAAACTTTAGATTCTAGTTCTGCGTGAATAAAGAATGGTGATAATTATCGACTACTAGATAATAAAGGCGAGTTAGGTACAGGTATGTGGGCACAAAGTATGAGGTCTATAATTTTTTGCGAAATAAAATATTTGGCTATTTTTGTATTCAGGCTGAGCAAACAATCAAGTAACTACGGATGAGCTAAGTAGTAGATTGAAGACACTGATTGGATGATTAAATTACAGGCATGCGTGGTGTTATTCAAAGCTTATAAACAAGGTGAAATTTTGAAGTCAATAATTTTTTTAATTCAGAAAATCATGTTCTCGTTCACTTAGTTCAACAGCCAAAGTCAAGACGAATCCAACGACACCCCACAAGGTAGGTTTATCATCACTCAGTCACGAAATATAGCAGCGTGAAGTATAACTAGCGCGTGACGCGCAGCGCTACGTCACGGCGCGCAGCGCTAATACGCTTCAAGCAACGATATCTCGTCACTGATTGATCGTAATAATGCTGTGTTGGGTATCGTTGGATTCGGCTCTTTCTTGGCTACGACCTCAGCCATATTGAAATACTCAATATTGAAATTATAAACGTAGTTGAATAATAATAACAATGTAAAAATCAACACATATATGAGGCATGCTGTGAAAGACATTCTTCTATCATATGCACAATATTGTTATGTTATTATGTTATATTATTGTTTATATATCGTTACGATACAGCCGTTGATTTAATTATAATGATTCGTCAGTTGATGAGTTTGAAGTTCGAATGTCAACCGTCAATAGCTGTCTAAATAAAAATTCGTCAGTCGATCATTGTGTGAATCCTGGATCCTGGGTCCTCGCACCTCTCCATACGACGACGAGCAATGATTTATCTCTTTCTCCCTCTCTCTAGCTCTTTGTAGTTTTTGTATTCTCTTTTTATTATCTTGTCATTTTAATGCATAATTAATGTGGACAGGGATCTACTGATTTCGGGGGGCGGATGTAAGGGGGGCACAGACATAGTTCGTGGTTCATTGCGGCTTTTGGAACTGAAGAATGAATATCGACTCCATGTGAATAGGTCCATCTTCTTATTATATATGTATAATTATCATGGAAGACGTATATATGACTTGGATAGAAATAGGTCATAGTGCCAGGGACAGAGAGAAACTAGGCAGTAGGGTCGGGTCCGGGGTAATATACACTTGAGAAGAATATACTGAGAGAATAACAGTAATTGTATAGGTTTAATCAGATCATATATATATCGAGTACTACTACTGACAGCTAGCGAGTGGTTACGTATATTGGTATGCGGGTACGAGTACATAAGTATATAGATAGTAATAATAGACGTATACGAGAATATCGCCGATCAGATATGTATTGGAATAATAAAGATCTCGAGAAAAAAAATTACTCACCGGAAGGTCGTGGATCGAAGGCGTCACCACTAGGTCAGAATGTGTTCGATCTCCTTTTCTCTGAAAAAACATCAGAATTCCATTTTCACATATGTGCAGCACAAAATTTTCTATGCAAATTCCCATAGAAAAAAAATAGACTGGCAGCTACGGTTTAGTCAGTTCAGAAATTGGTGCACATAGAAACTTCAAGACTACAAGGATCTCAAGGGTTTAAAGAAGCCATCCGACTTCAATTACCTCTGAAGATTTTACTAAATCAGGAGAAATCATAAGATTTCATAAAACTTCACGAAACTTCGTGAAACTGATTGTTGATTCTTATGAAGTTCTGGATTTTTGAAATGAGGTGAGGTACTTCTAAGATTTTAAAGAATTCAGTAGAATTTCACAGAAATTTATGACAGACTTCACAGACTTCACGGTGACTTCAAAGATTTTAATAAATTTCGGTAACTTGCGTCATTTTAACAGATTTCACGAAATATGGAGCCTTAATAAAACTTCATAGGACTTCAAGATTTTGGAAAAACTTCACATCGATCTTAGCGAACTTCGAGTATCAAATGTAAGCCTGTCCTCATGAAGTTACCAGTGTTTCATTTTTTCAAATGATCTTCTCTGGAAGTGATATCATACCCTGGTGAGGGTTGCACCGGTCCTCGGCCTGTAGACAAGGTCGTCGAAAATGGCCCGGTCCTTTCCTTCGACGAGTTCCCTGAGCTCAGTGAGCAGAGTCAATTTCTCATGGGTGTTGAGGAGGTCGGCTAAGCTCGCGACGAGTTCCTCGATGGTCAGTCTTCGGCTCCGGTAGTCCCCGAGGAGCTGGGAGAGCGCAGCCCTCTCACTCCGCGCCAGGACCACCCTAGCCTTCTCCTCGACCATTGCGGCCGTCGCTGAATGAAGCGCGCGGTTCCTCCATTCGGTGTTTCCGGTTCTGAGGGCGCAAGAATAAGGAGACCAAAAAATATTACCATTTTTACACCCCGAAAAACGTCGGTCATCCGTTAAAATCTTACGCTGGACTCGGTGGTCGATGGTTTCCGTGAACGGGTGGACTTTCCAGAAGCAGGGGATCGTGCTCTTGGTAACGGGACGAGGGCATGACCACCGATTGATTCGTGGTGCAGGAATGTGGCACCTTGCCGACGTCCCGGATCACCAGACTCATCCTCTTGTTTGTCTTCAGGATCTGGACAGCCTCATCGTGTGTCGCTTCCTCGAAACTCTGACCGTTCACTTCGATTATCTGATCTCCGATCTGGAAGACGAGAAGTTGGGAGGAAGATTCAGAAGTTTTTTAATTTTTTTTTTTTTTTTGTCGTTTGAAGTTGAAGAGACCCTGAGACTGCTCAAGACTTCGAAAATTTCAGTACTTTGAATGATTTGTGATCCGATAGTGAATCAAAGTGGGTTCAATGTTGATTGGAATGAATTCAGACGAAGTGAAATGACCACATAAAAATTTCCAGTTTCCACGACTTTGATCACTTCAATTGACTTCAGATAACTTCAAAATATGAAAGAGCTTTCACGTAACTTCAACATACTGAATAATATTCCAAATATTACGTGTAAATACCGAATGATATTACAAATAACGTAAAAAATATTGAACATCACTGGAAATAACTCCAAAGTACCGAATAATACTTAAAATAACTTCGAATTACTGAGTAATATTGAAAATTACTTCAAAATACTAGATAATAGTAAAAACGACTTCAGTTGTCTTACAATTACGTCAATTGACTTCAAATATCTTCAAAATACTGAACGATACTTCTAATAACTTCAAAATACCGGATGATACTAAAAATGACTTCAGTTGTCTTCCAATTATCTTCAACATACTGAACGATACTTCTAATAACTTCAAAATACTGGATAATACTAAAAATGACTTCAGTTGTCTTCCAATTACGTCAACTGACTTCAATTATCTTCATAATACTGAACGGTACTTCTAATAACTTCAAAATACCGGATGATACTAAAAATGACTTCAGTTATCTTCCAATTACCTTCAAAATACTGAATAATACTTCAAATAACTTCGAATTACTGAATAATATTGAAAATTACTTCAAAATACTAGATAATAGTAAAAACGACTTCAGTTGTCTTCCAATTACGTCAATTGACTTCAAATATCTTCGAAATACTGAACGATACTTCTAATAACTTCAAAATACCGGATGATACTAAAAATGACTGCAGTTGTCTTCCAATTATCTTCAACATACTGAATAATACTTCAAATAAGTTAAAAATACTGAATTAAATACTAAAAACGACTCAGTTGTCTTCCAATTACGTCAATTAACTTCAAATATCTTCAAAATACTGAACGATACTTCTAATAACTTCAAAATACTGGATAATACTAAAAATGACGTCAGTTGTCTTCCAATTATCTTCAACATACTGAACGATACTTCTAATAACTTCAAAATACTGGATAATACTAAAAATGACTTCAGTTGTCTTCCAATTACGTCAACTGACTTCAATTATCTTCATAATACTGAACGGTACTTCTAATAACTTCAAAATACCGGATGATACTAAAAATGACTTCAGTTATCTTCCAATTACCTTCAAAATACTGAATAATACTTCAAATAACTTCGAATTACTGAATAATATTGAAAATTACTTCAAAATACTAGATAATAGTAAAAACGACTTCAGTTGTCTTCCAATTACGTCAATTGACTTCAAATATCTTCGAAATACTGAACGATACTTCTAATAACTTCAAAATACCGGATGATACTAAAAATGACTGCAGTTGTCTTCCAATTATCTTCAACATACTGAATAATACTTCAAATAAGTTAAAAATACTGAATTAAATACTAAAAACGACTCAGTTGTCTTCCAATTACGTCAATTAACTTCAAATATCTTCAAAATACTGAACGATACTTCTAATAACTTCAAAATACTGGATAATACTAAAAATGACGTCAGTTGTCTTCCAATTATCTTCAACATACTGAACGATACTTCTAATAACTTCAAAATACTGGATAATACTAAAAATGACTTCAGTTGTCTTCCAATTACGTCAACTGACTTCAATTATCTTCATAATACTGAACGGTACTTCTAATAACTTCAAAATACCGGATGATACTAAAAATGACTTCAGTTATCTTCCAATTACCTTCAACATACTGAATAATACTTCAAATAACTTCGAATTACTGAATAATATTGAAAATTACTTCAAAATACTAGATAATAGGAAAAACGACGTCAGTTGTCTTCCAATTACGTCAATTGACTTCAAATATCTTCAAAATACTGAACGATACTTCTAATAACTTCAAAATACTGGATAATACTAAAAATGACGTCAGTTGTCTTCCAATTACGTCAACTGACTTCAATTATCTTCATAATACTAAAGTAATACTTCAAAATACTGAAAAATCCGTTGAAATACTGAAGTATACTTGAAATGAGTTGAACTGCCTTTGATTGACTTCGTAGTGACTGAAAAATGCTCGCGATGACTTCAATCGACTGCAAATGAATGGTTAGCATGTTCTACGACAAAACTTCGGATAAAACCCTTACCACGTTCATTGATCTTCTACGAAACGATTTCAAATGATTCCAAATTATCTTGAACTGACTTGGAACGACTTGAGACCATTCTATACTTAATCCGGCCTAAAGTCACTTCGAACGACTTCGAACGACTTCGAACTAGTTCGAATGAATTCCGGTCACGATTTAAGCACCGAACTTCAAAGCCTTGTCAATTTGTCATTAATGGGAAATTGCTGAGTCTTCGCCGAAATCTGGGGAACGAAGGCTCTGATAATTACCAACAGACCAGCCCTGTCGGAGACGCTGTCCTTGTCAACTCCAGTCACGTAAATTCCCAAGCCATATTCGAGCCCACCCCTTATCATGAGCCCCAAGGACTGTCCTGGCTCGATGCAAAGCTCTACTTTCCGCGTTCTGTGAGCTCCGTAACGAGTATCACGGTTTTGCAGGGACGGCGGAGATGCTGGACGACCCTGGCGGTCCATCCAGCTGCAGGACTGCTGACGTCCTGATCCAGCCCATCCCGGATGACTTCCTCGACATCTTGGATCCAAGGCTGGACCCCGTACCGTCATGCTCAACGTTCGGCATGACTTCAGCATCTGAAATTGTCACGTAATTGCGGTTTTTTGTAAAAAAAAAGGTGAATCCCATTTGGTGGAAATTGTTTCCCCTCGTTCCTTCGATCCAGCTGTTAAACGGCCGTGAGAAACATCGAAAAATATCTAGTGGTAAGGATGAGCCTTAGTTGGGTCAAGGATAAGCAGGATGTGACGTCACGGGGAGGTTACAGATCGATATCTATGCTCCGAACTCGCGAATATACTCTCTATCTACCCTAAAATGTTCACTCTGGCAGTCTAGAGTCGAGGCTCTGCGGGCTCACCCGCCTGTTTCAACTTTACCTTTATTCAATAATTTAAAGCTTTTATTGGTCTCTGCCTTCTTTAGCTCGTGTCACCGGAGTATATATTCAAACTTGGTGCTTTGTATATTTATAGCCAATATACCGCGGATACCTGGTGTACCTAGGAGAAAAAGAGCTGGGAATTTTGTGGGGAGTAAAATAGTTATCCATTTCGGATATTTAATATTCAAATTCCTATGAAAATCGTTAGAAGCTTTTTCCTGTGTCGACTGTATCCAGAAACCCGACTTTCTTTTATACCCCACATGAATTTGATTGCATTTCTTTCGAAAGATTCACTTGCAAAGTTTTAGCAAAGATTTTTTTCGGAAATATCCGAAGGAATGTGGAAGGGTTGCACAGATTTATCTACTTTGCAGGAATTTGAAGGAATTTTGGTAATTAGTCCTGGGGTTGATTGGAATTTCATTTGTTATCATTATTAATTATTATAACGGAAGCTTTATGAGAGTTTGCACATTTATCAAAGAAAAGCTTAGTCTAACGTCACAACGAAATGCTATTCAGGTTTAATTGAATTGAATTTTGATCCTGTTCCATGAATCTGTGACTATTTTTACTATTAGCCTTTTTCAAATTTCCAATACACTCTGCGGAATTTTCATCAGTTTTCATCAGTTCGAGTTGCATCAAATTTTTACCACTTTATCAAGCTTTTGATGAAATTTTATCACAGTAACAAAAAGTTCTTCTTCATTCATTGGAATTTCTATCAAATTCCATCGATAAAAATTGCATCAACAGCTTATTGACAAATTCAATTGATAACACAGTTTCTGTGAAGCTTTTGAGTCTCTTCAGTACTTGAGAGAAATGAGCTTTTCTTCAATGGAATAAGAATATAATCGTTTGTAAAATTCTCTTTCAAGAGCTCATTTTCTTTGTCAATAAATTTTTTATCAACGTTCATCAGTGCTTTTAATTCTAGACATATATTTAAATAATTAACAAAGTTTTAAGTATTTTTCACAATAATTTGATTCAATGATGCATCGAAAATTGATAATTTGCATAATTCTCAAGGATTTAACTAAAGTACAATGAAAGAAAAAAAGTTATCTTGATTTCTATTTCTCTTATCGTTTTAAAAGATTTTTCTTTTTAATCTTCTTATCAAAAGAATTCGATCAAATTTTGATAATCTTTGCTTATCGATTGATATTCTCTCTATAATTTGCGACAACAAATTCCCGAATTAAAAAGATGATAAATTTTCCGAGCTTCCACCCCAAATTCAATGTGGGAATAACAAGAGTTTCGAAGTATCTTCAGACAGACATCTTTTCCTGTAAAAGTTTCATCAAATATTTATACATCGTTTCTCCCACACCACAGGAAGCCTGGGTTATTTCCACCATGGAAAAAGCGAGCATGAAAATAGCAGGGGTAGGCTTCAAGGCGCCAAGACGACTGGCGCCTGCCTACCTCGATACTGTACCGTAAAGAGGGAGGCTGTGCACTAAACAGCGAAACTACCCCGTGCAGAAGCTCGTTTTTTGCTATATGAGATGGGAAACGGGCTTCGTCTGATGTCTCGAGGCTCCAACACTACCCTCAACATTAATTAAAGATTATCTCTGCTCCCTGGCCACAGGGAAAGAAAAGTGGCTCAGAAAGAAAACAGAAAAAAAAACAGCAACAAAGATAAAAATTTAAAGAATCTTATTAAGAGTGGGATAATTAATATTTTGTAGAAATTGAAGAAGATGATTGAGATTCTTCAATTTTTCTTATTCGACCGCTGATCAAGTTATGACGCTTCTGTTTTTATATTTTTTTCTATTTTTTGTTTCCGGGTTAGTCAACATCCGTCTTTCAAGGTTTTAATAACTCCTGAAAGGGAAATCTACTCATTTCCTGTGATAAAAAAAAAAAAAAATTAGAAACCTCTCAGGGGTCGAGATTCTGAGATATGGACGTTGATTGACCTGGAAACAAAAAATGACGACGAAAAGAAACAGAACACAATCGAAAATGCTTTTTGTTTGCCAAATTCCATGAAGAAAGGAATTAAGTATTATTTGGAGTTTTTGAAATTCACTTTGAAAAATGGATCTTTATATGAAACTTGAGATTTTTAATTTTAGAACAGTCGTTATCAAAATTCATTTCTAGAGGCAGGAATTTTTCTCTGAAACACCAATTCCGAATTTTCCAAGATTTCTGAAAAGGGGAAGAGGAAATGAAACACGGTAAAAAATTCAAAAAGTAGAATTTAAGGGAGAGAAAAAAATGTTGATAATTTTCAAACAGTTGAAAATTCTATCAAAAATACTTGAGTCCTTTACCTTTCGTTTTTAGTCGATTTTCATCTGAAATCTGTTGATTTTTGTATAATAAGGAGTACAATTGGGGTATCAGAACCGACGAACACAAGTTTTCTCATTTCTGTTTTATATAAAACACAAAAACATGGAAGACCCCGAGAAGAAGTAGAGAGCAGCAGAACAGCATCAGCAGCAGCAGCTCCAGCTGAGAGACAAAAGAGCTGGCCGACAATGGGCCATCATACTGAACGAACCAGAGCCGAGAAGAGATAGCGGTACTGGTCCTTGAGCTATCAGTTTTCCGGAGCCACTCCCGCGGACTAATCGCACCGAGAGAGAACATCTCTTCTCTTTTTTCTTTTGTTGTTGTTATTCTTTAATCTATCTTTCCAACCATTTTCATCTTACCCTTTCACTGGTTCTGTTTTATAATCTTATTCTGCGTTTCCAATTTACCTTTAAAGAAGCGCAAACAGTTCAGCTGGAAACCATGAATGCACTGTATGTTGGTACACAGCTCATTTGCTGAGGTGTATCGAAAAACATGTCAATGCTGCACTACTACATCGAACCATCATTTCGACGGTCACTCAGAAAAACCGGCTATCTCTGATTTTCCTCAAATCACGAGCTATACTGGAGAATTTGCTTGAATAACCGGATATTTCAGGCGTTATAACCTGATATGAGCTGATTAGCCATGAGATCGCCGGTTTTTTCAAGCAAATCTTGCCGCGTGGGCGTCGATTTAACCCTCCCTGGTGACACTGGGGTCAAAGTGACCCCGGGTACAGTGTATTTCTTTTAAAAATGAAAAACAAGTGTGACCCAGGGAGGTCTAAATGTAACCAGTATTCTGTCCAAATTTCGGTTGAATCGTTCCAGCTGTGCTGAAAAAATTATGTAGCTGTAGCGAAATCGCTATATTGCTTCCCTATAAAAGTTGGGCCAGATTTCAGCGCAGTGTTCGTTAGTACAACGTTTCGCCGCTCTTCTTCGGCGTTGACGTTCGCGTTTGGATAGGCTGCTTATACTCTTGCTTCTAAGGAAAAATATGGCCGCTAGTCGACGATGTGGCGCTGACATCGATCTTTATAGTATTAAGATTAAAAATTGGAATCTGGTTACTAACCTTGAGTGCTTCTTCATGGGTCACTGCGCGAAACGGGGTTCCGTTCACCTCCAGAATCGTGTCTCCTGGACGAAGTCCAGCACGTTCGGCCACAGAGCCTTCCTCTACACGTGAAATGTAAACGCCTACACCTGGAAAAATGTTTTTTTTTCCCAAAAGAAAAAAAAAAGAATTTTTGCTTTAGAAAAGAATGTTTACGTGTCTTCTTATCTCATTTAATATACGTGTAATGAATTTCACTTCACCATTCCTTCGATGACATTGATTTTCGTAATTATTATCCATAAATTTCAGCATCTTTCCTTCACGATTTTGAACAACGTCATATCCGGTCAGGCTCAACGAATTCCGAGTTATAACGAAGACAATATAATCAATGAATATACACTTATTTTAATCGATATTAAAAACTGGGTGCATTTACTTAATTTTAGGGGGTAAAACACTGTAACGTACGATTCTGAAAGGCAGAGGTATTTCCGGTAATTATTTTTCCAATCAATTAGTGCAGGTAAATCAATTTTTTCTTTCGTTTACGTTTGTTTTATTTTTTATTGTTTGGTATATACATTAAATGCCGATATAAAAATTTACTTTTTTGCAAAATCGTTACTGTGGCGTTGACAGTAATTAAACGAAACGGATAAATTAACAACAAAAAAAAGATTCGAAAAGAACCCCTTAAAACATTAAGAGGCAAAAATTGAATTTCTTAGGTCGAAAAACTGAGAATGATAGTAGAGCTGAACGAAATAGTACATTGTGTATCAAGGGCGCAAAACACTATTTTTCGAGTGTGAAATTTGCAGTACGAGCCGAAGGCGAGTGTACTGCAATCATACTCGCCAAAATAGCCTTGCGCCCGTGTTGCACACGATTTTTTTCTCAACACCTGGTCTGCAAAAATGCCTCTTTTCAGACCGAGTGAGCGGGCGCAAAACGGAACTTTGCGCCCGAGGGCAGGAAAAGAGTCGTTTGCGCCCGCTTTAGGCGGGCGCAAAGCACATTTCCGCCCGAGGGCCGAAAAGATCTGTTTTGCGCCCGCTCAAGAGGTATGAAAAGTGGCATTTTGCGACCGGGTGTGAGAAAAAGAAATTAATTGTTTCTCTGATAATAGGAAAAAAGGTAAAAAAGTCGTCGATTTCTTTTACGTGTTACGGTGTTTTTCTCCCTTAAATTTTTATCGTTCATTTAGCAGCATTATCAGTTATCGGTGAGATAGAGATATAATAAATAGATATAAAGAAAGTGAGAGGTGTCTCATTACGTGTGATCACAGCTCGCTGCTGGGTAGCATTGCTTTTAATAATTCGTTATTTGTGATTATAAAGATGTGCAAAAATGCTTTTTAGCTATTACAGGTGCAGCTTTTCGCAAGATGGATGTGTGACTCGGGTTTGGCTATTTCTTTCAGGCTTGTATATTAATAACGTGATTTAATGTGAACGGTGCGATTAAACAGTGTAATTACGTGGTATAATAATATAAGGTGAGGAGTGAAGCTGAGATATAATCTAAAGCGAAGCTAGGGCACGTATTTAATTTTGTTCATTCTTCCGCGAGGTACAGCAGTAAATCTGCAGAGATTTATGAATGTTAATTTATTTTTCACATTCCTTTCAATTTTCTTTTTTTTTCTCTCTGTCTCTCTTCGTCTCTTTTCATATTTATTTGCGGAGTCAACTGTACAGACGTTCAGAATGAATGAATTTAAATAAGTAATTCGCACCCCTCGAAGTAGAATGTAGTAGAATAATGAAATATCGATTTTATCAAAATTGGTAATTTCTGGAAAATTATAATTATGCAGATGCAGATATGTAAATGCTAGAAAAATTATTCATCAGATGTGCTTCGGTAATTCATTGATTTGTAGAATCAGAAGAATAAATATATTGTGTATAGATGAAAAAAAAGAAACATTCTCGTGTACGTGTCGAAATATCTGAATTTCATAATCATGCATAATTATTATCAAATAGTTCAAATATTAGTATTTATTGTCAATAATAAAACTATGTAAAAATTAATTGGTAATTATTCTCTAGATGAGATAAGAAAAGAATAATTATCAATGATGATTGTGATATACTCAAAGAAAGACGAAATTTAATGACTGAAAGAAGATAGAGAAGAGAAGAATGATGTGAAATTTTATTTTCCTTAAGAGAAGCTTGAAAGTACCGTTTTATCTTTACTTTTCCAAAATCTATGATACTGTGTAAATATCTATTAGGAATGAAATCAAACTATGAAGCATAATATACTTGCATGCTTTAGCATGCGACATCTAGTCAAAAACCATCAATATTGAAGATCGCAGAGTGAAAGAAACGTCATAATTATCTTTATTAATCGTATGATTGAAATTGTTGTTATCACAATGGTCAATGCGATTGTGAAAATCACAAGCCAATGTTTGAATCGATCGTTTCACATAATTGATGGATTTTGGGCTACGCTGGTTACCTGACTGCACTTCTGTGGTACAGCGAAACAGACAGAAATAATCTCCAGTGACAAACTTACTTATTTTCTTTGGATAAAAAGACAAAGAAAAAAAAAGAAAGAAAAAAATTAACAAGAAATGACAGCTATGCGAATACATCCCTACAGAATTTTTTGTTCCGGAACGTATAATAAGAAGTCGAAGAAAGGAAGATATAGAGGTTTAAGGTTTAGAGGAATAATCGACGATTATTAACAATTATATTCGAACACCCGGGATGTGCAAATCAGCTTGAATTCAAACACTCGTCTGAATGTGGAAGAAAAAAGAATGTGTTATAGAAATACCGAACTGCATCAGCACCAGCACTGCACCAGGAGTAGCAATTAATTATTCAAAGCTGTAGCCGATCGTGAGAAAACTTCATACCCACTTTTAGTTATGAATATTTATAAACGAGACGATCTCGTGCATTATATAGCGTTGGAAAGAAAGATAGAGATAGAGATAGAGATGTTCAATGGTGATGGAAGAGCAGCCCAATTTCCGAGTTTGTACAATATGTAAAAAAATCTTTTTTTTTTCTGGAGGTATGATTCAGCTGTTGAATTTCATTTCATTTTCTTTTTCCTTTTTTTTTCTCGTATTATAGTTGTCGAGCAAACTAATTGATCGCTAGATAAGCAAAATGATAGAAAAGTAAAATAATGTAGTAGGGTAGACGTTGATGTATATAGTCGAGATGTGATTTTCATAGAATATAATAATGAAATGTCCAATGGTATAAAACAAAATCTGTATAAAGTAGGTTTTGATAAGTTCAAGTATAAGTATGTGAAAAATTTTGAGGTGAACCTATTTTTTTCCCGGTCATAAAATCAACGATCGCGACACTTAGTTTGAACTGGAATCATATATTCTTTACAGCGATCACAGAGAAAACTGTTAAGAACGTACGCGAGCGCCAAAGAAGCAAGTAAAATCTTATTTCGATGCTTTATGTATCTTCACAGTGTACAATATGGATTTTGTACACATTTTCTGATCGTGCCAGAGCTAGAAAAGCGATTACAAGGTCAACTTTCACGAAATAAAAGCTCTTTCAATAGATATCAATCGTTAAAGTCACGAGGTGGACGCTAATGATCGATCTATGGCGGCCATATTGGCTCTTCTTGCACTTCTTTCTCGAACCTGACTCACATTTTTAGTATTCCGGTTGAAATCGCTCTTTTAGTTCTACAAATCCCCAAAAACTGTCGGTAATTTTGATTTCCATTCGATAAGAAAGAATTTTCAGTCATCTTAACCCAAAAAAAGTTCATTTTTCTCAGTGGCGCGTTCGTAGCAAGAGATCGTGAATAAAACCTAACCGCGAAGCGATATTCTAGTCTAGATTATGAGATAACGTAGCTTCATTGAGCTCACCAGCGTCTTTACCTCCCTTCACGCAGATGCCGAAGCCATGGTGCGAGTCGGGAGGGTCTCTCGCCATGGTGATGGTCCTGACGGTGAGTTCTTCAAGGGCTGGGGGTGGCGGCGGAGGGGAGGTTTGTGGTTTTTGTTGGCCAGGTTGAGCCGTCGAGTTCCTGAGCGCTGCGACGCTGGCTGGACTGGACGCTGGGGTGCGTCTGTCCGTCTGTCTCCTTTCGTTAACTCCGTTTCCAAAGAGCCTGCAGGCTCAATCAAGAGATTTGTGTATTTATTCAGTCCTCAAATAACCTCCGAATTATAATTAGCGTATTTTACCTGAGGACCTGCTCAGGCGAGATCGCGCCGCTTCCGGCTGTCCCATGTCCTCGTTTCCGGTATGGGGTAGTGTGAGTAGAGTGGTGACTTGGGGCACTTGGAGGCCGTTCGACGATGGTGTAACTCGTTCCGGGCGGGCTGTAGTAGCCCCTGTTTTGGCCGGCGTGATGTCTGGTCGACTCGAGGTCTTCAGCCTCGTAGCATCCGGTTCTTAAAAAGTGCGAACCGCTCCTGAGAAAGTTGGATCCACTGCCACCGCCCCACTGCAGCTCCTGGAGCTCGGAGCCATAATCCTCCGTGCTGCTAGCCATGTCTTACGATATCGTCATGCCTGTTTTTACAGAAATAAAGAGCCGTCATGAAATTCTGAAACATTTATCGTTGGAGTCTCGTTTCTCGTCGAAAACTGAGCAGATTTTGTCTCAGCGAAATTCTCGTAGGACGAATAGGTTTCGAGTTACAGCGATTCAAAGTTGAATCGTGACGAGCGCCGCCTGGCGTTAGCGTCCCGCGACAAAACGGCCGTTACGTTCCTCCCTCTCTGTGATTGGCTAGATTTTGAGATCGCTGTAGTTTGAAAACCGTTAAAGCTACGATATTTTTTTTCAGACAAAACCTTCTCAGTTTTTTACGAACAATACAGCCCTGCCATTTGATTGACGTAAAAAAGTATGAACACTGGGTCAGATAATTCTTGGACGGAATGAAAAGCGGGATTTGATAGCCCGCGGGGCTAACGGCGAGGATGTAAAGGATGGTAATATCGGCGGATCAATCAGTCTGATACGCGAGGCATTTTAAGCGAATTAAATTCCTCGGAGGTCGAGCTTTTGCTCGAGGTCAGGGCCGCATTCGGATCTCGGTTATTCGCAATATCAGAATTCAGGAAGATATTATCCGATTAGTCAGGTATTATTTATCATCTAATGAATTCCGATTTCTTAAGTTCGAAGTACGGTACTTGTGAAGTCCCTCGCATTGTGTCTAATCTCGATCATGATAAAGCGAAAAAGGGGGAACGTCCCTCCCCCCAAAATGAAAAGGACAAATCCGAAACCGTTGTTTAACGTGTATAGCGAAGAATGGATGAAAAGTAGCAAAGAATGAAGCACATCGGCTCGATTAATCGCTCTTCTAATTCTAGAGGAAAGGTGCTTTCCCAAAGCTCTTCAGTCGACGAGTCGACGAGTCTGAGTCCCACACAGCTCTTTTATTCATACCTTCGGGGGACGAGCCTGAAGCCGCGGTCCTCGACTAGCACACAACGATTCCTCTCCTATATCATGCTTCTCGATGATTTTGATCGATAAAAAGAAAAGTATCACAATGAGAAGAAGATCCCTCGACCTAGTCGGCGTCGATAAATAAATAAACAAATAGAACCTAGACTTCGCGTGTGCCGATTGTAACAGCGGTGCAAAAACCAGTGGTAAAGTAAAGTAGCAAATCGATGGGTGACGTAATTCCATTACGCAAGACGTAGAGAGAGAGAAAGAGAGGCTGGTTGTAAAAATCCATAAACCAAGACGTAACACTTATTTATTTGATATGTGTTCCAATTCCTACGAACTTTAGCTGGTTCAGCTAATTTCCAGTTTGTCTAATGGGTTTATGAGCGTTTCCGACATGTAGCACAGTGTGTCACTGACCTGAACCCTGAAATGACGTTCGATCGCACGATGTGGAAAAAAAAACACTAGCCACAATTACCGCTATGCAGGTGGCCACATGTGCAAGATTTCTTTTTATTGCACCCTTGAGACCACAGAACATAGCAGCCATCTTAGATCTAAGATGCAATCTAGAATCGGTTTGTAATTGGACCATTTCCGGCTCTAAGTGCCCGGCCCAAGCCAAGCCGTTCCGGTAGTCAAAGCGATAACACATCAGAGCTTTTAACATAGTCGGTACGAATAAAAATAATTCCAGCCATTTATCGGAACCACCAAAGGCATCGCGATCTCTTCACCTGATGCAATATCATTGAAAAATCGGTCTTCGTCATCTGACCGAACCGTCTACCCGGATGGATCTGGATCTGACCCAACCTTGACACTGGAATAAGGCTGATTGTTTGCCGCTGGCAGTGGATCCAGTCGAGATGGGGGTTGGGGGGTTAAAGATAGGAAGGTAACACATCTATACACCATCGCTGTATCTAGGATCGTCGAGGTGAGCTTGCAAGGGTGGTTTGAGGGAGGTTTCAGCTACGTAGACTAGGTAGAGTAGCGCGAGGATGGGGCGATCAATACTGCAGCCCCAAAGCCGGCTTCATTCACTAGACCCCTCTAACTCATCCTCTGCATTGGCAGCTTTGGCCTCTGGTTACAGGGACCTCAACCCACACATCCATCCAATGCACAACCAACACCACAATAACGGGGTATGGAACGACACCGGGTTTTGGCTTTGTATTTAAAACAAAACTATACACTATTTGTTGCACTCAATGTCAGTTTTTGGGTAATCTGGCCACTCTGCATTGGGATAGGATGGATAGTGGCCAGTATGGATGAAAAAGTACCCCAAACAAATTCTAAAAATCACGATCAATCGACTATATTCGATCCTCTGCCTCTTTTACATCGATATCATCGTACATTGCAGACTATGCGAGACGCTAATTAAGACGTTGGTGAAACCTGTCATTTACCTCAGGCTAGATCATTGTCAGTTTTGATTTTCCGATAGAGATCAGATACGTCGGCTGAGAATAAGCTGAAATTTTAATCTTACTGTGTGAAACAAAGTAGCTTTATCACGACTCCTGACATCTTCTTCATCCGTACGAGTGTCTGTCGGGATTGGAATTCTGCATTTTGTCCACTTGATCGAAACTCCTACCGCGGGATCGAGGACGACTGAAGAAGACTGCGGTACAAGTGCAGTGGCAATAATTCACGAGAGGCTCTGGTATACCACGACATTACTCTCGCCAACCTCAGAGTACTTTATGGATTAATTATTCAACCCTCACGTGCGTCATTCTCTTTTTTGTTTCAATATTTAATGAGCATGAGTAATCCGAAAAAAAATCCGTCTAATCTCTGCAGCTGACCATCAACGGGGTTGAAAGGGTGAATTCGGTGGGGAAAAGCGTAGAGAGTACAACACAGATCGATGGTAAAATTCTGAAGGAGTATCGCGGGTGTAATATTTTATCGTTGAAAAGGTAGAGCCGATAAGCCATAAGGTATACCGATGAATTAAACGTGCAAAATGGTAAGTAATCACGCGATGAAATCGCTGATTACCGTTCTGTGGACGCGGCCTGTCGGAGCTGATATCCGCCGGGGGGGAGGGCCTGGGAATAAATAAATAAATGAATACCAAAATAGGATAATAATTAATTGAACACACGTCAGACGGAGGAAACTCCGTTTACGGATTAGAGAGGTTGGGGGCTGTGCAAATATGGATTTTGCAATTGCATAAAAGCGCGAATGGAAATCGTCCCGATTTAATCCAGTTTAAAAAAATTCATGTTCTTCGGCGGAAGAGAAAAATTCCATCGATTGAAGCGTAAAAAATTCTGGTTTGGATTTTTTATTTTTTTTCCCCCCCATTCAAGGTCCGAGGGGTCGCTGTTTCGATAATAGTGACGGATAATCCTCTTTTCCAGAGTTTATATGGATCGTCGTTCGGAAATGTTTCATTTCGGGGACTTTTTTTCCAACAAAAACATGGGGAAAATACTGATCCGTAAAATTCCATCCGTGAAAAGTTGAAAAATGTATCGTTTCGATGAATTTAAAAGTTCTCAAAGTTTTGAAGAATTTCCCCTGAGGCTGTGAGTCGAAATTCCAAGAAAAACCTGCTCCAATACATTCTTCAGATAAATGTTGAATGCCTTTCCCATCTCAGAAAGGAATTTTAAAAAAGTGACCAAAAGGAATTCTCTTGAATAACAGTGGACAAAAATTTTCCGTTTTAAAAAAATCCCATCAATAAAAATAAGAAACAGTTGATTAAGATTGAAAGAATATCGAAAAAGGAAATAAAGTGGAAAACGTTCACTTTAAAATAAGTGAATTTAACCGATAAACTTATATCAGGAAAACTATGAAAAATTCCGATTTCACGAAATTTGTTGGGGGAAGGAAAAAGAAAAATACTCCCATTTTGACAAATTTCCATGACACAAATGTAGGTACTACGAGTAAATGAGACTCGATAGAATTTTCCACAAATTAATCGAAAAATTATAATAATTATTTTAATTTTTTAATTTAATTATAATAATTTTCCCGTTTTGACAAATCAATCAGGAAAACTAGGCCTAAAATTTGATTCTATAAAAATTTACTCAAATGAATCAGAAAAATGTCATGATTTAGATCATTTTTCATTAATAAAAGTACGGAAAAACAAACTAATTCCAAAGAAATGAAATCCATTCCGCTTTGACGAATTATTTTTACGAAAAAAAAAGAAAATTATGAGAAAATGAACACTTAAATATCTTGTTTTTACGAATTCCCATCAATGAAAATTGATAAAAAAAAACGATTCTAAAGAATTTCACTCAAATGGCATTACAAATTTTCCACGTATTCCAAAAAAAAAAAAGAGAGAACGACAAAATTCACTGTTTTAATGAATTTCCACGAACAAAACACAAGTCAAATTCCCAAATACAAAATTTTCCCAACTTATCTCCCACATGTCAGACTTCTGGCACACGTTCCGCCGCTTTGTGGTCGGGTTGAAGTTGACGATGAGTACGCCCGTGTCACGTTAATTGATGGTGTGTATACGTACACACACACACACACCTATATAATCTTGTTCAGGGAAATTCTAGTACTATTTTTCATAATAATTAGGCTTTCCCCGAAGTAAAAAAAAAACATTCCAATTCCCCGTACTGTCCCGACCTTTTCTACCTTCTGAAGTATTTTTACTCGAGGTCCCCAGTGTTGAACGCAATATGTATGATTGCGTGCCTCGCGTGCGTCCCGTGGATTAGTTCGAGGCGAATAAAAAAGAAAATGAAAAAAAGGGCAGCTTGTTGTGTCGATAAACGGCAGGCGGGTGAAACGAGCGGCATTTATCAAGACCGAGTCCTGAAATGAGTTGGTTTTTCATTTCCGGAAGTTCCGGAGTTTCGGATACGATAAAACGTCCGCGATTTTGCGGCATATCAGAGATGGACTCTCCTCGACGGTTATGGATTCGCCTCGGAGTCGGAGTCGCGTGCGGCGTCGTAGGATTGATATTCTGTTTGCTCGCCGGTATAACTTATTCACAGGCGGAGGTGGACGCCAACCGCGGTGTCCACGCGCTGTGTTAACGCGACGGAATGAATGAAATAAATCGTTACTTTCCGACTGCGGTTGGGTAAAGTGTAACGTGCGCGATATGAAAACGACCCCTGACGACACGCACCCCCGTTCTAATCGGGGTTTATGATCGAAGAGTCCGGAAACCGAAACTCAACTCGATTCCTGACCCCTTGAAGAAAATGTTATTGGCTAAATTTCTCTATTAAATATGTTAAACAATAATATCTTGATCTCACTGTTCAACGACCACGAAATCAAGATCCTTTACATGAATTATATTTCGGGACGTATGGCTGGCTTCAATGATACAGGAATGGTACTGAAGTTGAGGAAGATCCCGTTCTGGAAAGCTTTGCAAATATTGAGGTTGAGGATTTCCTCATTTCATTGGAGGTGAAGGATTTCAGAGACTGAAAATTCACGTTCAGAAAGTCTTCGAGGACCTTCAGGATACCAAGAATTCCCATTTTAGAAATTTCTTGGGGATTTGTAATGCTGGGAATTCTCGTTACGAGTAAATTCCATCATTTGAGACACAGAAAACCCTGCATAGTTGATATGAATTCCTGTTCCTGTGTGCTTTTCTTGCTTCTACTGATTTGCGTTAAGACTAACAACGAGCACGAAATCGGGATCCTTTACATGAATTCACATTCCGGAGTCTTTTGTGGAGGATACGTCGTATCGAGTTTTTTGGAACAATGGAAATGCTGGCTTTAATCACACAGGAATGGTACTGAAGTTGAGGAAGATCCCGTTCTGGAAAGCTTTGCAAGTATTGAGGTTGAAGATTTCCTCATTTCATTGGAGGTAAAGGATTTCAGAGACTGAAGATTTACGTTCAGAAAGTCTTCGAGGACCTTCAGGATACCAAGAATTCCCATTTTGGAAATATCTTGGGGATTTGTAATGCTGGGAATTCTCGTTACGAGTGAATTCCATCATTTGAGACACAGAAAACCCTACATAGTTGATACGAATTCCTGTTCCTGTGTGCTTTTCTTGCTTCTACTGATTTGCGTTAAGACTAACAACGAGCACGGAATCGGGATCCTTTACATGAATTCATATTCCGGGGTCTCTTGTGGAGGATACGTCGTATCGAGTTTTTTGGAACAATGGAAATGCTGGCTTTAATGACACAGGAATGGTACTGAAGTTGAGGAAGATCCCGTTCTGGAAAGCTTTGCAAATATTGAGGTTGAGGATTTCCTCATTTCATTGGAGGTAAAGGATTTCAGAGACTGAAAATTCACGTTCAGAAAGTCTTCGAGGACCTTCAGGATACCAAGAATTCCCATTTTAGAAATTTCTTGGGGATTTGTAATGCTGGGAATTCTCGTTACGAGTAAATTCCATCATTTGCACTGTTAGAAAAAAAGTGTTAAATTCAACATTTTTCGCGTGTCCCAGTAGGTCCACTATAAAAAATATGTTAATCTGACACAAGCCGTTAATGTCAAGCGTTGACACAACGAAATGGTTGTAAAAATTAACACAAATTCAACATATTGTTTTGTAATTTTAACACTGCACTTTTGAGTTAATTGAACAGAACGATAATGTCAAATCGTATGTTGTTTCAACTTTCAATATGCGTGGAAAATGCATAAGTAAATGGCTGGAACTAAAATTGAAATTAAAAAAACAGATTGTTTTCGATGCTCACGCTGTTAGATATTAGTGGTAAAGGATATTTTAATGCACATTTAAACATACATGTGAAGAAAAACGCATCTCGAGTTCGCAGTGATAAATTTCGCAATTCCTAATCCTAGCCGGGGTTTGAACCGGGACGCTCACCGGTGTTCGCATTACGAGTCGCACGCCTTAACCACTACGCTATACGATCGCTTAATAAAAGAAACAACTTTTTCCTTTATATCATTTCTGCAGATGTACAGTTAATGAAATTGAGTTAGCGTTGCACATTTTTCACAGATTTTCGCAGAAAATCGAATTGTCGAGTCTAGAAGACCGTGCACGACACGTAATAACAGGCAAAATCCGACGACGGTGGCCATTTTTGTTCTACTATCATTTCAACATTTGTCAGTAGTACATTTCTACATAAAATGGTGTGTTGTGTTGACGAAACAACAGAAATTTAACATTTTTCATATCCATTAAGGAGCGAACGAGATTTTTGTGTTAAAATGAGCGGCTTTTGTGTTACATTTGGCTTTAACACTTTTTGATGCATTGACATAATTCGCGAATGTTGAAACGACTCAAAAGGATAGTTAAACATGACACAAAAATTTTAACACGCAAAAAATTTAACATTTACACAGATTATTTCCAACAGTTGAGACACAGAAAACCCTACATAGTTGATACGAATTCCTGTTCCTGTGTGCTTTTCTTGCTTCTACTGATTTGCGTTAAGACTAACAACGAGCACGGAATCGGGATCCTTTACATGAATTCATATTCCGGGGTCTCTTGTGGAGGATACGTCGTATCGAGTTTTTTGGAACAATGGAAATGCTGGCTTTAATGACACAGGAATGGTACTGAAGTTGAGGAAGATCCCGTTCTGGAAAGCTTTGCAAATATTGAGGTTGAGGATTTCCTCATTTCATTGGAGGTAAAGGATTTCAGAGACTGAAAATTCACGTTCAGAAAGTCTTCGAGGACCTTCAGGATACCAAGAATTCCCATTTTAGAAATTTCTTGGGGATTTGTAATGCTGGGAATTCTCGTTACGAGTAAATTCCATCATTTGAGACACAGAAAACCCTGCATAGTTGATATGAATTCCTGTTCCTGTGTGCTTTTCTTGCTTCTACTGATTTGCGTTAAGACTAACAACGAGCACGAAATCGGGATCCTTTACATGAATTCATATTCCGGGGTCTTTTGTGGAGGATACGTCGTATCGAGTTTTTTGGAACAATGGAAATGCTGGCTTTAATGACACAGGAATAGGTACTGAAGTTGAGGAAGATCCCGTTCTGGAAAGCTTTGCAAATATTGAGGTTAAGGATTTCCAATCCAGAAAATTCAGGGACTGAAAATTTTCCTCAAGGAATATTTTTACATGAATCGAAGAACGGAAAATTCACGTTTAGAAAGTCTTCAGGCCTTCAGGATACCAAGAATTCCCGTTTTGGAAATTTCCTGGGGATTTGTGATGCTGGGAATTCTGGTTACGAGTGAATTCCATCATTTGGAACGAATTGCTGTTCCTGTACTGTCTTTTTTCTTCTCCTACTGGTCTTCGTGTAAAAAATAACAAGGTCAGAATAGAACCTTGAACAGAAGTAGACTATTGAAATAATGAATTATGAGGTCATTTTGAAAATGCAGAAGCAACAGGGATGCGTTCAAAAAAACAATCACCTCAATCCTACTGTTTAAGAATCATGTAATAAGTCATGTGAGATTTATCATGATTTTCACATGAATTACATTTTTTTCTGTTACGTGGATAGTGGAAATATTGAACAGTTTTATCCATAACCAACGACTGACAGTACTGGTAAAATTTCTGTCAAATTAAGGGTTGTATTTCTATCGACATTCTGGGTCAAGGCAAAGACGATGAAGACCCGTTGCTGTCTTGGGTATTGGGTAATTTTCCAGGTATCATAAAGTCGAAGAAAGAGAACTTTCTGAACCCATGAAGACTGCACCAGATATTCGTAGTTTTATGAAACGAAATAACTTTTTTTTGTTCCTTTGATACGTGCCTTTCGTAATTACTCGATTAAAAATAAAATTGTCAAAGAGTTCTCTGTTTAGTTTGAAAAATCCACTTTTCTGAACAGTTTAAAACCAGATACTCTGACATCGAACCACTCGCAGGTTTTCTTTCATGCATGATAGACAGAAGAAATTTGTTCCCAAAATCGTATGAAGACCATTTTGAAAAAGGAAAAATGAATTCGATTTGTTTTTTCGAATCTTTGAGGTGTATCTCAATATACAAGGTGAATCCCTAACGATGATACAGTCTGAAGTTGATTAGCAATGAGCTTTCAGACAATCCACAGCCAATCCAACTGTCTAAAAGCTCGTTTTCCGATTCTAGCAAACTTCAGACTGTATAATCGTTGGGAATTCACCCTGCAGATCTCTTCTGGCTGTGAATTTAGCAAGAATCTCTATAAAAAATTCGGCTCCAAAAACCGTCCGTCCCCAGATGTAAAAAAATCTCTAAAATCCTAGAAAATCGTATACAAGATCCCCCCATAATCCCTGGGCTCTGCATTCCTGAATCTGATCGCTTCCCGTTCTCAATCGAGTGCAGGTTACGTGTCGCCTGGGGTCGGGGGACGCGGGGGTGGAGACTGGAGGCTGGGGCACAATGCGGATGTCCCAGCGATCCGTGCTCTGAGGCTGACAGCTTTTTTGTCCGGGAAATGGGATACCTGATTGGCTCGGCTTTGGCCTCCCTGTGAATCTAGACTCTGATACTTTTATCAACCCCTTTCCATAACCTGCCCGTGGCCAGCTCGCGTGATTAGAACGACCCAGCGATATCGAAAGCGGTCAGCCATGCGTGAACCAGCGTGCCTGGACTGGACTGATGAAGGTATTCCGTACCGTCTCTTCACCGCATCTTCTTTCGTCGTCCAATTGGGGTCTATTTTCGAAGGGTGAAGTGAAAATCCCCTGCTAGTTGAAAATGGACGGTAAATCTTTTGACCAATTGGAGATTGGGTCACACGTCCCCCGGATCAAATGGACTGCGGCATCTATACACCGTCTTTATCTCGAGTGGACGGTCCGCGTTAAACGGTCCAGAAAATGATCCAGACGCAGACGGCGGAAACGGAGGAGAAAATTTAACGCTGATGGATCGAAGTTATAGTCTTTTTTGGGCTGATCGCGGGAGCTGTGGCAAAGAACTGACGCCGTTTCTACGGTCTGGTGCTGTACGCCACAGCGGACTGAATCAATAAGATACAAAGGTTGCCTTATGGGGTTCGTTCGCGGCTACCGCAGAAGTTGAGACTATAAATAAAGTGACCAAATACCAGAACCCTGCCTTATCAGTGTGCTACTTATTCGTTTGTGTATCAGCGCAGAATTGTGTAAACAGTAGGTGGTAGCCTCGCCGAAATAGAAAACCCGTTTAATTTGCGTGTCAGCTTTTGGGGCTCGACTGTATTTCCGGAGCGAAAACAAGCTTCAGAGCTTGAAATTTGGATCCTGACTCACACGCAGTCCCGAGTCACTCGTGAGCTTGACTTTTAACGTGAAATGTCACCCCGAATCCGCGAAAGCACATAGCACACGATCGATGGGTCGCGTGAGTGCGTTTTCAGAGCCACATGTTGGCACTGTGTCACGGTTCGGTTGCTGGTTTCACTGTGTACCGGTGGTTTGTTTCGCGACACGCGAATTATTATTGTAGTACATTGTGAAAGTCGCGGTTTACCCGCCTAGCGATACCCGAAGGACCGAGCGATTTTTATCAATTCTACAGTCGAACCCCCCATGAAAAACCTACTCAGGCGAAGTTTCCTAACAGAAAATCGAAGGGAAGAACGTTTCGTCACTAGGAAAGCGTTTTATGAGATAAAAGAAGTCTTCGAAATCGTGAGAATGACGCATTTTCACAGATAAATGTCTGTCTAAAACCCTGCAAGACTGGCTGAACATAAATGTACGAAAAACCGTTTTCGAGCTGTCAAAAATACTCAATTTGTCGAAATTAATAATTCCGGATTTTTTATGTGTCCTCATCGAGGCTTTCTTGCGTATCACCGAAAAAAAAATCGAGTGACGCTAATTGATATTCCCCACAAGAATTTTTGGCTACATTTTTTCCGATTTCCGTCCCTCTTTGTCTGTAAGGATCTCTAAAATCTCCACAGATCCTGGAGGAATTTGTGGATAGAAGAGTTTCAGGAATAATTATCGTCACTAGCCCAAGGTCGTGGCGTCTTCGGGTCATCCTGGGTCAGACTGCTATTATTCCTTCGTTTGTTTGTTTCTAATTTTTTTTTTCTTTTTGCTTCGTTGATCGGTCACTTACGTTTCCCATGATTATTATCCGGTATTATCTGCAGAAGTTTGCTGCAGCGGGGAGATAAAACCGCGAGTAACACGACTGCGAGCCGCGGGCGGGAATAATCGCGCATTTCCACCAGCCGGCCAAGGCTCTACAACTGGCACTGCCAGGGTGGTCTTTAAGGGTGGCCTACCCTCCCTCTCCAGGAGTTGCGAAGAGCGCCGGGACGGGTGCGCGGGGAACTAAGCCCGCGCAGAACTAACGAGACGCAGAGCGCAGGCTCCGACTGTATTTGCACAGGAATTGAACCCCCGTCATTGCCAAACTGTCGTCGCAGGAGCTTCGTGATATTTGAATTAACGGGGCTTGAGACCCTCGTCAAATGCCAGGGTGACTTCGAATACCGGAAAATTAGCTTTTTCAGACATTTTAGAGTCTGAAGAATCTGTTGAGCAGGAATTGGATCGAATTTTTTCAAACTTTTTTCGATAACAGAAAATAAAGTCGATGGACCGTGAGATACTTTCAATGACCCCGAAGAAATTTTATCCGCAAACCACTTTCTCTAATGGTGAGTGACTTTAGGTGCCGCTAAGGGTGCTATGTCGTGCTGAATGTGTTCGGAAGTATCAGACTCGCGGATCTTGATGCTTGAATTGCAATAAAACGAACCAGGTCCTTAGTCTTCGGGGTCGTAACTACTCCTCTAGCCACCGGTTGTAATTCACTGCAGAAGGTTTATGCGGTCTTCCACTTTCCACTTTCTTAAGGATCAACAGGTTCGCGTGCCGGACCCTTGCACGATCGCATAACGGAAGCACACTAATCAACTGCACCGGTGTAAAGACGCTCGAACTTTAGGAGCTTGGGCTTATGGCCCAGAATTGAATCAGGCTACATTCATGGTTCGTACACGTGGTACAAAATGTCGGATCAAGTCTTGGAATTTCACGGAAATTAACATAACTCTGACTATTATGGCGCGAGACTCTACCGAGTCTCTTGATTCTGGGGATTTCAACTTTATAACCCCAAGAATCCACCATTTGTTAAACGTTTTGATTTCTCAAAAAAATAGCAATCAATATTTTGGAGTGATGTGTATCGTTTGGATCCTAATGGGAAAGTGAATCTTATGTAGAATTGATGATTTTCTCAAAGAACGATAAAGCGGCCACTTATAAGTAAGCGCTAGCGTCGAATCTAGGGAATACTTGATACATGTGAGTCTTCAGCAAGTACCATGTGGTAATAATCGCATCGAGACCCACGATTCTTGATAACATCGATAAAAAAATTCGACCAAAACTGTTTTGTGTGCCACTAGCGCTTACCTAGCGGCAAGCCTGGAACTGCAATTGAGAAAAGCAATTCAGCATGCGGTAATCGATCATGACATCGAAATTTCTTTTCTCACACCCGGTCGCGAAATTCCACTTTTCATACCTCTTGAGCGGGTGCAAAACAGATCTTTTCGGCCCTCGGGCGGAAAGTGCCGTTTTGCACCGCTCAAGAGGTATGAAAAGAGGCATTTTTGCAGACCAGGTGTTGAGAAAAAAATCGCGTGCATCACGGGCACAAGGCGAGTGTGATTGCAGCGTACTCGCCTTCGGCTCGTGCGGCAAATTTCACACTCGAAAAATAGTTCTTTGCGCCCTTGATACACAATGTACTATTGACACTAGTGACGAGAAAAAGGATACTTATTAATTGCCACCATTCTGCGAATAAATCATTAGGAAGGACTATTAAAAATTATAACATAATTATTAATTATATTCCTTTCTCTTTTCTGAAATTGAATGACAACTAGTTAGAAATATTCAAAAGTAAAATGTTGAAGATATATCATAACTGTTATCTCATGAGAATTAGAAAGTCTTTTGATTCTAGGTTTTGAGTTTCAGAATTAATTGACGATTATTTCTGATGATAGAAAAGGATTTTCAGAATTTTTGATTTTTTTTCCAAAATCTCACAGTTTTACCAATCATTCATACAAACGTTTTAGAAAATAATCAGAACCGCATTCGTTTTCCACAAAATCCGTTAAAATTTTTGTATCGATTTTGCATGATTTAAGAAATTCATTTACAATTATTTTGTTCAATTCAACACAAAAATTTCTCATGAAAGGAATATTGATTTTTTTTTACCGTGTGGTTGTTCGATTTGCAATTCGCATTTATTTGTTGTAAAACAAAAAATCAGTTAGCGAATTCGGGATGCAATTTAAATTACACAAGAAAAAGAGAGCAGGAAAACACTAATGTCGTTTTACTAATGACGTTGGCCATTTTATTTTTTGATCCATTGTAACGTGGCTGAAAAAGCTCTTAAAACTCGACCCTTTCCTCATCAATCAATCAACCAACGGAAGAATGAAGAATAATGTGAAAAAAAGGCACCAAAAACTGAAAACCCATTTTTCATCTTCTTGTATAACAATCTTTATTAGAAATACCCTATTTTCAATGGATTTGGCGTTGTCGTTTTTAAGGTAAGTATCATAATAATAATTATTATAATAATAATAAAAATTGTTTTATGTAAATATCATCTTGATTCTGATAAATTGTTTCTTTTTTTTTCATCTTTTAAGTTGTTTCTTTCTCCAATTCGATTATAATTTTTTCCTACTTCTTCGAGTATACAATAATAATAATAATGAACATTATAACATTATATCCAACGTTCTCTTATTTATTTGTATACATTTGCTAAAATGCTAAAATTGGAGGGGGAGCTAAGAGGTAAGTACAAAAGGTCCTAAAATTAATGAATCGTCTGAAAAATTTTATTTCTCCAATCATTGGTCCGATATTCGAAATTTTTTTTCTTCTAATAAAACAAAACAAACGATAAAAAATTAATAAATTAAAAAGAATCTGTATCGTATTACTTTATGTGTCTTATAATTGTTATCATGATTATATAATATCCAGAATTTCAGCTGCATTGCAAATAAAGTATTGCGAAACAAAGATATACGAAAAATAATACATTTTTTTTCCTAATTTCATAACGCAGACTTTTGTTTTTTAATTTTACTGTAAATATCATAGACAAAATTAGAAGATTAAAAAATACAAGAGCTCTATAATCTTAGTCCAAAAGGTTGTAAATTTTTATACATATCTTCGTGCAAGGTAAACTTAATATCCGGTGTAGTCTTTAATTCCTTGGAAAAAATTATTCAAAAGACCCTAGCAAAATTGAGTTGTCATTTATTATTGTGCATAATTAGATATTTTCTGGTGTATTACTTATATAATCAAAAAATTGATTTCCAGAAATTTATTTTTATACAAGGGTGTTTCCTCAAATTCCCTTGTATTCCCTCAATAAAAACGCATATTTTTAATATTCGAGTTTGAAATTATAGCGAAATAGCCGCAGGATCAATAAATATAAATATTTCAATGCTAATTTAGTTTCTATTTTAGAGACGTCGTGGTCGCGTTCGAATAGTCGATTTTAGGTACTCGATGTACTACATAGTATTAATAATCGACTATATCTATGTATGTGCCTTGATATTATCGATTATACATAACAACATATTATTCACTGAGTATTGATTTATTGGGGCTACGGCTTTATTATTCCCCATTTAGTATCATTTTACTATTATTCATTGCGACAATATTTCAATTTCGTAGCGCCGTTCAGTACTACTACTACTACTACTACTACTGACTTCAAGATCCCCGGTATCACAGAAGAACGTCATTAATCATCATCATAATCATAATCAAATTTTTAAATAGGGTAACTTCACTGCGCGTCGTCGTTACCGGAGGCTATCATTTTAACTTTATAATCTATGTACACAAGAAACTCACTGGGGGATATATTTTTTATTCATATAATTTTCTTAATTTTTAACTATACTGCAAAATTTTCTATGTATGTACTATCATTCATTTTCTTTATACAGTTTTATTTTTTTTTTTTCTAGTTTTGGGCAGGGGTAAAAATCTCTAAAGTTATTTTTGTCGTCTGTGTTCAAGATTTTTTTAAATTCAGAACAACCGTCTCAGACCGCAAAAAAAACCAACTTTATCGCGAGGTTGTCATGGTCGAAATGCAAGAAAACAACGGTTTCTACAATTTCCTAGAGAGTTTGGAACGGTCTTCGTGTTCCTCTTCAAGCTTCGAACCTCTAATCATCCGTTCAATCATCCCTTGGCATGGTCCCAACAATTTTATCGTCACTCTTCAGGTTCCGAATGTTTCTTTTCAGAACCCTAGACTGTGGTTCCTCTTCCATGATGCCAACGTCACCCTTCATCGCTCTTCCATATCCGAGCGTCTTTTCCCACGTGTTTGAAGTTTGGAAGCCATTCGCATGTCCCATCATAAGACAAGCTCCCGGGGTTATCGCTTGTGATTAAGATTGCCATTCTTGTTTCTAGGGCTGTCCGCGTTACCATCGACGATATCTCTTCGTGGTCTGAGTATGAAATTGAGATTATGCGCAGTGTTAACGGCATAGTAGACGTTCGCTGAGCTCGGAAGCACCATTTCACGATCGGGAAGAACCTGTGCCAGAGTGTAGTGCTCAGGGCTGCCTTCGATGTTCAGTTTGAGCATGGCGTTCCTGATCACCTGTGGAGTCCTCTCGTTGTTTGAGAGCATTATCGACTTGTAGAGAACGACGCCCTCCGTCTCTGCACTCTCGGTCTCCATGGTGACCTTGATGATGTAAAAGTCCGGTGAGTTCTTGTGCGAGTGCGTCGGGCTCATCGGACCCGAAGAGTTTCCGGACGTGCCGTTCGACGCGTTCAGATTAGGTGGCGCCAGTCTCGACTGATGACCAGAACTAGCGCCGCCACCCGAACTCAGCGAAACGTCCAACGACGGTAAAGAGGAGCTTGAAGAACTGCTCGACATCTGCGAAGGCGATGTCCGACGATCCAACGAATTGTGAGGCGAACTTGGAAGCGATTCCAAGTCACAGTAGAACTGGGAGCTGCTGGAACTTGACGTCGAGGTTATGGAATCGTTCTTGCGGTGACCTGGGTGACCCTGAAGAGAAAGATCATGTGAAGGGTGACGAAAACAATGTTTCCATGGGTACAAAGTCAATTTCCAAACCTGTTTCTTCTTCCCCCGGCTGTTGATCGTGTTTCCAGGTGGAGGTGGTTCGATCTGGCAACTCAGTCTGTACGCTTCTCTGTCGTCGAGAACGAGAACGGAATGGAACCAACGTTCGAACGTCGGGTCTGTGCTGATGTTGTAGGCGTTAGCGGCGCCCTGGAGGAGCCTGATTCTGGCCAGGACTTCAAACTCCTTTCTACGCTTGTCGAAGTTTATCAAACCGTCAGCGATCGTGTCAGGTATAGCTGTGTCGATCATCGTCAAGTCCGTAAGGAAGGTACCGAGGTACGGTATCGTTCCGTAACTTATGTTCTGGAAAGGATGAAGCAGGTTCTGTTAGAGGCTTGAAGAACTCGGGGCTCGAAGCACTTCGAATAGTTTCGAAAGGACACGAATAAGGATAACACTCTGAACTTGAAGAGATGGTTTAAATGTCCAGAAAATGGGACAAATTTGACAGGAAAATTTGTAATCTTAAGGGAAATGAAAAGAAGGGCGAAGATAATCCTTCGGAACTTGAAGAGTTCAGAATCTGTTCAATGAAGAAGTGCATGTCTCACCCCAGCATGAATGTTCTGTTTTTGAAAGAGCTTCTGAAGATGTCGATCGCTTCGTCCGGCAGTATCAGCGAATTTGGCAGTGCCTTCTTTGATGAGCAGCTCTCTCTGAGTCCACGCGTTATTTTCCTCCGAGAATATCCTCTCGAGTTCTCTAAAAAGTTCATGTTTTTCCCTAGGCATAGCTTGCCAGCATTTCTCTAGCCTGTAAACAGGGTTGCTCTGCAGTCCCGAGACGATTGCCTTCAGACTACTGAAGTTCTTGAGGACCCTGAGCTCCTGGGCGATGTCGATCCACGTCTCTAGCATCCTCGCCCTCTCCTGAGGCCGGAGACTCGGGTCCACCAGGACGGTCGTTATCACCCTGAGCGAGACCGCGTTGAACTGGTTCACCGTCGCCAGGACTGTCGCAGCTTCGTGGTTCCTCGAACGATCTCGTCGAGACCACACAGCACCGAGGCACTGATGGGCCACGAGCTTCTTAAACAACTCTGCGTCCATCCTCGTTAGCTGCTCGGCAAAATGACGATGTGGTACTTCGGGGAAGGCGTAACCTGGCCAAAGGTCGCCGATCGTGTCCCCCGGAATGTGTAACGGTGGACGACCGTTGTCGTACATCAGGCATGAATCTAGGGAAATGGAGAACTTACGTTAGACCGGAAAGCAAGGCTTTCCAAAAACTTTGACATTCATTTTCGGACGAACCATAAGAGATAGAAGATCGGTTAAATGGTCGTTGGATGCGTCTTAAGGTTCCCCAAAAGGCACTTTTTCGGATTTTCGATATTTCATCTGGTTTAGTTGAAAAAAATGGTCGGTTATCTCACCTATGATCTGGTCCGCTCGTTGGAAGCAGTGCAGTCGATGCCTGGCCTTGAGTTCCAATTCCGACGAAGGTAGTCGTCGATGTGTGAACTCCAGGAGTCTTACGAGGAGGGGATGTCCCGGTGGGGACTTCCAGTCTCCGGGATAAGCGTCCAGCCAGACATGTAGCGCCTGTACGAGGGTCTTCCGGTGCTGGTCTCCGGTCGTAGCCGTAGAATTCTCGTCCAGGGCGTCGTACCTGGCGAGAAGAAGCTCCAAAACGTCCCTCGGAGTCGTGAAAGCTCGATAAGTGGCCAGGAAGACGTTTATGTACGTCGACTCCAACTCCCCATCGTCGTTCGCGAGACTCTCGACCAGCCGCTGGACCGTTCCAGCCTTCAGGAATCTCACCCTGACGGTCTCCCATTCTAGATGGGATATTTCGTCGTCGGAATCCTTGGAGAAAAATTCGGATCAGTCGCGTCTCTTCTTTATCTCATTGGAAGTTTATTTATAACCGACTGATTAGTCATGCTTCGAGATTAACGATACCGAAGGTCAGGCCGAATTCTTTAATTGACATTTTAGCATTGCTCAAGTTTTTGGATACGGATAATTGAAATGTGATGATGTTGAATATTTTTTCACCAGTTATTCAACACCGAATCGTATTATTTATTTAGTATCTTGAGAATCTCTTACCGACGCAGAGAGGCTTCGAGTTGGTCTGTGGTATCTGACTTTTTTCAGATAAACTGTGTATATGACACCATCGCCTCGTTCCTCGCCCCATAATCGCCACGTGGGCTAAAATCGAAAAAACAAGTTGTAAAAGAAAAAGAAAATGGGGAAATGTAATCAATGTTGATAAATTCTCTAACGAAACACCGTGATCTATATTTAATACAAAAACAAGCGCCAAGAAGAAACGAAAATTGGGGATGTTAAAAAGCCAGAAAAGTGGGTTAAACAAGCGACATGGACATGAGACGACATAGAGTACAGCTAGAGTGTGAGGTACCTGTGCTGGGGTATATTTATACATTTTATTGACTGCTTCATATGAGCTGTGAAAAAAATATGTACAGTTTACATGATCTATACACGTAACAGACTGTGAGAAAATGTTTTTCTCTCTTAGAATTGGTGTTAGGATGTGGTATTCTGGCTATTAGCGGAACACATGTATATCGCGGTAAGTTATAGATAAATAAGTAAGTAAATAAGATAAATTCCTGTTCTAATAGTTTCCGAGAACGTTTTATTTTCCTTCCTACATTTCCCATTTCCCATCTTCTTGCTCGTCCTCTAATATCAATTTTCAGAATCGACTTAATCATCAGACCGGATTAAATGTGGAGGATAAAATAACAACCGAATCGAAGAAATTACGATTTTTCGAATTGTTTCCTTTTTCACATTAACAGGTTCAAATATACTTTTTGATATTTTTTGTTTTTGAACGATCAAAAAAAAAAAGGAAATTATTTAAATAAGAGGAGTTTTTGATGAAACCAATTTTTAGAATCTTGAGCGTTTTAATAAATTGACGATCTAATTCGGTTTTTGAGTATTTTTCAATCTAAATTAAGAAATAGAAAATTAAGTATCAGATTGGAAGAAGTTTTTTTTAACAAAAATTATGTAATTATCGTAAAATTTCACATGAATCAGAATCTGAAACTTGATTTTTAAAATTGGACGAAGAAAAACGACACTTTTCATAAGAAAAGAATCTTGCGCTCTTCCATTTTCATAAAAGATGTGCATGACCTTTTTTTTCTTTCAAATTCATATAAAATAATGAAACAATCAAACAGCTTTTTCATTTTCGCTAGAATTCATGCATAATAAAAAGTCATGCATGGCGTGCTTTAGCGACTATCTACTGTGACAAGCTTTTAACGACGACGACGACGACGACGATGATGATGATGATGATGATGATGATGACGGTGATAACGTTGGGTCTTGTGTACATTCGAAGCCGATTGAATGAGTCAGGTATTGACGTGACGAAGAATAGCATACTGGGTATAAGGTGAGAGAATTTCCTAATAAACTATTAAAAGAACAATGGAAGTAGGTGGGTTGTAGGTACTGGAATATCATCAGTCCTCGCGCTACTGTACGATGTACGTATGGTACGATACATGAGCCCGAAGGTCATAGTAACATATCCGTTCTTCTCGTGTTTTCAATTATTATTAATTATCATATCCTACAATACGTACGTTTTCGCCGTCCGCTCTCGAGCTGATATAAGCTCTGTTATATTCCCATTATTTTCATTAATCATATCCTTTCCTTATTGTCATTCATTTGTATCGTATATTTTATCAACTTTATACGCATGACGCGCACGGATGAGTGAATGAAAAAAATAAATCAAACTCATCGGACACTATCTGTGCGCCCACGCTTCCGTTTTCGTCATTTGTTAATCTTATTTTCCCTTTTTTCTATCTATCCTCGATTGAAATTACAATTGTATAAAGAATATATTGTTTGTGAATCGTTGTGAACGATTCCCTTGTCACATTTGTGACAGACAAATGAATAAAATGATTCAACTCCAGAGAAAAGTGATTCTCTTCTGAAACAGTCAGAATTATGATTCTTCCATGAATAGCTTGTGTGGTCAAAAAATGAGTCAATTTCTAGAAACTTCTTCTCAAATCAATGGAAGATTCACATTAATTCTTCGAATCGTTGATGTTCAACTTTTTTTCTAATTTTTGTTCTAAATAATCGAATTTTATGATCGTGAGTTTCGTTTCTTGTTTAAATAAATGCCGTTTGCGAATATTCGTCGTCAAATTTTCCTCCCTAATTCGTTAAGTATAAACGTATAAATATCCTCATGCAGACTCGAACAAACATGCTGGGGGATGCATTTTTAATAAAGTAATAACGTATAAAATGCGTAGACTTATGATTTGGTTTCGAATAATGATGGACGAAACAAGGACACGTCTATTCACACATACATATTCATATAAGCATTCCATGAAAAACATAATTTATTCAATTACTATCCCCCCTTTTCTATTAATTTCATTCAATTTAATTTCACGATGCACACTGAACGTAATTATACACACAACGTGCACGTTACAGTTGCACACAAATTACACACATTAGAGGCCAAATGGATCATAATCATACTTCATAGTCGTTTGAAATGGCTTAAATTGTTGTTTTTTACGCTTTTTTTGTTCAATTTTGAGTCTTTTTCGTAGGTCTTTTGATTTTACTTAATGATTCTATTTTTTTTTTTTTGTACTGTTCGAAATTCATGTGTGTCATTGATCCCAACAAGGTTTTTTATTTTGAAACAACCGACTTTTTCCAAACTCAATGCATCGGTGTCTACATTTAATTTTCATTCATTTTTCGTTGATCTTGTCTTGTTTTTTTACCTGTTGCACGTACCACTGCGTGGAATTTTCATTTTTCTTATGATGATGATGATGACTAGGTTTGCAAGGTGCGCACAGAAGGAGCGGTGCTAATTTCGACACGCCTCCGCCTCCGCCGTTTGAGCCATTTTTTTGTATCTTAACGGTTTGCGAAATCGAGCCATGTCCAGATGGGGAACCTCCTAAAGGCCTCAGCCCATCTTCTCCGAGCACTGGCCACAGCATCCAAGGATCAATCTGCGATTTTTTTCCTTTTTTTGTTCGTTCTCTAGTCTACCTCTCTCGCTCCAGGTTTTCCAAATCTTACGATCCCTCAATTTTTTATGATCTCGAACTCGACTCCGATGACCTTAGCTTTCTCTCTTTCTCTCGATCCTACAAAATTATCACCACCTTCTGAACTCACCCCGTATGATTATTATCTGCAGGTCAAATTACAGAAATCAGCTACACATCCAGTAAAAAAAAAGGTTGAATACTAATAGATCAAAGTTTGCGTGGTGGCACTTTTGACTTCACAGGTTCAATAACTCGAGGATGAACAACGGTAGGGTGAACTTTGAAAAACTAATTTCAAAGAGGACGTTGCAAGCTTGAAATTATGTCCCCTGCAAATAGACGAAGAGAAATCGTCCTGCCCCCCACAGAAGTTTGATGTCGAAGTTAACTTTGTCAATTTGACACGGGTCGCTTTAAAATGACCCAACTTGAGAATGAAAAAGCGTAGATCGAAGAAGAATTTTCTTAAATCTTTATGTACGTGTAACTTTTTACATCACTCTGATAACAAGTTCAACCCCTGCTTAAAAAACACTAGTATAGCACGTGAATTTTTGCTGACAGTCTAAATCAAGACTTCAAGCACGGTGAGAATTCGACTCAAGCGCCCAGGGCGGCGAAAAAAGAAACTTCAGGTGGGTATTAAAGCGATACATAGACTCGACGGTAATAGATGACGCTGAATCTATCGCTGCATGATTATATATATTTCATTTAGGTATTTTTTCTTGTAAAGTTGATTGTTAATTGGTATCGTAGGTCCAGAACAATCAACATTATTTTGATCAGGTCAAATAAAAAAGAAAAGAAGAAATTATCATTTCTTGTAAAACCAAAAACAAAAAAGTCCAGACACAGTCCCTCATTGATTTTTACCTAGATTATAAAACTATTCGTTGTCACTTTAATTATTACTTTCATTGCCATTGGTTCAATTTTTTTTTTTCTATTGTACTTTGATTACTACGTGTTTGATATAGTATCAAACTGTTCTTCTCGGGTTATTGTTCCCCGTTTTTTGTAAATATTTTTTTATGCAGTGTGGAATTACAATAGCACAAATAATTCAGACGAATATAGTATATATTGTATATACACGACTCAGACACCACGAGATTTTCGACGAGACTCACTCGACTTTCAACGGCTTCTGTCTAGGTACGAGTGTAATTGGTATTAAGGTTTCAGGTATGAAAAAAAAACTGAGCAATTATCAGCGAGCAAGTCTCTCTAACTTCTGAGTATCAAGTCTAATACATATCTGGTAACTTATATAAGTATCACATTTGTTTTTGTGTTCACAAATTTCTGAAATTGGATTCGAATTTAGTGAAAAAGTTTTCGAATTCGTTGCAAATGAATTCAAATTTAGGGAGTATTGTTCATGATTTTTAAATTACAAAAAATTTATTGAATTGAATTTGAATTGAGTTCAAACATTTCCGAATTCGAGTTAAAATTGAATTATAATTTGGTGAAAATTATTCTAAATCTGTTGACAACGATTTTCAATTTACAGAAAATTCACTGAACGAACAAAAAGTCACACAAAATTTACAGAAACTACATTTCTTCAAATTCATTGAATTTTTTATGTTCTAAAGTTCAGAATAATGATATTCTTAAGTGAAAAATAGAATAATAATGAGATAAAATAACTATTCCTGACAAAATTATCATCTTTCAAAAAACAATAGTCAACTAATTCGGTACCGAAAATAGTATTTTTCTTTCAATTATCATAGGAGTTTTGGTTATTATAAGTTTTTCTTGTGTGTATCTTTAATCAGTCGACAGAGAGACATAAGCAACACGTCATATCTGTTTTGTACCAATTAGTTAGATGGCACTTCCTGTTTTACAGAGAAACGTTTTACTCGGTTTTACTTCATACACACACTGCCTTGTCTCTATACGTATCTTGCATAACAAATTCCTGCTATTCACAATACGCGTATATGACACACGATGTCTGTACCTGGAGTACGAAGCTCGACACCGGTAGCGGGTGAGTAGTAGCAAGGATTACTAAGACAGCGAAAAATGCCAACAACACGATCTCGAAGACAAAGTGCGGTAGAAAAATGAAGAAACTGAACATAAAACTAAGGAAAAATATTGAAGGAAATCATCGAATAAATAACTGACTCTGCGGTTCTTTCGGTGCGTCATTCAATGGCAATATGAACGCTTTAACGTGCGCGAAGTTTGTAACGTTAACATTCACGCCATTATCAATTTTCCTTACCACTTTTTACGGATCTTGAATATTCGTGATCTAAATGTACCTGTACTGTTGAAGTTGATCATTTTACAGCGTATTAGTCACAAACTCTGCTACATAAATCTATTTATAAGTTGTTTTAATGTTGATTATATAGTTGATTCATGTTGCACGATACTGAGAACGATAATCTTTGAAAACCGGTTAGACACTAAGCATCATAAACTTCTCCTTTGATCAAATTGAGAATGTGTGTCTATAACCGACCTCAAGAAACAACTCGAATCTCAAAGAAAGTCTATAACATAGTCAGATTAGAGCCAGGTTGAAAGAGCTCCCAATCTCACGTTCCACGTGAAAACGATACTAAACTTCTTTGATAATACTGCCACTCAAATTTTTGACTGAAAATGTATGTTTCATCTCGTGAAAATCAAACGAATGAACTTTCCGACCAAACTATGAGGTTTATGGAAAAATATCAAGAGACTCAATATCCAGGTCTTATCGAGATCTATAAAAAAGGTCCTTACAAGAATTTCGATATCTCTCACCAGTCGGGAGATAGGCTCCAAAAACAATCCATTTGTTCCTCATTTCAGGTAGAAATTGAGTTTGAAATGGGGAAAACTATCCAGAGCCCTTTTAGGCAGCCCTTCGCTTGCCCCGAATCGTTTCTACCACTCATCCCACTCATCTCTATTCTTATTGTTACGTGTCGACACAGTTTAAGATCTTTTCATAAGAAAATTTCATAATAATAGTAATAATACAGACACGAATAGTTTTCAATAAATTGTTTGATATTGTTATGGAAAAGGGGAACTTTGAACTTTTGCAGAGTGTGAAAATGCGATCTTTGGCTTTCTCATTCTCTTGGATCGAGTATATCACAGACGTGTCACAATAATAATGAAATACTCGAGGTTTAAGGTCTTTCAGGTAAACATGATAGGGTATGAAGTCATCGATTCGTTCGTAGAAAGCAGATAATACACGCTGTTGATAGTATTCGAGAATTTCGAGTACAGACACCTGGTAGATAATCGTAATAATTACTGTTAAATGGCACACAGTCACGTCATGGAGGAATGGACGCAGATATACTCCAATGCTTCAATACCGATAATCAATAACTTGGCTGACCATGATCGATCATTATCTCACAATATCAATTCAGCTCCGGTTTATAATCTTCGACTTCGAGCCGAAAAAGTGACCAACGATATCCAGTCCCAAGTTTTCGAATTTAACAAGGTAATGAAACTGACGCAATTAAATTTGAGCGAATTAATTATTACACCGTGTGAATAAAATCGTTTATCAAAAACTATGAACGATATTGATTTTCGTCCACTTCGTCGTGTAGTTGTTAGATTTTCTCATCATAAAGTGAAAAAAAAATCTGGATAAATTAATGGATCCAATTGACGTGATATAAATGAGATTACGAACCCTGTGTGTTATAAGTGTGGCTGATGAGGCAGATCTTCGATGACATAAACTTAATTATTCGTACTTAAAATTGCACATAATCGTGGTGAAGAATATGAACCAACTTTTTTACGAGTGTATTATCATGACAAATTCAGAAACCAGACACTTGGCTTTGTTTTAGAATCCAAAAACTTCATTTCTTTTATTCTTCTCTAATTTATTTTGTTTGTTTTAAACCGTCGACATTTTTGTGAAGTAGAAAACATGACAAATTGAAGAAAAAAAAATGTCACAGAAAACTTAATTATACGTGCGAATTAACTGCATCAGAGTGCGCTCAGTCAGGCCGATGTACGAACCACGAACGGCGTACAGAATCGTCTGACAAGTACTGGAGCGTACCTACTCAAAACTCAAGCACGCGGGCCGAGGCCGAACAGCACGTTTGTTATCACTGCACATGCGCGAAGAGGCTCGCTCGCTCTGTTACGGTCGGTAAGTTAGGCCTCTCGCGGGGTCAAAGGGGTCTAACAATAAAACTATTGATATCTACTCTCACAGCGACCTTTTAGCGACAGAAATGCTATTTTTAGAGTTCTCTCATGTATAAGGTAAAATTTACAACGTAATCGAAGGGATGAAAAATGAAGTAAAAAAAATTTGGTAACGGATAAATTTTTCATTAAAAGAAAAAAAGATTGAAATTTCGGTTTAATCTGATTTCCTACCGGATTTCCTATCGGATTTTCTACCGTATAAATTTAGACTGTTGAAAAAAATGTAATCCAATATTTTTATGAGTCAGTATATAACATAAATTTGTCCTATTTTAATTTTGTTGTATTGAACAATATATATTTAAAAAGTGTTGAAATCGACATACATTTTTTGGTGGATCTGTTTTGATATTTTTTTTTTCTTTCTAACTGTACAATGTACCAACAGTTCCTCGTTCTCTTGATTTTCCTAGTTCCCCCATTTCAGAGAGTGAGTATTCAGAACATAGAACAAGGCTGAAGAGAGAATAGAGAAGAGGGTCAGTAAAAATGAGTCATGAAATTCAACCCCTAAATAAATTTCGTCTGATCTCGCTGGAAGGTTTATGGTACACAGATGGGATGGCCGATCGAGCCGTGAAATTCAAGAGCCATAAAGGAAATTTTTTTTATTATTTTTCTCCCCAGTTCTTCATTTCCCATTTTATTTTTCATTTTAACATCTCAAACTTCCGATCGCTGAACAATGGAAAATTTGATGTTCCATTTTAAAATCCACTCGAAATTATTTTTGGGTCAATCCGTAAGAAAAATTTATTCCAAAACAGAATATTCCGGCGGTTCTGCTTTAAAATTGTGTTATTCCAACACTTCAACCAAAATTAATAATATTGTATTGTCATTTCTGTCATTCTTTTTTTCACTAAATAATGCAATTAAAAATTGTACAATTATTGAAAAAGTCTTAATCTACTTTGTATAAATTTCGTGCCTGATATAATCAAATTTTTAGTTGATTATTTTTACATTTTTACATTTTTTGAACCCTAAAATAACGAATTCGTGTCGTGAGAAGAAAAATTATAAGATCAAAAGCTAAGATTTTTTCAGTCCAATCTCTTAGATGACTCTTATACGTTCAAATAAGGATTCAAATTTTTCCCAGGGTGTCAAAACCGAGGTCGAAACAGTTCCTTATCTTCACCCTAGGTTTTTTCAGACAAAAAAAAAGAATGAAAATTGAAATAATAAAAATGGAATTCTTACGAAAAATTCCGCTCATTCTAGTGAATAAATGAATAAAAATTGACTTCTTTTGACACTTTATCGAATCTATGAACATTCTATTGGATCTCGTGCATTCCGTTTGATCGTATTATCATTATCATTCAAGCGTGTACGCGAACGTGACAATAAACGAACACGATCGTAAGGCAGACTCAATTAACCGTCATATTTGCTTGCTGACGTAGTACCGTCCAGAGTACGCGGTGTGACGCGACTCGTGACGTAAACCGCATCGTGACGTAATTCACCAGAATTTTATAGCAGAGGGAATACACGCGTATCTATACAATGAAAAACGATAACGATTTACGACCACCTCGATGCTGCAGTTTGAAAAAAAAAAACTATACGAACAACAAAAACAACGAATTTGTACCTAAAAACGCCAACGAGACTCGAGGAAGAAAAAAAAGAGAAAATGTTGACATCAAATTTTTATTTTCGGGATAAAATTGAAAAAAAATCTCCTCTTCACTCTTTGGGTAGAATATTTTTTGTACGCTGTACACGTGGAGGGAATTTGCGGTACTATCGATTTTACGTCACCCTTACACTCTCGGCCTGGAGTAGATGGGTGCGCCGAGCCAAGGGCTGTGCTGCACCCAGCCGACTGCACCCCGTACGTCTGTTCACATCGCAATCACCCCTGAATGATGCTGGGGTGACAGCGGACGGTGTAGACACGTAGGGGGTCTCCGGGATGCAGTTTCAGAAACGGCAAGGACTTCTTTGGGGCTCCAGGAATCACAATGAACGATCTTGCAGTGATGGATTTCGAAATTGCGTTATTCGAACTCACGAAAATAGTCTGAGGATTTCTTTTCAATCACTGAATTTGTCGACTAGTGAAATTTTTAGGGTATATTTTTGATTGTTTTAATTGTGTTTGTCGTATACAGTAAAAACATTATGATTTGGATGTTTTTTTAATTCAGAAGAATGACATAAGGGATTTTGCTTCTAAACCGTGCGAATTAGGAGAAAATATCAAAGAACAAAAATTGTAGGATTTGATGAGATCTATAAAAAAATTTCAGACACGAATTTCGATAACTTGTATCGTTACGAAGATAACGGCTAAAAACTATTCTGAGAATACAAATTGGAATTAGAAAAATGACTTTCACCGCTAAAGTATGCGATTCATTGGAAAAATACAAGATAGAAAAAATGTAGGTATAATTGAGATGCATAAAAAAGCTTCTGGGGACAGTTTCGATAACTTGCACCAGTACAAAGTTGAGAGCGAGAATCAATTTTCAAAATATGAATTCACGTTGATTATGTCAGCTCCATGAAATTCGAAGACTTAAAAATTCACCAGTATTATTTTTGTAACGGTAATTCATGAAAGCTTTTGATCACAGTTGAAATTGGGTACTAGAACGTTCATTTCAGGTCACTGACTCATCGCCTAGTACACCGCTGGGGTTGTTTTCAGAACTGAGTCTAGCCGCTACTAAAATCAATTTCAACGAAATAAGAAATTGTAATGACTGCGAATAGATGCTCAAATTCATTTCGTTAAATTTATAAAGGTCATTAAACCATAATTTCAAATTCGAATTTTTGTCCTCTCCAAATTTCCTTAATTAGAAAAATCTCGCGAATTATTTTTCACAAAGTTCGGAGATACAAGAGGCTACTAATAGTTTTCCTTGAACTTTTCAGGGGAACCCTAAAAGACAAAGACTTGAGTGATAGCCGCAGCGTCTGAGTAGCAACGACGATAAGTATCATCATCCTGCAGTTGTACTCGGCGATCGTGATGGTGGACACTGCAGCAATGAATGCTTTTATAGTAGCATGCAGCATGTGCATGGGGATATGACTATGCCCGTAACATACACAGAATGTAGATATACAGAAGTGGGGATTCCCCTGATCTAAAATTATACATTACTCGTTGCATTTTGTCTAGACGTATGTACGCCATACGATGCGGTATCTTTATTTGTGTACATCAGACGTGGAGATTCCTTTCCAGAATTTATTTTTGGGTATATACAATAAATTAATGTAATAGCCACAGATTCGTTTGTACGGAAAGAAAAAATTATACGTATGGTGGGAATTCTTATCAGAGATGTCTTCCTGCGTCAGAAAAGTTGCTCACTGAAAAGACATCTCGAAGTTATCTTCTCACCATACAGTCGTAAAGCATCAAGCTTCAAATACTTCTTAAAGAAGTCTTTTGGCTCGAAAATCGGTTAAAAGTCGTCTAGAAGTCATCTTATTCATAAAAAAAAATGTCCAAAAGTATATTACAAGACTACTTTTCATAAATTTATCCATCTGTCGACACTAAAATAGTGTATTATTGTGTTACAAGTGTGAAAAGTGAAGGAAACACGTGAACTTTCCGCACTGGTGTCTTACTTTCTGCACTGCTCGGAAATGATGTACTTTTTACCGAGGGGAAAATAAAGCAAGATTTGAGTGACACATCAACTCCGAGGGTTGAAATAATTCATTTAATTCAACATAATTCTTTTAATTACGATTCATTCAATTTAATTCAACTCAATTCGGGATCAATTCAGATTAATTCAACCTCATTCGTATTAATTCGGATTAGGTAATTAAGATTATTGCAGAATAATACAACTCAATTCAACCGGATTCAACTTAATTCAACTCAATTCAACTCAATTATTCCGCTCAATTCAACTTAATTTAAGTCAATTCAACTCAATTCAACTTAATTCAACTGAATTCAACTTGATACAACTTAATTCAACTCAATTCAACTCAATTATTCCGCTCAATTCAACTTAATCTAAGTGAATTCAACTGAATTCAGCTCAATTCAACTTGATTCAACTTAAGTCAATTCAATTCAATTCAACTTAATTCAGCTCAATTCAACTCAATTCAACTCAATTATTCCGCTCAATTCAGCTCAATTCAGCTCAATTATTCCGCTCAATTCAACTTAATTTAAGTCAATTCAACTCAATTCAACTCAACTTAATTCAACTCAATTCAACTTGATACAACTTAATTCAACTCAATTCAACTCAATTATTCCGCTCAATTCAACTTAATCTAAGTGAATTCAACTCAATTCAGCTCAATTCAACTTGATTCAGCTCAATTCAACTTGATTCAACTTAATTCAACTCAATTTAACTCAATTATTCCGCTCAATTTAACTTGATTTAAGTCAATTCAATTCAATTCAACTTAATTCAGCTCAATTCAACTTGATTCAACTTAGTTCAACTTAATTCAACTCAATTATTCCGCTCAATTCAACTTAATTTAAGTCCATTCAATTCAATTCAACGCAATTCAACTTATTCCAACTCAATTCTCTGTCAATTCAGTTAATTCTCAATAATTCAGTTGATTCTTCATCAATTCAGGTAATTCTCATTGATTCGAGTGAATTAGGAATTATTCCATGGACTATATTAATAGTACGTCAATTCAACGAGTTATTTTCCCCTCGTTTTTCACGCATTATATAATGAAATAAAAATACTTGGAGATATCGACAAGTATTTAATTTACTTGTATCAAATTAAAGTAAAATTAATTTCTGAGAAGTCTGTCGTTTCATGTTCATTAAAAATAGAAAAATTATTCCATACGGTTTTAACGACTTTTTTTATACTTTTGAACACTTTTTCGATTCTGTATCGTCTCGGGATTCTCCTTTTTCTCATCCTCCCTCTCCTGTTTCAATAATAAACGAGCAGTTTTTAGTATAAGGTGTAAGTACCAAGTGTGACGTAGTAGGAAGTGAAAGTCACGATACGACACGTACATACATACATACACGTACTGGTAAATCGGTATAGCAGCTATATTCAGTCATTGTTTATAAGAACCGCATCCATTTCCGTGCTAACGAAACGCGGTATGAAGTTTGTATCCATGTTTGTTAATTTTATATATTTTTTTTTTTTTTTTCATCACGCTGCACTACTGCAGGTACTTTTCATAACCGATCATATCACATCACTCAAGGCCAGAGGAAGACTCTAAACAATCTTTCATCGGGTTATGTATATTCATATTCGTATTCATATGGGGCTGTCCACGTCAATTCACCTAGCCTCCAGACCACAACTTTTTTGATTTGCTTCGTAATGTTTTCTATTGTTGCCCTTGCTCTAAAACATTTTTCTGAATTTTTTCAGATTTTTAAAAAATACCCTTTGTGAGTTATGATTTTTTTTCGACCAAAAAGAAGGACCATTTTTAAAAATCTGAAAAAATTTACAAAAATCCTCTGACTGACGTAGAACTGTCTCCCATTTGCGAGAATGTGGAACGACTTTTTTATATATTTTTTAAATATTTTTTTACGAATTGATTGGTTTTTTTATTTTTTTTTATTTTAAGTAAACACTACACCCACGACTTTTATCCTTTCTAGATTTGCCAGCACTATTTTCGAATTATACGAATGGGAAGAAATTGGTATTCAACTGCTCAGTTACTAGAACAATTATTACGATCCAGTATTCATTTTGCTCCAAGGATAAAATGTGGAAAAAATTGGTCGTTTCAGCTCGTGTTCATCGTTTCTGTGATATACACTTTGAAACAAACAATTTTTTCCACATTTTATCCTTAGAGCAAAATGAATACTGGATCGAACTAATTGTTCTAGTAACTGACCAGTTGAATACCAATGTCTTCCCATTCGTATAATTCGAAAATAGTGCTGGCAGATCCAGAAAGGATAAAAGTCGTGGGGGTAGCGTTTACTTAAAAAAAAAATTCAAAAAAAATCAATCAATTCGTAACAAAAAATATTTAAAAAATTCGTTCCACATTCTCGCAAATGGGAGACTGTTCTACGTCAGTCTGAGGATTTTTGTGAATTTTTTCAGATTTTTAAAAATGGTCCTTCTTTTTGGTCGAAAAAAAATCATAACTCACAAAGGGTATTTGTTAAAAATCTGAAAAAATTCAGAAAAATGTTTTAGAGCAAGGGCAACAATAGAAAACATTACGAAGCAAATCAAAAAAGTTGTGGTCTGGAGGCTAGGTGAATTGACGTGGACAGCCCCATATACACTATGGACGTACGTGGAGCCGATGTTGGCCGGTTTTGTTCACACCGCCATCTACGAGGCGATGTTCAAACTGTTGATTGATGCTTTTACCGCGAGACAGATTGTCGAAGTCATAACTCCGATCGGTATGGTACTGGGACGTTGACATTTTACAGAAGTCAAGGCATCCCTGAGTGCTTCAACTTCTGTGAATCGTCATGGGGCAAAAATAAATTGTACTTTTTGAGAAAATCGAATCCGAATCTGATCGCTTTCTTTTTACATTATCGCCGATGTCTTTGCGAATTCACAACCGATCTTGAATAACTTGAATTTTTATGAAAAGTTTGTGTTTTTTCGCAACAACAAAAAATATTGAGCTTGCGTTTATACTGACACTAAACATTTGCTTTTTTTTAAAACTTCCCGCTTCTCTATTCTGACAATGAGTTTGACACCTGAGTACTTTTCGAATTTTTTGAATAGCGAAATCCTTGAAAATACAATAAGAATGACGATATCTTGAGAACAGATAATTACGGAATGGACTAAAATTTGGTACCGCATGGTTTTTTGGATCGCTGATGACGAATCCTAAGTCAGATTTGCGAAATTGGAAATCGCTAATCCCATTTACTGGTAAAAAAACTGAAAACATAAAAAAAAATTGGTACTCGAAAGTTTTTTGGGTCGCTGATCACGAATCCGAAGTCAGATTTGCGAAATTCAGAATAGCTGTAAACAAGCTTGTTTTAGTTTATAATACATTTCGATTACGCGTGAATATATTTCCGATTTGTTAATAAGAAATGAAAGAGGGATTCTTCTGGTTTGACTTGAAACAAAGATTATCCAAAATCTATCCAGACGTTCATATTTTATTGTTGTGTTTAAAAATCTCCTGGTTTTTTGAATGACCTCAAAAGAAGGCAACTTCTGTTATCAATTGTTTCCTCATTGGAATAAAATGTATAAAATTGACAATAAGCAGATTCGCTATTGCGTCTATCTTATACTCACGGGTACAGTGTCGGTGATATCGCTATAAGCGATGATTACAGCGAGTTATAGGGAGCGTTCAAAAAACCGCTAAGTGTCTTTAAGTGAAGCTTAAGTGATTGCCACTTCGGTCTGTACCCATCGCGTGCGTGTTAAGTTAGCATCGATACAAGGTTCTACAAGGAGGATGTAGAATTTCTAAATTCCGTACCTGTAATCTACTTTTTAGAGTTTTTTCAACTTTTTTTCCCCAATTTTTCAACTATTTAAAGCTATCGAAGTGAAAGAATCACTCAAGGGAAGATTGAGTCTTCACTGGATTCGATTTTTGCTCTTTTTAACATCGTCGAAGTGACTGCTGAGTCCATTGGAATGTATTCTCACTCTAAGAAATGTAGAGAGTAAATTGTGCGTTGACACTAAAACCTTATTCTGTCGATTCCGAGTCGCTCGGACATTTTATTCTCTACATTTTCAAGTCAAGTTTCGAATTACCGGTTGAAAATAGCCAATCATAAACATCGACGATCTTGAGATGCAGTTTATGTCCGCTCTGCTCGTACATGCTTCGGTTTCTACTAATGATAAACCGCTTTCTGACTCGTGTAATAAAGTCGTTCCTTCACTTTCGTTTTCCAAGGCATTAGAATCTAGATAAAAATTCATTTTCCATTTCTCTTTAACGAGTTGCTCTGGACAAAATCTACATCTACTGGATAATTATCAAGGAAGGAATTCTTCGGATACGGTAATCACAGGCAATTTATTACCATGCTCTTCGATACTCGATCGTTTCAACGTGGTGAAACGCACACTTTTCTATTATTAATATCATCAAGATAAGTGTAACGTGTTCCAGTTGCTGACACCTCGATACCAGCAATTATTGACACTCTCATTTTTCTCTAAACCCCGGGAATTAACGATAGAAATTTTACACACAGCATAGATTTTTTTAATTTTGATCGCTTTGATCGCCTTTTGAAACCCCAGTTTTTTTTCTTCTGTACTATTTCTTCTTTCTTAGATTTGACAAAGTAGATTTTCACTCATATCAGTAGGAGAATCGAATAACTGATGATCAATCTCGTATAACAATAAAATTCTGAAAGCCAATTATCTCTTATGATGAGAAAGTAATATATGAGATTATGTTACATATTTTGTTCCCACAGCAGGATGGTGGGAATCGAATCCTCTTCTAATTGCATAAAAGTCATTTCCTAGTCGAGAAATTCAGCAAGTCGTCTTTTTACGCCGAGACAACCACAGTCAAACATGCCATGACGGTTTTCTGCGTCCCTGTAGCTATAGCCGCATGCCATGTGTACAAATTCATTCGTCGAGAAAGTACGACTCATTCTCAATCCTAAAGCAAGGTTGGGCAAGAGCAAAGGCCCCTCTCGTATTAGGTTGGGTTAGGTTAGGCTAGATTAGAGTCAGAGGTAAAGGTAGATGTGAGACACGAGTTGTGTCTCCTCCTCCACCTCCAGCTTCGCGATGAACACGCTTCAGGAACGTGACCGTGAAATCAATGCGGATTAGGGTTCCACTCTTTTCCTCATTTCATTTTCTTCAAACCTGATACTGTTCGACCATTTCTTTGTCATTCAACGGTCGCACGGAATCGTCCACGACACGTCTTTGTATCAGAACTATTTTTGTGGTCATGACGTTCTTCGTCATTGGCAGCGAATGCTCTTTATAATCGTGTGTTTGGGACTAAGAAGAGTCCTAAAATATTTTGGGAAGTTCCGAGACGTCTTAGAATACTTTGACTGGTCTTGCAGACATGTTCCAATATTTTGGCAGTTTTCGAGACATCTGGAAACCCTCTAAGAAGTCTTGAGGACGTTTTGAAATATTTGTAAAATCCTTAGAGGCATCTCAAATTCTTTCAGGAGTCTTAATAACGTCTTAGAATACTTTCAGCAGTCTCATAGACATTTTAATATACTATTCAAAGTCTCAATGGTGTCTTAAGAGTCGATTTAATACATAAAAAGTGTTCAAGAACGTCTCAATGAGGCCTCACAACGAAATTGAATACATGTTCCGTCTCCTCTAATACGTCTGTGAGGCACCTTATGGCAGGACTAGAATGATAAATGTCGTCTTAGGTCCTCTTGAAGGACGATGCGGACAACAAGAATGCAGTAAAATCGTAACTTCAACAAGTTTTCGCAACGTCTTACATATATCGTGAATCTCAAGACGACTTGACCTCTTCCCGGATATAGTCACGTATTTTTTCGACGAACGCCTTCAAATTTCCGGTCAACCTTTGATTCATTATATCGATACTTTTATCGAATTTCGAATCACCAATCGCAAAAAGATATCAGTCTGCACTATCTCGAACATATTTGCACACAGATCGTGTCTTCCGGAAGTATTTTGTTCAAATTTGTATCGAATACCGCGGCTATTTATGACGTCTTTGAGTCGTCTCTGAACAAACAAACAAAAAAACCAAACGAGTACAAAAACACTGTAGTCTGTATTCGATCGATGTCTGTAAGTACAGTCTTCCGGATAAAGTTTTACCGTTTGTTTTTTCTCAGGCGTCTTTGACCCTGAAGAAATTTGAAAGACGTCAAACCTGAGAACATTTTTTTCGTTTTTTTTTGTACATCCTCTCACATCAAACACGCTCATGTATATCCATCCATCCATTCGTACCTATAGAGCGTATGTACAGTAAAACGTGTTCGGTTGGAATATAACTGTACCGGACGTAGGTAGCTGTAGCTGTAGGTAGGTAAGGCAGCCGGTGGCCCCTGCTGTTGTTGTTCACTAACAACCAAAGCCACTAACCTATTCCTACCTCCATCATTCCTTACCGGTAGGAAAGAGAAGAAAAAAAAAAGAAAAAAACTAACCAATACCTGATCCAACCTTATGGAGAATTTCATTTCTCTGAACATATATCAGATGCTCTAAATGTGGATTACTTACTAACTTAATAGCCTGTTTTAGGTTATGAAACGACAGTAAATAACTGAACGTTCCTTGGCCCAATTGAGGGCATACCAACATTCATATATCTTCGAATATCCAAGTCCACGGAAGTGAATCGCAAAATACAGCTTCTTAGCGGAATTCTACACGCGATTCTGGAGAGATACGTCCGAAAATATTTTGGATTTACTCGAAAATGAAGGAATGGCATACTATCATGACTTCGTGGAAACCATGCCATTCCTTCATTTTGTATAGTAGATTCAAAATATTTTTGCACTCATCTGTTCAGAATCATTTGTAGATTTCCACTAAGAAGCTGTTTTTTGTGATTTACTTGTGTGTACTTGATATTCGGAGATATCTGGACGTCGGTAAGCATGCCCTTAATGACGTTAACATATGCGAAAGTACCGATTTTTAGGTCTATCAAAAATAGCAATTATTCTACTTCATTGTTTTTCTGTGGTGAGAAAAATCTAAAACTCAATTATTATCCGCAGATATTGAATCAGTGCTTCGTAAAAATACAATTAATCATCAACCAATGTGTATCAGATGGTACCGGCTTGTCCATATAACTGTGAAAAGAATTCCAAAACACATTTTAAATATCTTTGGGACAACATTCAGTCTTGTTATTAGTTTCGTTCTGTCTGGGACTAAAACTTTTGATTGTGAATCATCTTCACGCACGTTAGTACATCACGTTGATAATGATATCATGACATTATCGTCAGGTTGAGCATGAAGAAAGGGAAAAGTGAAGACGTTGTGGTCAACAACGTCTGATAATGTGATTAAGGTCCTTATCGCTGATGTTGGCTGTTAATAAGACGAGGATTAAGACCAAGCACGTAAAGTGTTAGCAAAAATAACCACCGTATCGTTGTTATGAAATGTTACGGAAAGCAGGATAAAACCAGGGTAAATTCGTAACTAAGGAACAGTCCGAAGTTTTCTAATTTCAAAATCGAGAAACTACTTCAGACTGTTAAATCGTTGGGAATTCACCCTGTATCTGTTCTTTGAATTATAATAATTTACCAAGGAGTCATCAGCATTTTCACCACTCATAGCAGTGCGGATCTACAGAGAAAGGAGCGCCTCTTGATTGATCCTCCTTCTGAATAATCCAAAATTTTCTCCTCGGATGATTTATCGTTGATTATTGAACGACCTTCTTTTTCTACCCTTGTCATTATGCACCCTAGTTCCATTATTGCGAGGCTTATCGTGTCCCCCAGACTCCGATTGACTAGGAGAAAATTTATCAAGCCAGCAGCATCATCTCATGGCTAATCGAGGGACCTTCTGTCACTGTGAATTCAATTATCGAAACCACTGTCACTGAAATCACTGTGACACTGTATAATTTACTACTTTCTCGCATGAGTATCTCAAGCTTGAAGCACTTTCGAGGCCATTTCGTTTGACAGTTTTTCACGTGTAAACTTTCGTGTATTATAATTAAATTGCACCGTTTTTTTTTGTTTTTTTTGACGTTATTTAATTTTTTTGGAGTATTTCCTTTCGGTTTCTGGCAACTGGTGGTTTTTTTTTTTTGTTGTGTTTTCTAAAATGGCCAGACCATTGATCACGAGGTCGAGTTACGATGCTTGAATTGAACTTATCACATTTGATTTGTACCGTTTAGCATTATGCCAGAGACGTTCTTACACTGTATTCTGATTCTGATACGAGTGGACGCCATTCCCTTAGTTCTTCTCGCAACTCCCTCCATGTTACATTATTTTTCCACTCCACACGCTTAACCAGCCGACAAGTGTCACAGTTTTTGGTATACCGTTTCTACAGGCATTTTATACACCTGCCGCCATCTCTTGGTCGTATTTATTATCACGTTTTATGATCCACAGTGAAAACGTTGATGTGTTAAATCATGTAATTTTATGAATTTATCATATATTTTATTTTGCGAATTCAAAGGAATATGTGAAAAATCACATAACGAATCATACATGCATGGCTTATCAGTTATAATATATCAAAAATCGTATGATTATCCCGTGATTTTTTATATAATTGTTCAAATTCACAATCTAAATTATATGATAAATTAGTCTTGACATTATACAATCTATCACATCAACACTTTCAGTAGGGTCGTCGATCTTTGATAAGTAATTATCCAACATTTTTCATGTTTCAATCAATGTATTATAATTGAGCGAATTACTTCAAAGAAAGTACATAAAAATAAGTAAAATTAGATGCAACAACTTATTTTCTGTACATTCCAAAATGGTTTTAATTTACGAAAAGAAAGGAATTTTTTTTTTGGACTCGAAAAGATGGAATTATATTTTAGAGCAAACCAAAAACCTGTGTGGTTATCAATTTTGATCAAAATGCGAATATTTTTGGATTTTTTTCTTGTCCACCATATTGAAATTTGGAAAATTTTACTTAAGATTCAATATTGTTGCAAAGGATCAACTGAAATATTCTTTCAAAAATCCAGAACACGACACTTACAACTAATAAACTGTAATTGGAACAAGAAAAAAAAGCTCTTTCTGAAGAACATCATTCGATAGTATCAAAATTTATCAATGAAATAAATAATCTCAAAACATACATACCTACTCGAAGGTTGCAGAGCGTTTTTCTAGAGATGTTCATTTTCCAGTCCTGCCCAATGAAAAATCCTGAAAATTTGAATTTTGATCTACGAATTTTCCTATACAGACAGAAGAATCACAATAGGGGAGGGGGGTTCGCCTATACATGTAACAAATACACGTAACAGTTAATCAATTAAACGAGTAAACATACACTGAGATATGAAAGTAACTAATTGAATTACTCGGAACCAACTATAAATATGACAAATTGAATATTGATATTAATAGAATACAGCATCAGCCAATTTTAAATTCATAACTGAAGCATCAATGACTCGAATTGACTGATTTTCATTAAAGACGAAAAACATGGATAAAAGAAGTGAGCAAAAAAATGTTTCACATGTGTTTTTCGATGAATTAATTCTACTTTCACGAACGTAAATCAGTCTAAAGTATCTTGAATTTAAAATTCACAATATCCAGTTCACTTGAGCCACTGATTGAGTTACTGCATCGAATGCACTAAAAAAAGTACGAAATTGAACAAAGAGGAAAAAAAATGTGGAAAAAATCAATAAATGAATATGTAAATAGAAACAAAAGATGGATGGAACTGACAAATAGACACTTTGGAAGAGACATGTACATAACACAGAGAGAGAGAGAGAGAGACATTTTTCCACAACATTTAATAAAACGCTAATAATCTAATAATTGTGATTGAATTTTTTTCCTTTTTTTTTTAATATAATATATATATACGATTTTCTCCCATGTGTTTGTGTGTGTGTGTGTGTGAGTATGTGTATGTGTGTTTGTTTTTTGTTTGCTTTTTCATACTCAAATATAATAATAATAATAATATGTGTAATATATATATATATATATAATGTATTTATATATAATAATGTATGTACTCTAAAAGTAACTATATTATTACAATATTAAATTACATAATACCTTTATATAATGATGTTTATTGTTAATTTTCATATAATTATTAATTTTTATTTAATAATAATTATTCTTATCGTCAGTTATTCTCAATTATTCAATCAATTAGTGTAATAATTGGGATTTTGCTTCGATTTTTTTTTTCATTTTCCTTTTTGCAATTTTTATATGGGCGATAACGTACAGAAACTAAAAATAGGTAGGCGATATTTTTTCTTTACTGTTAGAAATTCTAATTACAAAAGGATAAAGGCAATTGAAATCTATTATTTTTGCTATACTTAACGTAGCAATTTATACCTTAGCATGGATGACGACGTCAGAACGTATTAACTTTCAAATCGTTTTATTTACTTCAATATTTGCTTCGATTGATGAAAGAAAAAATATTTCCTAATCATTTTTTACTCAAATTAGCAAAATATGAACTTCGAATGAAAAAAAAAAATACGTGCAAAATCTCAATTCTATCGTTATATGTATGTGTATGTACATATATTTTTATTCATCTCATCAATTTTATTTAATCACGTGGAAGCGGAGCTGAGCTACCGGGCCAAGCATCGTCTCGCTGAATAGCACCGCCTCGATCAATCAATTGACCACAATAAAGAAATTAATTTGATTAATTCTACAGAAAATTTTGTCAATCCGAGATTATCAGGCTTCATTCTGTACTGTAAATAAATTACAGTGTCATTGAAAGAATTTTTTCACATGCTGTCGGACTCGAGCGGGACGAGTGACCACGCGCTACACCCCCACGATTATCGCACTGTATAAAGTTGTTAATTATTATATTTACTTATTACTTATTTATTATTTATTTATATATGTAATAACTATGTTTTATTTTAGATATATTTTTTTAATCTCGATCAGCATCTCGCTACCATTCGGGAACATTTTTTTTTTCATATAGAAGAATTCAGCGATATTCGTTTTCTCATACTTTAAGAAGGCAACAAAAATTTTTCGTGAAAGTCCAAAAAATATAAAATAAAAATAACAAAATGAGGAAGAGGAATTTTCTGAATTTTTATAAATTACTTAACCGAATCGTATCGGTGGTGCAGAATTATTTTTCAATCTTACAGATAAAAAAGAACAAAACAATATGAACCTAAAACAGAAAATAATTTCCTCTGTTTGCTTGCTTGAATTCTATAATCATCCAACAATGATTAAAACCGAAGAAAACCGTTTTCGTTACTAAGAAAGTTTCTAGTATCGTGATTCCCTCTTTCGGACAAGAATCAACGCCGTGATCATATCGACGGATCTAAAATGTCGGATCGTCGTGTCTAATAATGGAATTTATTATCTCTCATATGATGAACGTACATACGATGAATGTTCATAAACTTCACTTAAAAGTTCAGTCTGATCACCGCACGTTGCTGATACAACTGTATCCACGACCCAGAACGGAACGGATTGCTTACGCAGAGACAGTCTCTACCATAGACTTTTTAATAATCTCCCCAAAGTTTTCGTCGCAATCTTCACCCGGGACATTGACGCTCTGTCCATTCCCGTTCCTCTCCTCTTCGACTCCAGAACTCTCTTGGACCTCGATACTCTTCTCGACTGCGTCGCCCTTCCCATTCGACGGTCCACTTTGGTGATAAGCAACGTGGCTCTGAGTGGGTTCGATCTCTCCGTAGTACGAGTACCTCCCAGCCAGCAGCTCCGAGAACGGTTCAAGCTTTGCGATGCTCTGGTGGTGCGAGGTGCTCCCGACGATCAGTGGCTGCACCGAGCTCAAGTTAGTGTACTGAGACGGGGCTCCGTCCTCAGGGAAGTTGGCTTCGTAGACATTTTGCGTCTGATGACAACCGGCCATCACACCTTCGTTCACCCCGTATCCTCCGTAGTGGGGAAAGCCCGGGGCTCCGTGGTGCTGCTGCTGAAACTGCGGATGATGAAACTGCCCTCGTGAGGTCGAGGGCAAGGTCTGGTACCCAGGATAGTCCTGATAGGTGTTTTGCTGAAACTGCTGGATCCCCGCAGGGTTGTTTACTGGCCCATGGAAGGAAAAAGGCTGTCCAAACTCCCCGGGGTGAAGGAGCTTCCGATGATGACTCTGCTGCGTCGGATCCGTCTCTTCGCTCGTCGGATAGCAGTCATCGCGGATGGCGTAGAGGTCGAGGCTGTCTTCCCTCGTACCTGGGATCTCGGGTTGCGGAGTCGGGTAGTGAAGCGTGGTGAAGCCACTTCCGTTCATTCCGTTTACGCCATGCATGCCGTTTATGCCACAGGATCCATTAGCTACCTGGTCCTGCATCCCAGAGACCGGAAGACCTCGCAAAGGACCTTGAAGAGGAGGTGCGTCCAGGTCACGGAGCTCCCCGCAATCCTCGTCGCGGTGTTTTTTCTCCAGCTCCAGGCGCATCAGAGTGTGGATGAAGTGAGTGCGGACACGGACAGGGTTGAACTCGATGCGGCCGGAGCTGTTCGCGCAACCGTCGCGGGAACAGCCACACGGAAAACCCGCTCGGTCGACCTTGAAGGAGTGAAATCACTGTTACAGATTTTTGAGACCGTCGAAGACTGTCTTAAAACTATTGGATCAGTAGAAAGTCAAATTTGGATTTGATGACGTAGAGTTCTGATTATTTTTATAGAATTTTGTAATTATTTTGTAGATGGTTTTGAGCCCATATTTCGGGTGTGTCTAATGGCATAAGATCGTATGTTCCGAAAATGTAGGTTTGGTGGCAGAAGGTCGTATAACTATGTCGTTTTCTTGTGCCAATCGCCATTAAAGTATTCAAAACGTGTAGAAAAGTCGAAATCCGTTGAAAAAACATAATCATGGTCGAAGATCGTTTTTTTTTTGGGGGGGGAGGGGGGTATTTTTTTACAAACAATAATGGTAAAGGGTCGTTAGCAACAATTTTTTTCATCTTGCAAATGTCACACAAACCTTTGGAATGTGTAGATTAATCGATATATATTTACCAAAAATTCGAAGAAAACACGATTATGGATTTGAAAAAAAGGACAACCCAACGGTATAAGATCGTAAGCGGAAATTTTTTAAACTTTGATGTTCATCGATACTCGTAGAAAGTACATTCTTTGGAACAGTCAATAACAAGAGAATTCTCTGATTAAGGTATAAAGTCATTTTCAGCACCTTTCTTTATTAATTTTTTTTTTTCAAATTCCGGAGAACCATGCAACATCGATCATCAAATGGAAATTGTATTTTATCTCAATTTTTCAACCGCAGAATAAGAAAAAAAACACTACGAAACAAACCTAGTAGTATGAAGTCGTAAGTGTTCCACATACGACCTTATATTATTAGTTTATCAGCTTTGTTCCTTTTGGAACAATTTTTGACGAAAGGATTTATTCGAGAGACTAATTCGAGAGACTATTCTCATCGTATTTTCACTATTCTCGCAAGAAATGCAAAGAAATGAATATCGATATAGGCACGTACCTCCAGGTAGCACACCTTATCCTAACGTTCACTATCCCTGAACCCATTCTAAGTAATCAACAATAGCGATTTTTTTATATTATCTATCGTTTGACTGTTCAGAGGACATTCGTGAACTTTTTTCCAGGGTATAGTCAACTAGTGGCTTGATATAAGACAGTCAAGACGTTTTACAGTCTACATTGAGTCCATGAAGGGACAAAAGTGTGCTACCTGGGACCGTTTACCTTTCCACCTGGTAACATAATGTCTTATATTGGCAGATACGTCTTTATAAACACACGATTTGCTTTCATACGATTCAAGTGACTTCGAAAGATTTTACGAGTAATTAGTAAAGAGTCTAGTCTAATTGTTGTAACACGTTTTGTCTTCAGGATTCGGACCACATTTAGACGTCAAAAAGGGTTGCATACGTCGTCTTCACAACAACTATGAGCCAACCTTTAGTCTTGTTTAGTTCTTCTGCTGCCTAGGTAACCCCTTCAACCATGGGGACAATTGTTACTTTCTCTGTTCACCCGAGCAAAATTTTTGTAGGACTTGAACGTTCCCAAACGAATTTGGGCCGAATTTAGAAGACATTAGGATTTCACAAAGTCTGTCCGTCATTTGGTACAAAATCATCAAACACTAAAAAACTTGTCACACCAAAATCTATCATCTCTTGATATAACATGATTGCAACTCACCTGGCACTTGACGTGCGCTCTGCTGCAGGGGCAGCTTTCAGGATCGCAGTACCCCTTGCATCCACATCCACAGTGTTTCCTGCTTGCCCTGATATCCCTGCACTCGTCCTTCTCCACGGTATCAATCTTCTGTACTCCAGCAGCCCTGAGGAGGGCTCGCCTCTGCCAGGTTGGCACGGGGAGCAGGAAGTAGTAGCTGTCGATATCAAGTTCCTCGGTATCGCTGGGTTCCTCGTCGGTATCGTCGCTAGGATCCTCCGAGCTGGACGCCGCCTCAACGACGTTATTCGCGGCTCTTTCGGACCGCAATTGCGCAAGCCTGGCGCGGTGGATCCGCCGCTGTTCGGCCGCGTGTTCCGTGAGGGAAAATCGTTCGGCGTGAGTGTGCGCCGCGCTCATACCCAGCGTGCTTCCACCCTGAGGAAACAAAACGCGGGTTACGATCGTCCTGACAATTCTTCGTCAATGAGCCAGGGTATTCCGCACCTGTGATGGAACGCAGGTGAAACCCTGCGCCCTGGGGAAGTAGTAGACGGTCACCGCGTCGAACTGAATGTTCCGTTTCTTCTTCTGCGACTCCTCCGAGTTGCTTCTCTTCGGGTTAGGCTCGCCCTCCATGCAGTCCGTGAGCCTCCTCTTCAGGTTACTCTTCGGCGGGCGGCGCATCGCCGGGAGTATCGGGTTCGTAGAAAGAGCGGGCCTCTGGACTTCGCACGATCCCAATGTCTCGGATTCTTCAGCACCTGCACGGAAAATTGTTTTTGGTAACGAATATTGCCTCAACATGGTGATTGGCAGTACTCGCAAGCATTCTACCAAATGAAGATGGAGAATGTTGATGTCTTCACATTATATGAAGTACATTCAGTGACTTGAACTAAACTATTTTGTTGAAACGACAAGATAATGCCAACAAAATAATTTTTAACGATCAACAAGACGATTCTGGTCCGATTCGTTGTACCAACACGGAATGATGAATAATGGCAACAATTTTTTTTTTGTATGCAACTACGAAAATTTGCCAAGATGACATTTTGTTTGTTGCTCTAACCGAATTAATTTCGAATGTGGTCGATATCTCCCTTTCATAAATATCTCCACGTATTTCCAACATTTCCCGATGTCTCCCAACATTTCCGGCCCTTCGTACACCAGATTTAGTTTGTGATTCACCCCTCGATGTTTCGTTACGCCATCTGGATGAACTACTGAGATTGGGTCGTTTTTATTCAGACCAACTTACAGGGGGACACATAAACGACATACTGTCAGCGGTTCAAATTCTGTCACCAGGTAAAACCACGGCCCTATCAAACATCGCAATAGCATGAATAATGTAACTTATTGCAACATGTTGACGATTACAATGTGCTGAAGCGATCAATACCATACTGAAAATGTTGACGTGATAAATCATATAATGTTATGGACGAAATCATCACATCATCCATCGTATGACTTATAATGTAAATCTGAATAAATATGTAAAAAAATCACATAATAAATCATATAGGTACGACTTATCAGATACAATATAAACCAAGTTACATGATAAACTATATGGTTGACCGTATGATATTTGATACATTATATCTGCAGATGATACATGCCTACATGATTTGTTATCTCATTTTTCATATATTTGTTCAAAAGTCACAAGATAAATCATTTGATGAATGACACGATGATTCCATTCATAACATTACATGATTTATCACATCAACATTTTCAACTTATCATTTTTTCTTCTCTCAGAATATGGTTTACGGTGTGTAGTAAAAACCATGCCAGCAAAGTTCTCATTACTATGTTCTTTGCACCGTAGCAGCCATTAGGATGTTATACGTAGCAGACATATCATCATGTAAACATCACAAGAAGAACGAAAATGGCAAAATTACAAGTCACATAGATACTATGTTGCTTTTCGTCATTAGAAATATAGCAATTACTATTTCCTACGTTATTTTCTTCGTGTACTACAGTGAATTACGGGGTAGATTGGATTCTCAAGTTACGTTCCGCGGTTATTCGTACTATAGATAAAACTGAAGCTAGCAGCCATAGTTAGCACCTGAAAGTTCAGAATTCAATTCAAATCAGACAATGAGGCCCAAAATATTGTGCAAAGTGAATACTTTCACAAATATAAAGACACGGATCTCTACTATGTCATTCCATTCCAGAGATGCTAGAAATGTTTGGCTGTCATTTATGACTGTTAGCTTCAGCTTCATGGACCATAAACCAAAAAAACTCAGAATTCAAAATGGCAGCTCAAATATGGCCCAAAATCCAAAGGGTGAAAATGGTAACCTCACTTAACTCCCACAAATTGAAATAAATTGTTTCCTTATACAAAGAAGAGACCCGTATTTTTGTTGTTGTTGTTGGTTCGCCCGAAAAAAAGGTTTGGTCTAAAGTGTCACCGTTTGAATGCTCACTCGTGAAAACGAACACATTTTGTCTTTAAAACGCAATATCTTCTGAACGAATGGACATAATCGCACATTCCTGGTCCCTTTCTATCGGGTTATTCGCATTCTTTCGAGATCCGAAGAGCGCGAAGGTGACGATACGACTCTTTTCTAGATAGAAAATAAAATAAAAGAAAAAAGGAAATAAACAATCGGGTTTGGGCTGACTATGAGCCAGCCTTCAAACTTCCCGCTTTTTATTTTGTTCTCAGTTACTTTGAAATTTGCAAATAGGACCTCAGGTTTTTGATCAGTGGTTCAAAAAACCTTCGAGTACCAATTTCCGAGAGATTCCTAATGTTTTTAGTATTTTTCCCGGAAAATTGGATTCGCCATTATGAATTTTGCAAATTTGACTTCAGATTCGTGATCAGTGACCCAATAAACCTATGAGTACTAAGTTTCATCCAAATCCAAATGCTTTTAGTTTTTTTGCAACATCGAACACGCGAAATGAAAATTCTGCAAAACTGACTTCAGATTCGTGATCAGCGATAAAAAAAACCATATGTTACCAAATTTCATTGAAATCCGTTGATTCGTTCTCAAGATATCGTCATTTTTGTTGTGTCTTTTAGAATTCTGTTATTTGAATAGTTCAAAAAGTACTAATCCGATCAGTGCCAAAATCTAATCAGTTCTAAGTTGAAAAAAGCCCCGTCGATTGAGCTCTATTTGATCAAAATCCGCGAACTCGTTCTCGAGATATCGCGCGGACAAAAATGTGGTCACATACACACACACTGAAAATAGTCGGAGGTGATTCTTTGGACCTCGAAACGTGGAGATTTAGTGAAAACTCAACTTTTCATTTTCGGGTTGATTACAATAACTTCCTTTTTTTTCTGAAAACAGAGAAACGGGAAGTTGAAAGAAAACCTGTTTTCCAAAACTAATTTTTTGTTCTCTGATTTTACGGAATATTCAAAGTGATATGACTGCTATGTCTTTTAAACTTCATATTTTTCAGATCCGCAATTTATTTTCCGGCAAAAATGAAAAACGGGTCTTTCCTTCTATCTCTGAAGTTTTTAGTAGCGTCTATCCGATTTGAAATGGATTTGGTTTATGGCGAGGGAATCTTTGCAACTACCGATTGGCAACCTATTCGTTCTTCTTCCGGTTTTGACATCCGCCATTTTGAATCCTACACTTAGATCCGTTTACATCCGTCATTTTCAATGTATCATGGTTCGAGGAATTTATAAACCGTTACAAACCAGTTTTATCCTTCTCTCCGAGTATCTCATCAGGAATCCTGTCCAGAAACGATGTTTCCGAGTCGCTTTCAGGCGCTGGTCCCGGGTTCCCAGTCTCCCCAACGATTTCACCACCCAGTCCAGAGTCGCTTCCATCCGATCTGACCTCGTCCCTGTTTCCAGAGGCGAGAGTAAGGCTTTCGGCAGAGTCTTCGGTGAACTGTTCAGGCTCGATGATCCTCTCGCAAGAGATGATGTCCCTCTGATTCGGGTCTTCGTCCTGCAGCCGCTGGAGGTCTACCGCGATCTCCGCTCCAGAGTTCAGCACCGCTATGGTCGGCTCGGAACTGTCCGAGTCCGTTTCAGTCTCGGGATGGTCCCTGAGGGGGTCGACCTCAGGGCCCTCGCTCGAACTGCACGGACTCGCGATTGGGTATGCTACCACGAAGCTTGGAACGCCGTTCGTGGTATTTGGCGAAGAAGAAGAGGAAGAGGTGAACGGGGAGGAAGGAGCCGAAGAGAAGGACGTCTGGAGCTGAACGTGCGGCACGTTCGCGCCAGCGAAAACGATCTCTTCGTCTTCGGCAAGTTTTTGTATAACGGCAGCATTCTGCTGGGGAAGAACCTCTTCGTCAAAAATGGCGGTTTTGTCCGGTTCGCGATCAGTCCTACCGTCAACAACTAAAATCTCACTTCCACTTGCTTCACCGGCACTTAAATCGTCCCTGACTCCCTCCGGGCCGGGGATCACTAGCTCCTGGCCCCTGATTACTTCGGATTCGCACTTGACCAAGGTCGCAGAACTCGGAAGAGACTCGGCGTCCATTGGCTCGCCGATCAGCCGGGACAGCGCGTCTTCGGTCTTCCCTTCGTCACCTTGCGAAAGGTCCTCTTCAAGTTCGAAGAACGACGAGTCCGGGGTGAGCGATATCTCGCCGAGAGTTCGTTCCCGGAGGCTGACCACTTCCGGCGACAGCCTTCTGACGTCGTTCTTCAGCTGCTCGGCCCTTTCGTCGGATATTTCGACGCCCATCTTCTTTATCGGGAGGAAATCCGTACCGGCTTCTGGCGACGATATCGTCGGTCCTTCCCCATCGATGATCGACGACGGCGTCCCAGTCTCGACCGACTCCAGTGAGTTTGAGTTAGAATCTTCGTGATCCCCCTCGACGCGGTCTGGACCCGGAGGCGATTCCATCTTGCGAGTGCTGCGGGTCTGGAGAAATGAGAAAGAAAAACTGTGGTCAGTTTCCGAAACGGGATATCGAATCTCCTGCCTATCTGCCTTTTCTTAAAACACCGGTGTCGAAAGACTGAAAAAATTGTATGGTAAACAGAGAAGAGAAGCCACGACCAGAGAGACTCCGAGGGATCAATAAGTTCGCGGTACCGTTCCCGCCGCGTTTGGCTACGGTTTTTGTTCCACTGCAAAGCGTATGCAAGATGTTGTCGTGGACTTTTCGAAAAATTATTTCCGATCGATTTGAAATGCAGAAGACAACTTTATTTCGATGTTTTCGTCATTATGTTGACGGACTTCGGAACGAATTCTTCCATTGGTTTCACCCTCCGATACAAACGAAGGACAGAAAGAGACGATACTATATTGATTCTCGAATCTAACAGAAGAGGAAAATTTTGAACAAACGAAAATGAAGGCTTCTGAAACCTGCACAATCACCTTTTCGTGAATCTAGTGTTTATAATGTCCCATTTGATCCATCAGCTGCCCCTTGTTTGATTGTTTGCTTCTTCGTCTGACTTCTTTCGATATTGACTATATATTAAAATCGAGGATCTGTAAGCGTATGTTACAAACAAAAACGGTAGACCCGCGTAGTCTCTTATCGATATCGCCTCCAGCCTGCACCTCAGTTTTCGTTACGTCTCGACCCATATTTTCAATTTTGTTTCCCCTAGTCTTCCGCTTCTTTAGAGTCTCCACGCTCTACTAAAGGCGATAATAGTCACAACTAAGTCTCAACGGCTCTCCAGAATAATTTGGACAAAACAAAGAACTTCGAGTCTCGAACAAGAATTCCAAAGGCAAAAAGTTTCAATAGCAGATGTCTCCGATTCTACAGAACCCAAAAGTCCCTACAGTCTGGCCAAAGTATCGTCAGGCGGTTCGGAAAACAGTCAGTCAAAATATTCAGAGAGTCAGGCTAGCCTCTACTTCGTCCGTCCCGTTCGATGTCTCGGAGTAGAATGACTGCTGAGCAGCGGGTTCAGTTGTCTCGAGCTCGTCTCGGCGCGGCAGAGTGCGGTCATGGGTCGCCTCGGAATGGTTCAACGAACCAAATGGCGCTTCTGCGCAGGTCGTTCCGTTCGCATCTCACTCCTACTCTGCGCATCCGGCTCACCCTCTCTCGCTCTTCCGACCCAACGCGCATGCGCGATCGACTCCTAACTGCCCGAGCTACCATGCACTCACTGCAACACCAGTCGAAAATAACAGGACCACCAACCGAGGCTGGCATTCTCTTTCGCCAATTTTGAAAGGGGCGATCCGACAGCCTCGATCGACGCTGTATCGAGGATCGAAGAACGAGCGACCCTCAGAAGGAGGATCGTGATAAATTTATTTTTTGATCGATCTCGAATTTTCGATTCTATCGAAGAGATGAAAATTCCTTTGTTCGAGAAACGAGTTTCGACAATCTTTTATTGATGTATCGCTTCATGTTTTTTGTTTCCTCTCGGTTGTGTCTCTCGAGACTACGTCAACCGGCGATATTCGAAGTTACGGTACCCACGCACACAGCCGAACCGGCGCAATGTGTGTGAGTAAAGGCTGCGCGTGGGTTTCCCGCTAAAAAGTATAATAATCAATACTAAAGCACGTACACAGGGCACAATATCGCCCTCCGCGTCGGTGTGAGTGCCGATATGAACCTGCCGGCGGCGTACCTGCGTCCATAACCTATAACCTATATAACCCCCACACACGTACGGGGACCGCACTACGGTACACGGGGGCGAAACTTGCGACGTTTACCGAACCGCTCCGAGTCGAGTCGACTCGGCAACGCGCGTCGATATAACCTGGCGATACTCGAGTACACACAGAGATACAGTAGGGGACGCGGAGCCAGGTAATACCACGCGATCTTCAAACTACCTGACCACCTGAACAACAACCCGCGCGCTTTCCCGCCTCACCATATAACCTGGCTACTATCTCGTTTCCCGTTTCCCGCCGCTTGTTCTTCCTCATCTCCCGCCATTATCTACGCCCCCTCCCCTAGCCATAACCTCTTCTCTGTCACTGACCGTCAACGTGCTGCTATATGGCGAATTTTGTTAACTCTTTTGAACCATTCGATCAAAAACGTTTTTCTTTAGACTGAGTGATCATTTCACTCTGGAGAACTAGTTTCCTGAATCTGATCTGAAGTTGGTTAGAATCGTGAAACAAGCTTTTACACATTTCTGAACCAATTAAAGTGTCCGAATGCTCATTTTTCGATTCTAGCCGACTTCACCCTGTACAATCATTCAGTTTGAAATTTTGATTTCTACGTGGGGTAACATTTACCCCGGGGGTATCGTTCAATTGTTCAATACACATTGACACATTAGATAAATGTGTGATAAATATGTGTATGAAACAATTGAACGATATCCCCGGGGTAAATTTACCCAACGTTTATGCAACCGGGCCTCAGTGCAGTAAGTTTATCGAGACTCTTTCATCGATAGTGTATACTATGGTGGATATGCTACACCTCCACCTTATCGAACACGCACACAGAGGTCGACGCATACCGCACCGCATACATACATAATACAGTAGAGGACCGATGAAAGAAAACGGCGGAGCGCTCCGTTCCACTCAACAATAGGGAAACAATATAGATATACTCAACCCTGGATCGGTTGCCTGGCAACCGTCATAGACGTATGTGTATGTACCGTGCGGCGACGAGTGAGGTCGTAGAGTGGGGTAGCGTGGGCCAAAGGACTAAGGGCTGAGGCTGAGGCTGCGGCGACCACGGAGGTGGGGGGGATCTGTAGCGCGGGAAGCGGCTGGGAACGCGATGCAGAGGTGGCGAGAGGTGGTGAGGTGGTGAATCAATGTCGGTTTCCCCGGCAACCCTGGCGCCTCTGATCTTTTCCGCGGACGCGCCACTGACGCTATTGTCGAAGGCTCTACTGTATTCTACTATATTGTTCCATCTCATGAAGCGAGAGACTAGGTCCCATGAGAAGCCAGAAGCCAGCTCTCCAGATCCACGTGCGATCTGAATATACCGAGAAAGATAATCTGCCGATCAAATAAACCGTGGTAGAAAGGGAGACTCGAACAGAGAAGCAGAGAAAATTCTGTATCGATATTTGTGTAAAGATTGATAATCAAAACCGCGATTTCAGTCTTCTGATGATTACAGTTTATTCTGACGGTCGTAATGATAAGAGTATTCATTTTTTTCTGTTTAGATCGTTCCAAAAGTTGAGATTTAGGGATTACTATAGTTAAGAATGATTCCTCTAGTGGTTAAGTTTGGTTAAGTAGATTAGTCATTAGTAGATATGCATAAGTATGGTAGTAGATAAGCGTTATAATATGTATACTGTGAAGAGAGTACCTACTGAAGCACGCAAGCCCGACACTTGGCGGGTACATACAAACTGAATTCTTTTACCCGCCGCGCGGGCCTCCTAGTTGTTTTGTATCCCGTGACGTCAGAGCGCGCAGTGCCGTATGCGCGTGCAAAAATCTACAATTTTAACCGTGGCACGCCGCGGTCCATATTTCTTTGAAACACAGTAAATCAGGCGTGCCGAATACTAGATCCTAGCATTCTCACACCCTGAATAGTGAAAGTAGGTAAACTGTTTCAGAATAATTGTAGAACGAAACAAAAGGTAAACGATCATCGAGGAAATATAGAAGCGAAAGCTGATATTTTTTTCATATCATGGGTTCATGACTATTTCTTATTGTTAGAATATACATCATATTTCATTTACTCTCTGTGACTTGTATTTCTAATCTTAACCCTCGCCGTCGCGCTCTACCGGACGTCATCGTCAGCACTCATCGAGTCCATGACCAACTATTTTGAATTTTTTTCCTTTTCGTTCTCATTTTCCTCCAAGTAGGATTAAAAAAAGCCTACATTCGAGTTGATAGATTGATACGGTCATATACACACGACCGAATGAACAGTACCGATCCAACCTGGTACGACGGCGTCATAAATAAATAACAAGAATGGTGGTAACATCCACGATACTATATCGTGTAGTTTCTATTTTGAAATTGAAAAAAAAAGATAGAAGCGAGTGAAGCAAAAGCTCAAGAAAAAGAGGAAATCATCCCTTTGGAGAAACAAAAAACAACAGAATACTGTCAGCAGCGTTAGTTCTTTTCAAACAATGACGAATAATATCGAAAGTAGAGAGAAAGGAGGAAAGAGTGTTGGACGTGTTGAGGGACCCCGTCATCTGTCAGGGTACGAAGGCAGTGAGCACCAGCAACAATATACAGTCGGATATGAGAGTATGAGTGAAGGGAAACGTGTGATGGTGTGTTGTGTAGAAGCGTGTTATAATCGTGGATATATTACTGACCTTGGTAAAGTCGGTTGGATTACATTTCTCAAAATGTTATAACCTCGTCAAAAATACGACCAGGTTTTTCTACGACCGATAATTATCGGTGCTGTATGTGTATTGGAAAATAAAAAAAATAAACTAACTCAATTTTAGCACTGGTTAAGGCAGTAGGAATCACTCCGTGACGCAGATACCCCCGGCCATCTTGGATTTTACAGAACACCAGCGCCACTCGTTCAAGCTTGCTCAAGTTTCTATAAACTTCACCCACTGTATCATCGGTTGCCGGCAGTCGGAAGTAGATTTCTTTTTTTTTCGCATTAATTTTCGAAATTTTTTAATTCAGAAACTAAGTTTATACCGATATAAAAAATAACGTAGATAATTTCTGGTTGATAATTAACAGCTGGAGTCGAAAAATTTTTGCTATGATTTTTTTTTTACATGTTTGCGTGTACACATCAATGTTGTATATATATTAAATAATTTACGTGACCATATGTTTCTTTAATACATCATACTTTATTCAAGTTCACATGATTAATTATAATTAACCTCGTTATCGCACTGCACTTGGTTTTTAATTAAATTCTTCACTACGTAATATCATATATTTCAATATTTTATAATAATTTAGAACAATTAATTTTCTTCTAGCTGTATCATTTCTTTTAGATTTATCAGTTATCAACCATCGTTGTAAAACGATGTCGTTATTGCTTTTAATTTCTTCATTTCAATTCTTATCGATAATTTATAACCCTATACTAATAGTCAGCAGCTGGCGAGTAATAAAAATATTCATAAAGTACTCAATGTAAAAAATGAGCGAATTACAGTATTTTTTTTTAGTCTCTGGTTGCATTTTTTATTTGCAATAAAAAATGTATACAAATAAAAACTGTTTTTTTTTTTTTATGTAACCATAGTTTAAAGGTATTAGTTTATTAGTATGTATAGTTTTCGGTGGATTCTCGTCCATGTTATCAAATAATATATAAATAGTATTGAAAATTAGAATATAAATACGTTAGTCGATTTTTATAATATAAATAATTATGCTATCAATATTATTACTCCTGTTAAATTATCTTTGGGATTTTTTTTGTATTATCTTTTCATTCTATAATAATAATATTACAGTATTTATATATATATATAGTAAATTGTATATTATACTTTATACTCTAATTCTTAAAGTAATATTATAAATATCGCTTGACACATATCACATGCTATATTGACTATCGTGTTGCTTTAGACGGAAGAGAATTGAGAGAAAAAAAAGTATGGATATACATTTCATACTTCCAAACTCTGTATAGAGTATTTGTTTTTTTTTTCTTTTATAATAAATATCCTACCTAATTAGTGTTATCATCATTATACCCTAGCGTTATAAATTTAACTGACGATATATACCCAGCTGTAGTATCCAGCGTGATCGTCCTTGAACGCCATAAAACCAATTTTATGTGTCTACTGAATAAAATAAATGTATGTATTCAATATTATTTATAGCTTGAGAAAAAAAATTGTATAATATTATAAAACAAAACGATGAACAGAAGTTTTATGCAGAAAAACACTAATTATAGTTTAGTGATAGTTTAAAAACAATATGATTGATATAACAATAAAATAATTCGAATAAAATAAAGCAAGAGAACAAAAACATGATAAATTAATAAATAAATAAATAATAGAACAGAGTTAAATAAAATACATGACTAGGAAACTAATTATTTAATTATTGGACAGTTTTTAGGTTGTCGGTTTCACGCTTTTGATCATTTCTTGCGAATCTTCGAAGCATTTTGGATATCTAACAGAAACTTTTACCCTATTGAAATGAACAAATAAATAAATAAATAAATGACTGGACAGTGTAGTTTATATACATTCATATAATATATGTTATAATTTATAAAAAGAAGAGTCTAAAACTTCAGCTTTGACCTAATTTCGCACTTATTGTTAGTGAGCAAGATATAAAGTAGGACAAAACACGCTGCACTCGGTTATAATTGGACGTCTTATTGCTGTTATATTATTATTATTATTATTATCATAATCGTTATTATTACTATCATTAGTAAATATTATTCGTCGACTAGATTCTTTTACAGACTAATACTTTCTTGAGTTGCTTTTTCACTTTATACTTATTCAATACTAGTTATCATATTTATAGTGTATAGATTCGAGGCTTTGGAATTCCACCCGTTCTTCTTATCAATATTAGTTTGTATCTATATAAATAAATTGGTATACCTATGTAGTACTCTTCCGCAGAATTATTCTGTATAGAGTAAATAATTTAAATATATATTATGTATCTACAGTAATGCCCCTCAATAGTCAACTCTTCGGAACCTTCAAACCCCGCAATAGTCCGCATCCCCACCCAAATAGACGGAATTCACACACACACACACAGTCTAGTAGGCCGCGCATGCGCCACTGACGGTAAGATCATTGAGGTTATGTATCACATGTCTCAGTTTGATTTCGTTGTGCAGGTTATGCTATCATTTTTGGAGGTTTGTAACTGCAATATGTATGTTCGTCTGCTGAGAAACTCAGTTGTGCGCATGCTCTAAGAGGCGCCACTGAACAGGGTCTCAGGGGAATCGGGACTATGGAAGGAGAATGTCGGTGGCCTATTTCGGGGTCTTGAGAGGGGAAATTCGTTGACTATTGAGGGGTATGGACTATTGAGGGGTTGACTATTGAGGGGCATTACTGTATATACCTAATTATTATTATTTATCATTTTGGTTTCTCGTCTTACTTTCTTTCTCTGGATTTCCTTCTTCGACCTCATTTACTCTCCATATATATTGTGTCGTTGCAGTTGAATAACGATTCTACTATCCTCCGTCTGATTCATGTTCCATTACAAATATCACAAGTCCTACGTAGATTCGCCACTTCCGCCTGCGCTATCATTCGGTGGGGCACCGCCCGCTGTTACACTCTGCGACGAGGCTGAGTTGCCTGTTGGTCCTGATACACCTGGGCCCTGAACCACCCCTTGGACACCTTGGAATAATTTCCCGGGGAAACCGTGGAGAAGATCGTACGATGCTGGGGTCGGTGGTAAAGCGGTTGTGTGAGCGTGTGGAGACTGAAGGACTGCGATCACTCGTCTCAACTCCTCCAAGGCGTTACCTGGTGCAAAAATAAGAAATGAGAAAAGTTCAATCGTTTGATAAGTAAAATGTTGTTAGGATCAGATAGATTGAGATTATTCAGGCTTCTGTGTGATTGAATACTGCATTTCGCGTGTAATATGCGATAAAAGATGATTTTGTGTCTGGATGAGATAAAAGATGGATTATATTAATCGGACAAGATGATTTTTTTTAGAGATTTCGAGTTCGAGATTATTTTTTATTTAGATAATTTTCCATCAAGATAATTCTCCTTCATCTAGATAATTTTTCGTCCAGATAATTTTTGATGTAGATAATTTTCCATCAAGATCATTCTTCATCTAGATCATTTTGGATGCAGATAATTTTCCATCGAGATAATTCTGCTTCATCTAGATTAATTTTCTTTGAGATCAGTTTCGATGCAAATAATTTGCCATCAAGATAATTCTTCTTCATTTGATTTTGTGTTTATCTGGAGGAGACGAGGGATGAAATTACGAATTGAAGGAAGAAATTGTTCAGATACATAAAATGAAAGATTATGTATGTCATCCGAATAGATGAGGAGATATTCTTCAATCCAGATGAAATATAAATTCGTTTTCTGATAGCTATAATTTTCAATACTAATTCGAATGATCACCAGGTAAGCATGAAATCGACGTAGATAAGATGATAGATGATTTTTCATCTAGATAACAGCTGACGAGATAATCATACATGTTGATGAATACATTTCGTATATTTGTAAACAGTTACAACGATGCACGATTTCCAACTGAATAATATCGAAAAAGATTATCCGTTATCTGATGATAATCCCGATTATCTGTTATCTAGATAATTAATTGTAGACAATCAATAAATTGATTGATGATAACATCAGAATCTTTACTTCAGAAGCATTACTTGTTTATCTGATCTGAATTTCAATTCGCTCCGTGCGTTTCGACAAGTGGCGCGACCAGTGGCAAATAGACGCGATCACACTGGGGAATACTGAGCGCGAACATATGATTTAACACGTGAGAAGCGTGTTCTTGCCACTGTTTATATCCCTTGATATCGGAAATAATAATGAAACATATCGGCGAATGTTTCCTTGGTTAACAAAAGGAACCGTTTGGGCTGAAATCGGCTCACACTTTATCATTTTTTAGACGTCATTCAGTAGGCTAGGCAGTGTTAATTTGAGGTTATGTCACGCTCCGGGATATTCTACCTATTTTAGTCCATTCACTAGATTATTTTATCCATTGTCGTCGTTGTTCTCATTTATACGATCTAACGGAAAAGAAGTGAAAACGCGTCTCTAGTGATAAATGAAAAATCTGTGTATCACCGGTGACAATGCGACTTTGATTAGTCGAAACGACATTTATCACCGATATCGTGCGTGATACACCGGAATGAAAAACTCAATATCAGGCCGAAAAACAATTATCACCTTTCTTCGCTTTTCTTTACCACAATAAGTACGGAATACACTTTGGCAGATCACAGCATATACCTATGTAAACATTACGATCAACGCATTCAGCTGCTATTTGCCAGGCGCCATGATAGGTAGTCAGAGACTTTACTAAATTCATAGGAGCTGAAAAGTGGAATGAATCGGGATCGGACTTTTTCCATACAGTTTCCAATTCCTTTCAGCGTACTCAGAAAAAGTATGCAACGTGAGTACTTGCTGTTTGTTTGGATATAACAGAAGAACTGCGAGTTTTCTATACAAAACTGTATCAATTTCCCCAGTGTGATCGCCACTTTTGGCCACTGCGAGCGCGAGCGTCGAAACTCGCTGCCGTTCAAGGTTACGCACATAGCGAATAGGAAAGTAGGAAAGTAGAAAATTTTATTTAGATGAAGAGAGTTTCAGACAATCTTAATTATTGTTACTGCTAAAAGAAGAATTATTTAGATAATGAAGAATTATCTTGATGGAAAATTATCTGCATAAAAAATTATCTGGCGGAAAAATTGTTCAACTGAAGAATAATTATCTTGATGGAAAATGATCTGCATCCAAACTGATCTGAAAGAAGAATTATCTAGATAAAGAAGAAATATCTTAATGGAACATTATCTAAATAAAAAATTAACTGGACGAAAAATTGTTCAACTGAAGAATAATTATATTGATGGAAAATGATCTGCATCCAAAATGATCTAGATGAAGAATTATCTTGATCGAAAATTATCTACATAAAAAATTATCTAGATGAAGAAGAATTATGTTGATGGAAAATTATTTGCATCCAAACTGATCTAAAAGAAAATTAATCTAGTTGAAGCCAAAATGATCTAGATGAAGAATTATCTTGATCGAAAATTATCTACATCAAAAATTATCTGGACGAAAAATTATCTAGATGAAGAAGAATTATCCTGATGGAAAATGATCTGCATCCAAACTGATCTGAAAGAAGAATTATCTAGATAAAGAAGAATTATCTTAATGGAACATTATCTAAATGAAAAATTATCTGGACGAAAAATTGTTCAACTGAAGAATAATTATATGGATGGAAAATGATCTGCATCCAAAATGATCTAGATGAAGAATTATCTTGATCGAAAATTATCTACATCAAAAATTATCTATATGAAGCAGAATTATCTTGACGGAAAATTATTTACATCCAAACTGATCTAAAAGAAAATTAATCTAGATGAAGCAGAATTATCTCGATGGAAAATTATCTGCATCCAAAATGATCTAGATGAAGAATTATCTTGATCGAAAATGATCTACATCAAAAATTATCTGGACGAAAAATTATCATATGAAGAAGAATTATCTTGACGGAAAATTATTTACATCCAAACTGATCTAAAAGAAAATTAATCTAGATGAAGCAGAATTATCTCGATGGAAAATTATCTGCATCCAAAATGATCTAGATGAAGAATTATCTTGATCGAAAATTATCTACATTAAAAATGATCTGGACGAAAAATTATCTATATGAAGAAGAATTATCTTGATGGAAAATTATTTACATCCAAACTGATCTAAAAGAAAATTAATCTAGATGAAGCAGAATTATCTCGATGGAAAATAATCTGCATCCAAAATGATCTAGATGAAGAATTATCTTGATCGAAAATTATCTACATCGAAAATTATCTGGACGAAAAATTATCTAGATAATGAAGAATTATGTTGATGGAAAATTATTTGCATCCAAACTGATCTAAAAGAAAATTAATCTAGATGAAGCAGAATTATCTCGATGGAAAATTATCTGCATCCAAAATGATCTAGATGAAGAATTATCTTGATGGAAATTATGTACATCAAAAAGTATCTGGACGAAAAATTATCTAGATGAAGGAGAATTATCTTGATGGAAAATTATCTGGAACTCGAAATCTCTCAAAAACTGTGCGTAGTGGTTGAAAAATTCACCTTGCATGAGGATATAGTTTTTCGCCAATAGCAGGGTAGCGATTTTCGAAAGTTTTCTAACGGACGGACTGTGAGCGTATGGAATGACGGAACGGAGTTCGTCGAGGGCGTCGTTCAGATCATGCATCCGACGTCGCTCTCTGGCGTTAATATTGAGTCGGACGCTTTTTCCTTGCCTCGTGGTCTTCGTCTTCGGCGGACAATTGAGTCTCGAAGCACCGGGTCTAGAAGAAAAAAAGCGACCCAAATTTCAAAATCGTCACTAACTTCGGGCTTCATTTCAGGTCTTGCGATTCTTCCATTTCTAATTTCACCTCTCATGGTCTGGCCTATTCTCATCGGACAGACTAGCCGCCGATGATTGGGGCTGCGGCTGCTGCTGGAAGTAAAATCCCCCCAATCCAACGGCTCCTAGGGGTGTTCTGCGGCCTTGGCTAGTCGGTGGATGTTCCGAAGAGTAGCCAGTCGTCGATGGCAGTCCTCCACTGCCTCCATGAGACGCTCCGGGTGGCGGGTATCCCATCGATTCAAGAGACGGCGTCGCCTGGGAGGGTAGCTGATGCTAATTCAACAAGACATTCACGATGACCCCTTCAGATTTTTTCTCATCAATTTTCTTTTGCATTCTTTGATACTTCATACTCACAGCAGCTCTATGATCCCAAGCCCACGTAGGATGTGACCCTGATCTCTGCCACGCACCCTGTTGGATGTGAGAGTCGTGAGGACCTTCTCTTCGGTCGTCTTCGTCGCCGGAGCTGCTCTCTCCGTCGTAGGATCTCATGACTTTGATTTATAGATTGAATAAGAGTAGAAAAAAAAGTAATTTCGAGGAGGAAACGTTTATCGACCCTTGAAGAGGAGCTTGATCTATTTTTTTTCTTCACGTTCTGTTTTTTTTTTTCTAGTGTCGAAGAACTAAGTATCTGACGACCATCTTGAAACCTGAAATCAATATTAAAAGTACAGATTAGTTGGTGTTCGAATTACGGGAATTTGGTGCAAAAAAGAGAAGAAAAAAGTGGGACGACTCATTTTCTGCTCGTCTGAAAAGTTGTGACGTACGAGAAAGTTATCGCTGATCCTTTTTCTTTTTGCACTTACGCAACTCAATTGTGGAAAATTCTGAAAAATCAATGCATCCAATTGAACATAAAACGATCCTGGAAGATTCAAAGGTTATTATCAATGTTATCATTATTATCGTGTTTTTTTTCAAGTCTATAATATCAGAGTGAATCGGAATACATAATGAAAGAACTTATAATTGCATACTTCAAACGTTGCATCCCCCACTTTACTGTAGAAGAATACAAATCGAAATGTCGATCTGGTACGAAAGTGAAAAAAAAAAGAACAATTGTATCCATTGTTGAATAATCTAAATTGCAATTATGGTAATGATTAACGTAGATACTCACCGCAGAAAGAATTTGCTGGTGCAATTTCACAAAGGGGTAGTTTTTCCTCTTCTTGCTATACTTTTTTTTTATTTTTATACTTTCATAAATGAATTGTAAGTATTCAGAGTTTCTGATGAACTCTTCAATTCGGTTTGAATAATTTTTTTTTTTTTTAGAGTAACAACAAAATCAGACGCGTGACTCGGGTATCACGAACGAATTTAGCGACGTATTATTTGACCGCCATTAAATCACAGCCATTTTACTGATCGGGGGGTTGGTATGTCTAGTTACAGACTATGCGTCCCATTCACTGAACGCTTTTCCCGATAAAATTATGACAGACATTAAATAATCAAATTCACTGAGACACTTTGACCGATATAATATTAACCAAAATCAATTTTTTATTTATTTATTTTTTGTTCACATTATCACATAGTTAACATCGGTTTTAAAAATTCGATATTTATTCCCCCTCCCTCACCAGGGGAGAGATTATACTAGATGATGCAGGGGCGGTGTAGGATCAAATCTACGAACCATTATCTTACTATTTTTACAATTTAGTGTTTCCCTCTCTCTTTTAGTGATAAACGAACTGCGTTTTTTTTATCCTGTTCAAATGATCAAAAGCAAATAATATTTAACGTAAATTATATTTAAAGACCGAAGTGCAGCGCCTATACGCTTTCGTTTATTGTTTGGCTGTCACCCGGCGCCCCTAGCAAACCCCGATCAACCCCCTCTCAAGTTCGCAGGAATTCAACCAGGGCGCGCTTATCGAACAGAGGCTGCGATGGACCAACAACTAACACCATCTGACCCTGAGCCACTGGACTAAGGATGCAACGTATCCCACTCACTTACCAACGGTCGTCTTCGATCTCGAGAATATCAATAATAACTAATATAATTTGGTAGAACTAAAGATCACAAAAATTGGCGAATAATTTTGAACAGTAAAAAAAAAATGTTTCAGTCTCAAATGTTGATTAATCTTTGAAAAAAAAAAATTTCAAGATCATTGTAGTTTTTTTTTTTTTTTGACTCTTCCTAGAAATCGTTTTTTGTTCAATGATTGATTTTGTATTTTCAATAAAAAATTTTTTCAATATTATTGTTGTTCCTCCGATTGGAAATCCTCAATTTCTTCATCTCTAAATTTCAATCACAAATTTCTTGCGTAAAAACAATTGAAAAATGTTGACGTTTTATTTTGTTAATTGGATCGAAAAAAAACTTTTTTTTGGATGAATTTTTTTATCACATTTTTTTTTCTCGCTGTTTCAGACGTGAATGATGATTGAAATCGAGTGTGCCGAGTTCAAGCCTCGTTAGAATCGGAATTAGGTGGTTTTCGATACCGCACGTCGTATGTAAAAAATCGACAGCTGATTCCGAGGGGTGTAACTGGGGTTCGATCTTGTACCTAGTATATCACCGTGCGAGGAATAATACATGCCTGTATAATACAGATCGGAATGGGGGAGAGCGTTCAATACTCATTGTTCCTGCATCTGCCGAATATACCGTGAACACTGTGTGTAGCATGTGTCCTCACATATAATTTAATCATTTGTATTTATACATCATATGGGAGATTTTAGATCAAAATGTTATATTCTGTTTCTTCGATCCAGAAGAAGAAGAAGAAGAATTTGGACACTTTGGAAGAGGAAAAAGAAGATTCTCTCAAAATAACTGGAAGCATGATATGAAAGATTCTAGATCAAAATTTTATATTTTGGTTCTTCGATCCAGAAGAAGAAGAAGAAGAATTTGGACACTTTGGAAGAGGAAGAAGAAGATTCTCTTGAAATAATTGGGAGCATGATATGAAAGATTCTAGATCAAAATTTTATATTTTGGTTCTTCGATCCAGAAGAAGAAAAAGAAAAATTTGGACACTTTGGAAGAGGAAGAAGAAGATTCTCTCAAAATAATTGGAAGCATGATATGAAAGGTTCTAGAACAAAATTTTATATTCTGTTTCTTCGATCCAGAAGAAGAAGAAGAAAAATTTGGACACTTTGAAAGAGGAAGAAGAAGATTCTCTCAAAATAACTGGAAGCATGGTATGAAAGGTTCTAGATCAAAATTTTATATTCTGTTTCATTGATCCAGAAGAAGAAGAAGAAGAAGAAGAATTTGGACACTTTGAAGAGGAAGAAGAAGATTCTCTCAAAATAACTGGAAGCATGGTATGAAAGGTTCTAGATCAAAATTTTATATTCTGTTTCATTGATCCAGAAGAAGAAGAAGAAGAAGAAGAATTTGGACACTTTGGAAGAGGAAGAAGAAGATTCTCTTAAAATAATTGGGAGCATGATATGAAAGATTCTAGATCAAAATTTTATATTTTGGTTCTTCGATCCAGAAGAAGAAGAAGAAGAAGAATTTGGACACTTTGGAAGAGGAAGAAGAAGATTCTCTCAAAATAACTGGAAGCATGATATGAAAGATTCTAGATCAAAATTTTATATCCTGTTTCTTCGATCCAGAAGAAGAAGAAGAAGAATTTGGACACTTTGGAAGAGGAAAAAGAAGATTCTCTCAAAATAACTGGAAGCATGATATGAAAGATTCTAGATCAAAATTTTATATTTTGGTTCTTCGATCCAGAAGAAGAAGAAGAAAAATTTGGACACTTTGAAAGAGGAAGAAGAAGATTCTCTTAAAATAATTGGGAGCATGATATGAAAGATTCTAGATCAAAATTTTATATTTTGGTTCTTCGATCCAGAAGAAGAAGAAGAAGAATTTGGACACTTTGGAAGAGGAAGAAGAAGATTCTCTCAAAATAACTGGAAGCATGGTATGAAAGGTTCTAGATCAAAATTTTATATTCTGTTTCATCGATCCAGAAGAAGAAGAAGAAGAAGAATTTGGGACACTTTGGAAGAGGAAGAAGAAGATTCTCAAAATAATTGGGAGCATGATATGAAAAATTCTAGATCAAAATTTTATATTTTGGTTCTTCGATCCAGAAGAAGAAGAAGAAAAATTTGGACACTTTGGAAGAGGAAGAAGAAGATTCTCTCAAAATAACTGGAAGCATGATATGAAAGATTCTAGATCAAAATTTTATATTCTGGTTCTCTCATCCAGAAGAAGAAGAAAAACTTGGACACTTTGGAAAGAGGAAGAAGAAGATTCTCTTAAAATAATTGGGAGCATGGAACCCAAAAAGACTAGATCAGACTTTATATTCTGGTTCTTCGATCCAGAAGAAGAAGAAGAAAAATTTGGACACTTTGGAAGAGGAAGAAGAAGATTCTCTCAAAATAATTGGAAGCATGATATGAAAGGTTCTAGAACAAAATTTTATATTCTGTTTCTTCGATCCAGAAGAAGAAGAAGAAAAATTTGGACACTTTAAAAGAGGAAGAAGAAGATTTTCTCAAAATAATTGGAAGCATGATATGAAAGATTCTAGATCAAAATTTTATATTCTGTGTTTCTTCGATTCAGAAGAAGAAGAATAATAAAAATCTGGACACTTTGGAAGAGGAAAAGGAAGATTGTTTCCAAATAATTTGGAGCATGATAATGACTTGGTTTGCGTGTGAAGGCGAATACCTACTCGAATAGTCGAAAGTAACAGTTGGGTTGGACTAGAGCTAGACAAACGTTGAATCTTCTACACCCGATGAAAACACCCTTGTTTGCTTCAGATCTTGGAGAGTAAATATTTAGAGAACTGATCACAGAAACTGAATACAGAAACTGCAGGTGTCTAGATTTCACGTCAGTGAAACAACAGCATGAAAAGATACGTTCAAGAAGCTGCAATAAATCCAGATACAAATTTGCGATTTCAAAAGAATCCAACCAAAAAGAAGAGAATCTGAATTTTTGAAGACGATCTCGAAAAGTCGTCACTTTTGGGGAAGTAAAAATACGAAAATAAGAATATTTATTCCAAAAAATAGAAGATCATCGAGAACTTAATACCAGCCGAAATTGAAACATTTTTGCTACAAGGTATATCGAATTTTTTTCTTTCTTTTTTTTTTGTTTTGAAAATCCAGACTTGAAAGAGTGCGGACGAGTTTTACGAAGCGTAGAATAATTTGAAGGAAGTTCCAGAGGGTGTTTTCACTTTTCTTGGAATGAGGGAGTTGGCTGTGGGCCACTGCGTGGTCTATTTCCTCGTACAATTGTACGCGACAGTTGAGAAGTGAGAACGGTCTGTTAATTATCTCCATAATCTGTAACGCACCTCTCGTGTTAATCCTTTCTTTAGATAATTGTGTTAAATATAGCTGAGAGGACAGAGTGAAGAGTATCGATCTCCTTCCACTTTGCCCCATTCAGCGGCCTTGAATTTTATTCAATCCAACGGATGTAGCAGATTCGAGAGTTATTATATACACTGCTGATGATTATATGCAGAATACGTGTAACTAAACGTGAGTCATTTTTGATAGGGTTACATGCATACTAAAATTGTTATTTTCACTACTTTGATATCATTGATGGTCCCATTCCCCATCAATTAGGCACCCAGAACATTTTTTTCGCCATATTTTGAACATGGGTCAGCAAAACATGTCGTTTTTGAGTTTCGAATCCTGAACAGTGTAGTATTCCATATTCTGACATGATAAAAATGTCTAGATAAACATTTGAGGAATGTTGCAGCTTTTTGGGACATGTTCAGAAATTTGTATTCTTGACCTTGGATTTGTTTAAACTATCTTTGAACTAATTGCTTGTACTATTTAGTTTAATGCGCATACATTTTCAGATTTAGAAGGACTAAACATGTCCGAAAAACTTTTGATATCACGATGACCCTTTTCGCCATTATTTGGGCATCCAGAACGTGGATAAAAAATCAAAACATTTATTTTTTCAGTTCGAATCGTGAACCTATGTTGACGAAAATCTAGATATTCTTGGTTATGACAAGATAAAAACATTCAGCCGAATGTTTTTGGAATGTTAGAGTCCTCATAGACGTGTTGAAAATGTGTAACTCTGTCTTCGGACTTGTTGGACATGTCTTCACAGATTTTCGTTAACAGTGTAACATGTTAATTCAATCGTTGAACTACATCCATTCAGATATAATCACTGAACATGTTCAAGTGAGTTTCTAACATCTCTTGAAATATTTGAAGAAGTGTCAGACATGTGTAATAAATTGCTTTACGAGCTTTGGTAGCAAGTTCTTTGAAAAAAAATTGAATGATCGTCCTTTCAAGTACAAAAATCTAAGATATCTACCTGTCGCTGGGTTTTTCAGTATTTGAACATGTTTAATACGTAACAAATTACCATTTTTTTTCTTCTTGCTTATTACTACGTCCAAATGTTCCGATGATATGGAACGTGTCTAAGAATCTTTTGGCAAGATTTCTTTGTCCTATCAAACCTCCATATGCTTGTCGACGAAGGATAACATCTCACCCTTCTTATCCTAGCCACATGTTGAACATGTCTAAAATCCATCTCCCAACATCAATTGTCTAAAAATCGAATACCACTAAAAGAAAAGAAGATCTATAGCAAACTTTTGATCAAAGAATACAAATCTTACTCTCAAACACAGCTGAACAATGAAAATTCGAGGCATGTCTGAAGCTAGATGTTCACAATTCAGAATAAAAAATGACCACACATCATGATTTCATATCACATATATACAAATATAGTATTATATGCCGTGGGACTACGATTCTTGAACGTGCGGGAGTGAAGAAAGGGAGAGGGGTTGGGTATAAGGTAGTGAAAATATATATCTATACCGGGGGGTAGAGGGGATGAGGATTTGGGGGTGGTTTTCGGGGCAGGCGGGCTCCATCACCATCCGTTGCCTCGGCAACCCTCCGACACCGGCTTACTTTACTCGCAGTACGCGGTGGTAGAGTTGCCATTCACCCCTCCTACCCCCCCACACCCACCCCCTGAACATCGCGGTCCGCGCTCTCTCGCGCTCCAGTCGCGCTTGCCTCTGTGCAGATCAATACAGCATCCGCGCACCGCCCGCGTAGAAGAGCTCCCGGACCAAACACAGCCACCCCGAACACTTTCACCCTCTCCTACCCTTACACCCCCTACCACAGATCCCAACCCCCAACGAGGAGAGCCTGGGCATCAGGGCGCGGGACGGTACAGTCTGTAACAAAAATAACAACCCCCCCCCCCCCGCCACTCTATTTTACTGTACACTTCGGACGTAGGAACGGCATCAATTCAAGCCTCTGCCTCATCCATCTTTGAGCAAATTTATTAATTGATCCTCTTATCATTGTTATTATAATTTTTAGGCGCACCGGTGATTGGATCGAAATTATGTTTTTTGATATGACTAAGGGAGAGGCTGCAGGGGTAGATGAAAGTGGTCAAGAGTCAAGAGCGAGTAACGTTGGCTGTATATTTTGCGATGGAGGATAAAATGTAATTTATTACATCAGAATATGTGATATACGTACATTGTTATAGTCAAGGGCTGAGGGTCTGGTGGTTCGTGCAGGGGACGTTGAGAGATCGGTAATCGGTGGCTAGTTTTCACAGTCCGAAGACTGTGGAATCATCCCCCTAACGTATACCATGTACCATATACCATCGGTGAACCAACCCCTCGGAATATCTATTCTGTTAGTCTTGACATTTTTTCCCACGCGTAGGAGAAGAGGAAGGTGAATGATGAGCAGAAACTGATTTCTTACTCTTCCTGATAGTTTTGGATATTTTTCAAACTTCATTCATGACTGAGCGACATTCCCAAAACAGCTACAGAATTGTGCACCGAATCAACGACGAGGGAGGTCGAATTTTGCAACCCTGTTACTCTACACAGTCGCTAATTATAGCGTCGAATTCCCGATATCGGGTCTATAATTGTGTTTCAATTCCGTTTCCTGGACTGTTGTATTTATCTCTTGTGCCACATCCATGCCCGGAGATTCTATCCCTTGCTACATTGAAGTGCTTGAAACGAGGGTTATTATCAGGGACATAAAGGGTTGGTGACGTTTGTTGTTGTATAATACTGATAAAGGCAAATATGTGTACGAAGGTAAATTTGTTCAGCAGCTGGTTGTAATTGTATCCAATAACAAACAGAGAAAAAGATAGACGTAGGGAAGGTGGGGCGGAATGGCCAGGTGGGGCTAAACGGCCAACCAAAAAAAAAATGACTTACTCGCATTTTCGCATCAAGGGGGACCGTACGAAACGGTATGCAACGTGACTTCGCTGACAGTCATCAAAAATTTTCAGGGTGGGGCTAAACGGCCACCTAAAAAAAAGTGAGGAAACTGCATTTTCACGTCGAGGCGAGTGAGATAACACTATATGCAACGTGGTTTCACTGAAAACGATGCAAAACCGAAACGATGGGGCAAATTGCTTACTGGCATTTCCGTTTAATTGATGAGTAACTAATTTTGTAATTTCTTTTTCGTGCACTAGAATTTACGTGGATTATCCGAATTACTGAAACTCAAATAAAATAATGAAAACCAACTAGGTCAATAAACAACAAAAAAGTATTCTAACATATCAAAAATCAATCGAAACTTCAGAATATTAACATAAACTATAGAGTGGATGACAGAGAATGAGCGATTTTGCCCCACCGTTTCGGTTTTGCATCGTTTTCAGTGAAACCACGTTGCATATAGTGTTATCTCACTCGCCTCGACGTGAAAATGCAGTTTCCTCACTTTTTTTTTTTAGGTGGCCGTTTAGCCCCACCCTGAAAATTTTTGATGACTGTCAGCGAAGTCACGTTGCATACCGTTTCGTACGGTCCCCCTTGATGCGAAAATGCGAGTAAGTCATTTTTTTTTTGGTTGGCCGTTTAGCCCCACCTGGCCATTCCGCCCCACCTTCCCTACCTATAAAGTAACGGGGTTTAAGGGACGAGGCAGGAGTAGTAGGCGCGGTTTTCGCAATTTCCTCTTTGAACCTCGTCAGGGTGGGGGAGAAATTTAAATCCGAAGAACAAAGAAACCCGCGAACTAACCAAGGGAGCTATGAAAAGACCGCCAATTTAATCGGCCTTACGTGTATGCTGCGATATAATCTGAAAAGCTTGACTACAGTTGTCTTTTCTCTTTTTTTTGCATTAATTTTGTTCTCTACGTTTTTTTTTTTTTTTTAGTACCAAAAACAATGATTCAGGTGACAAATAGTTAATTAAAAAACATTCTGCGCCATATTATCACTAAAGTATAATAAATTTTCTATTAAAATGTATGTAGCATTTGAAATAGACTCTTTTTCGCGCCATGCTGTGACGTCACTGTTCAGTATAACAAGCCCGCCATCTAGCCTTGTCTCTGGTAACCCACACCTCAGTTTACACTTCGGATCCCCTAATTCTCGCTTTCTATTGGAGGTTATGTTAGGTTTATTCAAATATGGCGCCGAATTGTGAATTGTGACGTCATATGCGATAAAGTTAGTCTCTTCTAAATAATTGTGTTATCAAATTGAAGAAAAATGTTACAGACTAGTTTCAATAGGTAGTTTAATCTTTTTTTATCTCCAACAAACCCAATTCATTTGTTCATCAAACTTTAAAACAAAAAGACTTCGTTTCAAAGAATGACAAGGAAATGAATGATTAAATAAATTAAGATTGATTGACTGATAGAGACGAGGATCTTGTTATAAATAGAATGAATTAAGCAACTATTTAGTCCCTCGAGAGGACTTCAGGGTTCTCTTAAGGGATGAAGAAGAAAGCACACTCCTGGTTTCAACCATCTAAAAGACACACAGCTATGGTATACTACTTGGGTAAGACTGATTAAACTCTAATCAAAGGATGAGGAAAAAAAAATGATAAACATCGTGGGAGATAAAAAGAACAGAATACTAAACGATATAATGCAACCTCATAATTTAATGACCAAATAAACGGTTTCAAAGGATAATAAGATAGTTAGGCAGCTAGTACTCAGATAGTTGGACAAAATGTATTCAAATCAAATGAATTATAATCTCATAGATAATTAGATAATTAAATAATTGTTGTACAGCTTGAATAACAATTATGCAGATAATCAGATGAATTGACACGTCTTCAGGTAACAAGAAAGATAATTGGGCCCAATGTGAACAAAATTTTAAATGAATTATATTACAGTAAACAATATAATCATGCATGTAATCAGATAGTTTGACATATCAACAGGTAATGGAATATAGTTAGACAAACTATCCTCCAGTTTGACACGTAATTGTTGAATGCATACGATCATATAGTTAGACATGGTAACAGATAACGAAATGTAGGTATATGAATCATGAGACAATCATATAGTTAGACAAATTATCGCATACTACGATAATCCAATAACTATATTATAGGTAGATGAGATATCAGATGGTCATATAGTTAGACAAATCAGCAGGAAATGAAATGTAGTTAGACAAACTATCCTCCAGTTTGATACGTAATTGTTGAATGCATACGATCATATAGTTAGACATGGTGACAGATAACAAAATATAGGTAGATGAATCATGAGACAATCATATAGTTAGACAAATTATCGCATACTACGATCATCCAATAACTATATTATAGTTAGACGAGATATCAGACGGTCATATAGTTAGACAAATCAGCAGGCAACGAAATGTAGTTAGACAAACTATCCTCCAGTTTGTAAGTAATTGTTGAATGTATACGGACAAATTATCGTATAGTACGATAATCCAATATTACCATTTTATAGTTAGACGTGATATCAGATGGTCATATAGTTAGACAAATTAGCAAGCAATGAAATGTAGTTAGACAAACTACCCTTCAGTTTGTAACGTAATTGTTGAATGCATACGATTATATAGTTAAAAAATGGTAACAGATAATGAAAAATAGTTAGATGAACGATGTGGCAATCATATAGTTAGACAGATTATTGTACAGTATGAAAAATGATTGTGCATATGAATAAATAGCCGAACGTTCATACATTATAACCCAACAGTTAGACGTAACGTCAGATAATCATATAGTTAGACAAATTATTTCACATCAGAGAAGACAATTGTATACGAAATTGATAAGATATTCAGTCAAATCATTACATAATAAGACGAATAAATATGGTGATAGCAACATTGAACGACACATGATCAACTGATCAGACGAAAACTATTTCTTATCGATTAAATAGCATATTTGAATGATAATGACGATGAGATTTCGATAAATTATCAAACCCATATTACGTCAGTACTTCGTACACATGGTTACACACACTGTATCAATCAAAGTGTGTGTGTATCGAAGTATACAGGTAGGTATACCAAAAAGCGAGTACGCAACGAGTACACTTTCGAGTACGAACCAGTGACTATCGGTCCTATAGCTTCTATACGTTGAGAGGTGGTTCGCGGATCGATTCAGCAGTGACGTCACGGGGCGCGGAGGCTGCGTTACCATAGTGACCGCCAACGACCCGGACACATCGCTGATACCCCAACCCACCCACGAACCCTTAAGCTTTATTCAATTTTACATCTACCGTTTTCACACTTTATACTCAATGCGGATCTCCGCTGCCATCTCAACTTCTGCGTACAGGAAACGGCCACACAACGTGTCCTTGTATCTCTGTCTGGATGGGGCGGGATGGGATATTCTGAAAAAAAGTACCCTTGAACACATCGAGACCCCTACGAGGTTCGAAGGGATGAAAAAAATGGCACACCATTAACAAAGTAATTCTGAGCATTGGTTGGATGGCCGTGCCGCGTGATTGATCGCGATCACCAAACTTGTTTTCCGTTTCCCTACTGTGGCTCGCTCTCTCGTTTCTATTTTCTTGACCATTTCTTCAGGCCCTGATGTGCGTGTGATCCTCCCTCTTTATCTCAACCTCTATTCACTTTTTTCACCCCTGAGATAATTTGTCTTTCAGTATGGCCTGATTGAGACGAATATAACCGCATGTTTCACTCTCTCATATATTTTCACATACCGCTATCATCGGGGCTCAGAAAATATGACGAAACTGTTGTTCTACGCGTCGTCTGAACGATTATATCAAATTATAATCATCATTATCAATTATCAGAGAGAGAAATATGTAAAATTAAAAAAAAAGAAGTAAAAAATTAATTAATTAAAAAATCGTCGCATTCCCTGTTATTTTTGGAGATTTTAGTCATGGGAATGAAATCGTGAAGCGAGACGCGGCGTCGCCCTGTCTAGTGGTACGCGACGCGTCGGCCACCGACCTGGTGATTACCCTGGTCGTACGTCGACGGTAAAGGGGGAGATGAAATTTTGGATCAGCTGTGAACCGTGGTGTGCAAACTGCAGGGGGACCGAAACCCCCGTCGCTCTATAGGCGTAATATTCATGCAGGGGATGCTGGACCCCGATGAACCCGGCATTTTCAATTTTTTTTTATTTTTTCGTAATGTATTTTTTGAATTTAAAAATCTACAATGAATCATATTCAGCGCTAGAAAATAAATTTCATGAAATATTGGTGAATTGTAGGAAATGAAACTTCTTAAGTCAGTCTCAATAATGACGATTGCAAATTTTCGAGCTAAAAAATTATTAAAAGCGTCAATCTCATCACAAAAAAATAATTAATCATAATATTGTACGTTGATCAATTTTAAAGGGCATAATTTCAGGGGGTCATTGCATCACACAATTGTTAAAAATCACAGAAAAATTGGAGTTAGTTTTTTGTACCATTTTTTAAACACTCCCCTCATTTATTTCACTGTCGAATATAGTGACGATTTATGTATTAATCTAATTTTTGATTTATCTATTGTCTGTGCGAAATTTTACAGTCAAAAATTAAGAGCACGATCGACGAATCGATCAAATCAACTCCCGTTTGGAATAATGATAGCTATGAACTTATATAGTAATTTTCATGATGAATTCTGGTACTGCTTGCATTTCAGTCACGTTTTTGATAACGAATTTACTGACTTTTGAATGTTAATCTTTCACAGTTTTATTTTTAATCGCTATGAATAATAAAAGCCGACACTACAAGGATCAATATCTGATAACAAGGGATGAAGAATGAAGGGGTGGTAGGAGTAGGAGTAAAAGTTAGCCCAAAACTCCCTCAGGACCTCATTAAAAAAGTGGCATCGATTGCGGGGAATTAAGTGAACGAAAAGTAAACGAGACTTAAAAATTTCAAATTAGGATTCAAAAACGAGAAATCGAGACTGATTAACTCGTTTATCAATTCATTCTGTGGACAGAATTTTTGACACATTTAATAAGCTTGGCATCAATCGCAGGAGCTTTCCAAAAACGGACATTAAGTATCCGCATTTCTGTAACATGAACAATTTCAGACTAACCAGAGCACCGATATTGCTGAAATTTTTTACACAAGATCGTCAATTTTATTGAGAAAACGTTTCGATATTATTGTGCGATTATTCCCACTTCCGGTCTCAAAATGGCGGACGTTCAAACTCTCATAAAATTTGTAGCTTTCCCATTTTTTGACATAATTTGATGAATTTATTTTTATTACATTTACGATACTCGGCCTGAGGGCGCAGATGCTCAATCGGACCTAACTGCCACTACATAACCTCAATTTCGTTTTCCACAGACGGAAGCCATAATATTTTTAACAGCAAATCAATAATATCACATTAATTTATGGAATTATGTAATACAACGTTATTTGGTAACGCTTGAAAACGAGGTAATCTCTCAGCCGTAATCCTGATTGAACTAGTTCCAATTTCGCCACGAGATTGCGTAGCTGGGGAATCTGCAATTTGACTGAAATTTGTAGAGAATGCTTTTCACAATATGATTTTTGACTCATTTCTGTGTCTGGTATCAAGTAATGGCGGATGGTGTGAATCTGAATTCAGTTTTTACACACGTCAGCAAGTGAGTCTGGCGATGGTCGTTCCAATTTCGAAAAACAAGGTGACCTTTTTTTTAAACCGTTTGTTTTTCCACACATTTTGATACGAGTATCAGAGAGTATATATCATATAGATCACAACCTCCGGGATTCCCCAGGGTTCTGGGTTCTGGGTTCTGGGAGGCTGAGGGACGGGTGTTGCCTAGCGACCCATCGTCTCTTCGCCTGGTAGGTGGTTAGGTAGTAGGTACATACAAACACGGGCAACTTTCTTTCGGTTCCTGCCTGCCCTCTTCCCTATATTTCCTCGCTTCCCTTTCATCCCTCCGCTCCATCCTCTTCTTCATTTCCGAGTTATAAGGGCGAACCCTGTCTCTGTTCCTGTTCCTCCGCCTCTGCCTCTACCTCTGCCTCTGCTTGTGCCTGTGCCCCGAATTTTATCGATTTTCAGTCCTGAACGACGCCACGTCCAGGAGTTACACTCCTGAGGGTTGAGGGTTGAGGGTTGAGGGTTGAGGGCTCAGGCCTCAGGGCTCAGGCCTGGGGGTTGGGGCGAGGGCTGGTACCCGGTTTAACCTCTTCTCTAAACGTTACAGGCATGTGTACTACACTATGTATAATTTGACGACCTTCCCTGCAGCAAAGTTTCAAGACTTCTCTTTCATTCATCCCTAGACATTTTCCCGGGCTCCGAAATCTCGATCATCGAATCAACCAGAAGTAACTGTTATGAATTCTTCTTTGGTATCGTAGGTCAGAAAAAACACATCATTCTTTTTAACGTTTCGGCCTGAGAAGAAGGCCTTCTTCAGAACTGAAAAATTTATTCTTTGTGTCACAACTCAGTATTAAAACTGATACAAAGAATAAATTTTGCAGTTCTGAAGAAGGCCTTCTTCTCAGGCCGAAACGTTAAAAAGAATGATGTGTTTTTTCTGACCTACGATACCAAAGAAGAATTCATATCACAAGAGATAAGGTCAGAAAAGAAGATTTATAAGAAGTAACTGTTCCTGAGAAAAATCTCAACATTTCATCTGTACGTTAAATTGACGAGTTTTGAAAACGAACCCTTTCATTTTGCCCATTACTCAAAATCTGCGAATGATGTTTTCTGCACACCGTTTTTTTTGTTTTTTTTTTGTTTGTTCTTCAGACATTGATTCGCTTCATCTTTGACATTAGACCAACTCGAGTGCGACCGGGGTCGCCCACAGAAGCTGCGGGGTTCCTGGTAGTATAACAGCAGGTGGGCATCAACCACCGATTGGAGTACTGTCTTCGAGTAGTTTATCGAGTCCGAAATCAAAGTAGGATTTTTTTGTGTCATAAATCGTGATTTTCGCTCATTGGTAGTTTTTTCTTCTGCTTTTTTTTCTAATTCAATTTCCATTTTTATAAATTCGAGTGGCATTGAGCAATATAATTGTTTATTTAATTTCTCGATACTTTTTTGAGAAGATAAAGCAAGTCGTGATTTTTCTGCCTCTCATACGATTCAATGAGGAAGAAAAAAAGTGATTATTATTATAATTTTTTCGATTTTTTTTTCGAATTTTCATTTTCTTTATCATCAACTTTTCTTTCTTATTTTTTGTTTACCAATTTTTCCGCAGTCCCGAGACTAGAAGAAGAAAAAACTGGTGTAATTCGAATTTTCTTTTATTTCGTTCTATTTTGTAAATTTATACACAAAAACATCGGGAATGGATAGATTCAGTGACTTTTTTTTTTTTTTGGCTTAGATTTTGTTTCACTGCCTTTTTTTCTTCACGAAAAACAAATCAATGAAAAATGAATAGGATCAAATGGCCAGAGTACACTTCACAAAATTATCTTCAATTATCATATTTTTTCTCTCCCTCTTTCCCACGCAAGACTCCAATATTTCCTTCAGTTTGGTTAAATTAATAATTTCCATTGGCTTTGATGATTCATTACTATTTTTTTCGGGTGTTAATTTCCCGTTTCCTAAGATATATATATTTATTTCTGTCAACTTTTTTCCTGTTCTTTCTGTGTAAATTTCTTTTGTGTCCTGGGAAGAAGCGAGAGCAAAGAGTGAGGAGGATGGGGGTGGGCAAACGCAATTTGCGAATTCCTGCGACTACCCTCGGCTAGAGCTATACGGTGCCTGGTACAGTCAATCCAAAAATCCCGAAAACCGTGGCCCCGGGGTGGCGCGTGCGCCAGGTTGCGTAGGTAGGTACGTACGTACGTACGTCGAGGCTGTGAACTCAAAAGGAGAAGCGACATGACTGGGGGGAATGGAAATAAAGCGGCGTAACAGCGTCGCGGCGCAACCCCTCGGGCGCGGGCGCGGGCGCGCGGTGTTAGAGAGAGACAGAGCTATGGATTTGTCCAGGGGTGTCGGCGTCGAGGGGCAGGGCTGGTGGGCGCCGGCGGAGAGGGCGCAGTAGCGACGCGACCATCAAACCAGGAACACGAAGCCAGCCGGCGACCTGGGGGCGCCGCGACGGTTACTACCGGCGAATAAACGCCGGCGACAACCTAGGGCACCACATTGGCACTTTGGCACTTTGGCACTTTTCTACCTTACCGCATCCGGGTTGACCTACCCGTTGCCAAAAACTGAGGAGAGATAGATATAGAGATCAGCGACACGAAACACACACTCTGTCAGTAAATTCCTAAAGAATTTTCTTTTTTATCAACGGAGGGTTCATTTGACACCGTTTTAACACCGGGATAAGACAATTGACACTTGGATTTTGAGAGTAAAAGAAACGAAACATCCTTCAAGATCCTGAAACGCGATGCTGCAAGACACAACGTGAGGTAACTAATTATTTACTTCACTTTAATCGCAATGTTTCAAGTTCGAGGGGGTCAATTAACACCGTTGGTAGAGATTTAAAACCGTTGATAACTGCTATCTTTTTTTTCAAGCCTCAAAGTCGATCATTCAATTTTATGGTGATCTCAATCACCGGATATATTTTTTGGGGTCATTTAACACCACGGATTAAGTTTGGGGAATTTTATTTCTGTTGTACAAAATTTCCCACTTCTTTGGTTCTTGTTTTGCACTAAAATTTCTAACCGAAGGGTGAATAGTCGATAATTCTGTTTGGCAGCATTTTAACCACCAGATTTTTGCATACTCAGGGGTGATTAAATACTGTTGACTCAAATCAGAAAATTTTCCTGACGATTTAACACTGTCCCAATTGTTATAGTTTGTTTTTGTCGCCGAAGGTGTTAAATCCTGGTGTTAAGGGGGTAAATTTTGTCCAGATAATCGTATTTTCGACTCTATCAGTATTTTCGCGGTGTTGAGGATCCCCTTGATGTCATTCCTGCGGTGTTATTTCGATACGTTTCGTGTTAATTGCTGAATTAAAGCCCAAATCGCTAGGATTATCTTTCGTGTTTTCTCCCATAACACAACGTCCTAGATTATTTGTTCACCAGCTTGTCGTATTTCTCGGTCTTAGTCAATACCGTAGGTGTTAAGTTATGTCTTGACAAATTTGAGATTAACACTGTGCCAATAATCACAGTGAGCATGTGGCACTTTGGTATGAATTTTGAACACCAGTATTTGGTCGATTGAACCAAAAATCATGGGCTCACACGATATCCATGAGTAAGGAATTCCCTTTCTAATCACAAGCTTTTTTTTGCATAGATTAACACCGTCGGATTTTAACAGCGAGAAAAATATGTTGGTATCTCTGCTAAGTGATTCTTTTGTCTTTGCTTTAGACTGTTCTCTAGTAATTGCATGCCTTATTAGCCTCATTGTGAATAAAGTCGCGGTGTAAAATCCACGAATACACGTGTCTTCATTCCCGGGGTGTTAATCGTGCGGAAAGCTCGACTCCGCAGGTCGTGAGCCTGACCGATGAGCGGGGATGGGGTTGTTTCAAACCTGCCCCAAGACTCCGCGGGTAGTTTTGAGATTGTCGCCGACTTCCACGACGAACAGTGGGTCGAGTAAATCGTCACGCGATCTCGTTCGATATGAGGTTAGGGTTCGCACGCTTTGTCTTGTGCCCGAAAAGTCGATTCATTTCTAAATCGAGCGTAACAAAATCCCTGTGTAATTTCGTTTGGACTTTTCATATCGACAAGAGCCACCGCTGTCCTTCAATCCATGCATTTTTCACCGCAGTCTTTGCGACTTCGTCCGATTATTCTTCTCTTTGACGTCGAATCAACAAAGACAATCAGCCACCCGTTATAATGCCGGTGCTTTACCCCCTTTCGTGCGAGTACATATCATGGTGTGTGGTGTTGTTTTATCAGTATTGCATGATCGCCATGACTACGAAGTACCGGGTCGGCCCTAAGCCTTCCTCGTCGTTTGGTTTTACGTCCTATTAGACATGTTCGATAAACAGTATCGAGTCGTTGAATTTCTTTGAAATCTACATCGGGGGGCATATTTCGTCTTTCAGCCTCTGAAGAAGAACAGCTTGAGCAGTTATTCCGGTATCTAGTCAATCGATTCAAAAATTTTATTTCATGCTGCATGCATAGATTTGTCAGACTCTCTTTCGACACTTTTATGCCGATAGTCTGGATTATACGATAACCGCTTATCGTACCGTAAATATTTAATCACCTGACGCAATCTGACTTTTTAGAAAAAGAAAAACTAAAAATAGCCGATGCAGAGTCTCGTTATCAAATTATGAAAAACCAAAATCCAGCCAGTATCTCATACTGAAACGATGATTTCTTATTTCAGGGTGTGAATGACAATACCGATGATCGGCGGGACCCCCGTACACCTCGAGGTGTATATCAGTGACGACAATTCCATGAATGAAGAGGGCAACCGCGGGCGGTCCCTCCCTCCGGTTGATCGATGAGAGGGTGTGCCGTTTGCCGTGTACCCAGGACTAGTCAGTCGCTTCGCCTTTATACTTTGCGACAGTCTAGGTACGTGACGTGGCTCCTACACGTGGTCGGTAGCTCCGTGACGTCACCGGGGTTAAAAAAGAACGCCATTCATTACGATTCTATTTTACTTTTCGGGGAATGACTTCATTTTTGCAAATTTCGGTACAATTTATATCTTCACTTTCGTGCGGAAAACCTGATGGACAGTTTAAACGGGGGGCTTGGGATTTTTTTTCATCCTCTTTGTTCCCTTTGATTTTTATCTAAAGTTGAAACGTGGACATCAGTGAAGTGGAGAGTTACGATTTATCGGCAGACCCCTGCGTCTGACCCTCGCAAGGGGATGGTCAGACCGATGGCTGTTTAACGATGCCGATTTTCGACAGTGGGAAGTTTTCCCTAGGCCATTTTTCCCTGTTCTCCATCGGGAATCGGGGGTCTGCGCAACCCCTATTGTTTGATTTTCGGACCGGACAATCCCTGTGCCCGAACATCCCCTGTTCGTACGCAAATGAGAATTAGCAACGGGGAAAAACCATTCGGCAATGTGACTCACGCTTCTGCCAATTCTAATTTTCCAAAATCAAAACGACCCTGTACAGTTTCTAGAAAAGTGAAACTCTTCAAAGGAATCCATCGACCTGTACTCAAAGTTGAGGATACGTTTCGAAATCGTTTGCAAAAAGGGGAGAGTTTGTAAAATAAAAAAATGATTGTAACTTTCAGTCCTGGAATGAGAAATGTAAAGTTTTAGGGGTGGGTTTGAGCGAATTCCTCCAGTGTGATAGCGGGGGTTGTGGCATAGTCGGGGCATTTAAAAGGGACCCTCATTCGGGACCGGACTTTAACATATGTCTGTCTACTTTCTCCCTTTGTGATTATTTTGATTCTTGTTTTAGCCATATGTGTGTGTGTGTGTGTGTGCGAGTGTGTATAAATGGGAGAAAAAGAAGAGAAGAGAAACGAGGAGAGCCGGTTACACATATTATAGGGGAACCCCCAATTCTTGATTATGCGAATAGCTACAGACAATGGGAGCCGAGCGTGGCCCCAGGGACTGTAGTCCCTGCAGTCAGTCAGTCAGCTGCACCCCCAAAAACCCCAACCCCTCTAGTCACATTTGATATATTACACACACCCTTAGACTTGTACATCGGGAGAATTTAAGTTTGGGGATATTAAGACAGGGGAGCCCCTCTCAAAAAAAAGGGACGACAATAATGAAAGAAGGAAAAGAAGAGAAGAATGATTTGGGGGAAAATTGGGGGCAGGGGGGATGGAAGAGCAATACGTCGCTGCGAAGACCGAGGGTGGGTTCTCTGGTTCCAGTCCCGAATGAAGTTTGACTACTTTCTTTTGTTTCAGGTTTTTTCGATGGGAGCAAAAAACCTCTTGAAGATAGTCGATGAAGAAGAACCGATCGGGCGAAATTCACCGAAGATCACGATCAGTCTGTGCTCCTTGCGTTCACTGCGGGCTTCCATGTGCCAAAATTTCAAAATTCATAAGGCACGCGGTGAATGCCAAGAGCGGACATAATTCAACACATCGACTATTGTGTGGTCCATTCACCATCGACTCGTACGTGAATTTTAATCCCGAGACAGAAAAACCACCCCAAACCTCATTCCCGCTGCAATTAGTTTACTGAATCATTGTGTAACACCCTTATCTTAAATTTAAAACCTAGAATTATTATTATTATATCTTTTGTACCTTCATCTCCGTAATAAATTTTGTGCAACTTGAAAAAAAGAACAAAAAAAACAGCAACATCTCGGCTCGTATTTTTCCCAATTGATACCCTGAACCCTATCCGATCCTGTAGCGTGATTAGAACTATAGTATAGACCTTATTCAGTAAAATGGTAGAAATTAGTGATTAGTATTCTTCTAGACTGGCCACCAGACATTAGAGAAGCACGCCGAGTGGCCACTCTCACAGAACACTCTATCTAGAATAACTCAATCCATCGAACGGAATATTTGAGAAGCTTTGCGCTGTGCGAGGGGTTGAAAATTAACGCTTCGGTGGATCTGAGAGACCCAGTTTTAAGGTAAAGGAGAATCGCCAGGTGACCAAGAAATCGAATGTCACAGTCCAAGCAGCAGAATCGGGTAGACGGTGCTAAAACTTGTCATCCTTCCGATTGAGAAGCTGCGCCATTCGGGTTCAGATGTAGTTTTTTTAATTTTTTTTTTTTTTGCCTTCTTGTCAGAGAACTGATGAAAATTTGGGGAATCCCGGGCGTCCACCAAATGGGAGGCTTGTATCGACCGAGAGACGGGGTGTTTCTGGCTGGCACCCTGTTGCCTGGCAACCACATCCCTACCGGAGCTACTTCGTCGAGGATGTGGACCATCCCCCTCTATCTTTCTCTCTCTATTTCTCTCGTCGTGATCCATTATTCAACCTCCGATGCTCAGCTTATACTATGCGTCCCTCTCTTTCATGATGCTACTTTTTTTTCTTCCACATGCAACCCATCCTTGTTCGTGTATTAATATATGATCCTCGTATATCTTGCGGTCCAGTAAAGATTGGCATTTACCTCAGTGGTCTTTTACTTCGAAGAATTAATCATCGTCCACGTCGTTTGATAATGGGAATGAATCGCACGATCGTTTTCGGGCATTGAAGGGCATCCCCTTCATGCAACCCTGATGTCTTCGGAGCCTGAATCGGAAGCAACGTCAAATAGAAGCTGTACAAGATAGTTTAGCGTTCTCAAATCGAGGAGTTTATCGGTTTTGGGCAATTGAGCTACTCGGCAGGGTGCAATAGGGGGGCGATGATGCGTAGTCGTTCACCAGATCCTGATTCATCTTATTTATACTGTCTCATCCTCACCGGAAATCACAGTGTCCTTGAAAGCTTGAAATCCAAGGCGATCAAATTATACAATTTTAGATGATTTTAAATGGTTCAAAACCTTTGAATGACAAAGTTTAAATGGTCACAAACTCAAGAACCATGACCCTCATTGATGGAGTGCTATTAGACCGCAGTCTCAAATGCTCTATGTCTTTGAAATAACATGTTAAAAGGCCCCAAAACAATTGAGCATTGAACATGAAATCGTCCCAAATTCTTGTGTAGCAAGTTGAGATGGCCTGAAACTTTGGGTAATCAAGTTTCAACGTCTAAAATTTAATTGACCATGATTCTAAGCTGATGAAGAATATTCATCCAAGAGTTCAAATGTCTTAAAGCTGATGAACTGTATTCTCAGATCATCAAAAATTGAGGTGTCACACTCTAAAAAAAAGTATTTAAAATTTGTGGATTCAAAGACCCTCCCATTTTCTTGGGGATTGCTAATTTCAATTAAAGGATAGATTGTAGGTGTTTTTTGATAACGAAATTCCCGTGTGCGCGTATCTTCCTCCTATGGGAACCGTGAAACGTAGAAAACCTGGAACCGGGGGGGATGAAAGGGGAAAAAGCCGAGAGATACGGAGCGAGATCAATACGGGGTTGCTAGGCGACAAGCCTCCGGCATTCGCGGTCCGGGTAGACAGGGTGCCGCCACGAGCTACCCCTCAGCCTCTCGTCGTCCCGCGGCATCCCCTGGAGCGTAGGCCACGTTCTACACCCTCAACCCTCCACCCTCTGGCCCATCCCTCGGATGTAGGATAGCGCGCTGAGCAACCGGACGCCAAATAATGCCACCACCTTAAGCTATCCATGGGTTGGTGTGTGTTGCTCAGTGTGCATACACTTATACACATTGTTAGCTACTTTGATAGGCACGGCTCGAGGGCTTCTGTGGGAGGAGCGAGGTGAGAGAGACTCTTGACCGTTTTGTACGTTAGTTACTTTTTTTTCTTTTTTTTTCGTTCTCTTTTCTTAGTTGTGAGCATTTGTGCGAATGGAATGAACGGAGATCGAAATTGAATGAAATTGCATTCAAGGCGGTTGATTCGACCCAGATCCTCTGAAGAGAGTTATAAAGTAACTCTGAATCAGGTTGGAGCAGATGAAGCTGCGAAGACGTAAGCTGAAGTGTGAAAAGATGGAAGCAAAAGACGTGAAATGGCCTTAAATCTGTAAAATATGGTCTGAAACAGCCCCAAACTTTCAGCCACGAGTTACAATGTTCCCACACTTTGAAAATTTAAAGGAAAATAAGTCAAACTGAGACAAAAGTGTATCTGACTTGACCCAGACCGAATAAATTTTACACTGTCATCTCCGAAGTGATACGTCATGCCTTCCAAATTGTATAAAATGCTATGATATGATGGTGAATTAGTTGTTCTCTTCACACAAACCTTTCAAACTTGACGTGAAATCTTCATATAGTTACTACAACACAGTCACACAGAAGTTGAAACCCAAAAACTCCAAAAATGGCTAAAAAATTGGTGAGGCGACGGCGAGTGATAAAAAATCCCGAAGACGTGTATTTCGATTTGTTTCAATGTCCTCTGGTATTGACGAATCGACATATACTACGTCCATATGTGTATTTGTCGAGTGACATGACCGTATCATTTACTGCGTCAGCTGGCAAAGCATCGCGACGCCTCTCATGATCCAGTGTTCTGGAGGTTTGTTCGTAGGCAGCCACATGGCAATTACGAAGTTAGTAGAGTGCCCAGTAGTCGATAAAATTCCTCTTCGTTCGCTCGTCTTGTACACGGGGCAATTATACGTTGGTCTTTTTGTGATTTGGGATTTTACTACCGGCACCAACCACAACTGGCAAGACAATACAAAGAATTCCGAGCTTATTATCGATTCTGTATCATCATCAAATACAGGAGAGAGAAGGGTAGAAAAGCACTTACGAACGGCACTTCGTCGTAAAGGACCTTCGGCAAGGACTCGTCCAGCATCATTGTGCCCATGTTGAACCTAGCACCGTCGAGGAAAAGTCCGTAGACGTAGATCCCGTCGTCGGGAGGTGAGGGAAAAACGGTTTCCTTAAGTGGTAAAAAATCGTAGACCAAAAGATCTATCGGGATCGAATATTTTCTGGCGAAGTTCTGCCTCGCCCCGGTCAGAAATGCTTGGGTGAAGTAGAACCCGGATATCCAGAAAGAAGTCGGAGGACCATTCACGTACCAATCCTGCATCAGGTATGTTTGATTTCTGCCTGATGTCCTAAAGTCTGATTCTTACCTGCAGAAATGCGAGCCTTCGTAGAAAGTCGTTTATGTAACTTCCCAGCGGTTTGAGGGACGGGTATGACCGAGATTTCCACATCTGGGGTATTCGCCCGGTTATTATCGACGTCATCACCTCTTCTAGTTCAGAGTTCATCACAACCAGGCCTGAGGTGAGTAAATTAAAAGTGGTTTTGATTTAGAACTTCGAGAAAAGTAGACCAAAATACATTTCTAGTATTCTTCTTCTTATCATTAATTAGTAATCGACCTTTGATGGCTTTCCGAACGTCGAGAAGACTGGTTCTTATAGTTTGAAGTAACTTGTTAAACCGTCCCATCTCCTGTACGAGGACTGTGTTCATGCTCTGATTATAGGAAGTCGGGTACTTATCGAGAGCGTCGACCAGGTCGTAGTCTGGAGGAAGTTTCGACAGGATATCGGCTGCTACTTCGAAGACCACTTCGTCGGGGGACTTCCCGCCGCCTCCTTCACTGGACGCGGTGTCCTGGGGGAAGAAATTACCGAATGATGCTCCGTAAGACGTCTAATGAATCTCTCTTGAAAGGTTACTTGGGTGAGAAGGATCGAGGACAACAAGAGGTCGGTTTCCTGCTGGTCTTTTATTATGTCCGCGTTCTCGTTCATTCCAAACACACTTGGTCCAGTTATCAGAGGCAGGGTCCTGACGAAGTCCAGGAAGTGTCCATGCTCTGATACTTCGGGGACGAAGTACACTCCGCTGGGATCAAACAGGTAGCTTTGCTCCTCCACCAAAGATGGGCAGTAGAATTTCGACAGAATCGTCACCAGCGTGCGACGATCCCATTCGTCGGTAACACGACCACCGTAGTTGCACTCACCTGGATCATGTCAACAAGTGTGAAGCGAAGATTTCGAATCGATTGCAAACTGTTCGAAATTGCAGAAAATCGCGGTTCATGCAGATACGAACCTGTCAAGTACTTCAAGGCCTCGTACTGCACGTCTTCGTATTGGTCGAGGAAAATCTTCAGCTGAAGAACGCTGATTCGTAGATCGGTCTCGTTGAATTCGTAAGGATTGTTCCAACCGATGGGACCAAATTTCCTTCTCTCCTGGACGATCGCGTGGAAGAAGCACAGGCCGAACAGCAGTTTCTTGAAGGCTGACTTTTGCCTTGATTTCTCGAAGAAGTCCATGTCGCAGATCGGATCCTGAAGGTAGGATCGAATTATGTTGGCCCGCAGCCCCTTCGGGGGTTCGTTCGTCATCTTGACTCCGTTCTGGAGAACGCTGACCGGGAAGTGGTCGGCTGGATAGCTGGTCAGCCATAGTCTAAAGTCGGGATGGACCGTGTCGGGAAGAAGGTTTTCACAGATCTGATAACAAGATTACCAGAACATTACTCAACCTCGAAGAATTCCACTCAACAAGATGCCTCGCACCTTTTCCAAAGTGCTCATCCAGCTCTTCGCCAAGTGACAGTTCTGCAGGACGACCCAGGTTCCGTTCTTGACGCCTTCGTCTATCAGTCTAACGGCGATTGGTCCTTGACCCTGTCCTAGGGACAGAGAGAACAGTCTGTTGGTACCGAATCCTTGATCGTCAGCAAACTTGAGGAGAATCGCAGTAGGATCAGCGCCAGGAGTGAGGACGAATATGAGCGGAACGCAGCAGTGAGAATCAGCGTAGGATGAGATCAGGTCAAACGGAGGTGGCTCGACGTACTGTCTTCCCATTTCAGCTGTGAAACAATGTCTGAATGTCAACCGGAAGTCTTGGTGCAAGAAACAGGGAATACTTGCATTCGACGAAACTGTGCACTGTTGGAATCACTTTGTCAGGTCTTATGCATCGAATCACAAGCATCTTCTCGAACGATGTCAGTCTATCGAACGGCACCGGCATCTGCAACGTGTGAGGCTCCTTGTGGTCAAATACCAATTTCCAGGAAGATAGATTCTTAGTGAAAGCGTCTCTAATACCCTGAAAAACGAGAAAAACATGAAGAATAGTCCAATTTACGGAGATGGAAAAGGGATCATAGACACTTACAGCAAATCCTGGTACTTCATTGAGTCGACATAATTCATCCCAAGACTTGACGGGAAGCCAGTTTGTCGGGTTTGGGTGAGGATTATCTAGTCCAACGCCGCCTGTTAGAAAGAACATCCAATGCGGTGTGGACACTTTTCCCTGTTTGCTGAGCAGGTTGATAATGAGTAGAAGAGAGAAGAGCAGCTTGTCCTTCTCGAAGAGAGACCGACAAATGTTGACGTACAACGAGTACGTGAAGTGCTTTGTGAGGTCGGTAAGCCGCTGATCAACGTCTTCGACTGCCGGTGTGTTCTCGATCGTTGATTTGAACAGGTTGACGAACCAGACTAGAGAGTACTGGTACATCGGATCGATGTTTGCCAGGACGGCTACTCATGGAACGGTAAATTTGTGACAGAAAACAATTGACGTGATTTAACTCGTCATTCTTACCGATCGTGAAGAACAAGATCGTCGAGTACACTGCGATCGGAGTGTACTGAAGTCTGGCTTGGTCTATTGACCTCTCGGTGATCTCTGCTGCGGTTTGCTTGGCCTGGATGTCATCCGAGAGAACTTTGGAAGAGCTGAGGATACCGATTGCCGTCTGATCCTCGAGGATATTCTCATCTGACGAGGAAAGAACTTGGAGAATCTTGTCTTCTATATCCTTCAGCATTCTGCAATCACAAAAATGAAGCTACGCTAGCTCAAGAATTTCTCCTAAGCATTTTTACTTTTTGTTTGCAGCTCCCTGCACGATCAGCTGATTCTTCTCTGCCTCTAGATCGGGGCGTTCCTTCGCTACCACGATGCCGAGGAGCTGGTCGTCCAGTCCAATCGGGGTTATCATGAAGTTCAGAAGAGTGACCTTGACCGCGACTTCAGGTAGGTAGTGGGGGTTCCTCAGCTTCGTGGTGATGTAGAGTCTGAACTTTTCGTTGTACTCGACGATCGAGTCTCCGAGTTTGATACACAAAGATCCGCCGGCCTTGTAAGTTTGTTTGAGCAGCAGTGGTTCCAGAGCAGCGTCCAGTTCCTCTCCGACATTTTCGAGCAACACTGGCTGACCAAATTGTATAGCACTCTCCAAGATCCTCATGTAGTCACTTTGGGTCAATCGGACGACATTTATGTTCGAAGCTTTCTCCATATTCTTGACCCACTTGTTGGCCTGACCTTGGGGGTCTATCAACAGCGGCCAGCGCCTCGAATTCGTAACAATGATCGCGTTATCGACGGAGAAGAGGTCGCTGGGGAGTCCGAAGATGTTCCATGACCTGATCTGAACCGGGTCTCCGAGAACCTGGGTGAGCTGGTAGTCCTGGGAGCAAATTACGTTTAAGCCAGTGCACAGGCTCACCCAGAACTCGATGTGTTTCGTCCTGAACTGCGTCGTGAAGACGCCCAAGTAAGCGACTATCCCACTGGCTATCAGGACGTCGCCGGTTAACCTGAAGTACTGCTGGCCCAGGGCCTTCGCCGTTTCTGACCAACGCGTGTACTCGCCTCCCAGACCACCGATCAGTTCCTTTGCCCTGACGAGCTTGAGCTCGCAGTCGTCAACGACGTCCATCATGTTTTGGTAGTCCTTCTTCCGCTCGGCAAGAACGCGTTCGAGGGCTGCGACCCTATCTTGCACTTCTTTCAATTGTGCTCTCTTCACATCCAGCTGAGCCATTGCCTCGGCATAGAGAGCCTCGGCCTTGGCGAGGGCCTTCTTCTTCGGGGCTACGACCTTGGCCACTTTGTCATATTCGGAAAGGGCGTAGACCCACTTGCAGAGACCTTCGCAGGCGGTCGACGCGTTCTTGATTTTGTCCGGGTCGAAGTTAGGGTTGGTCAAAATCGAGGTTCGGATCTTCGCCATTATCTTCTCGTTTATATTGTCCTTGTCGAACTGCTGCAAGGAGTCGAGGAACTTGATGTCACCCAGGATTCGCAAGGATGGCTTCCAGTAATCGTCCACTTGGCGAACACCGTCGCCGGCCACTCTGTCTGGCTTCACACCCTGAATAAGAAAAATAATTACAACGCAAACCGGTTTTTGGGTCGCAAAAACGCTCACCTTCAGTATGCAGACCGCTTCCATCACTAACTTCACTCCTGCCGGCGGGTTCTTCATCGTCTTGACGATCACGATATCCGGTGGAGTCAGGGTGTTCAGTGCAGCGTTCGCCGCGTTCAGTATGGGCATCGCGAGCTCCAGGTCCGCGTTACAGTCAGCCCGAATGGCGTCCGCCTCGCCAGCAACGACCTTGAAGAAAAAATACCCAATGATCGATAAAGACATGAAAGAATTCAGCTGCTTCTCACCATTGCAGCCTCTTCGTCTTTCTTTACGACGGCTTCGACCGCAGTGGCCTCTGCACTTTCCTTCTCAACGCTTGCTAACATCTTTTCAACCTCCTTAGCAGCGACTAAGAGCTTGGGCTGAAGCTTCATCAGAGTGTCTTGCATCTTTTCGACCTGCTTATGAGTGTTGTCCAGCTTACCGAGTCCCGCCTCGTACCGTTTCTTACCATCCGTAACTTCCTGCCTCTTCTTCGCGAGCAGATTCTTGAAGGTATTGATGAGCTCGAGGTAGGACGTGGGCGTGACGTAGTTCCACCTCCTAGCCTGTGCGAGGAAGTCTTTGGAGAGTTGTTGCGTAGAGGTGTGGAAGACCTGGCACATTTCGATGCAGGCTAGTCTTTCTTCCGAGGGTAATTTTATCTTTTCCAAAAACTTTGTGGCGACAGCAAGGAGCGCATCCTCGGGCCATGGCTGGAGCCAATCGATCGTGCAGCAATTGACAAGCGCCGGAAACTTCCGTATCCTCGTTCGAAACCCGTCGCCGATGGGGGACATGGCGACGACGATGTGGAGCTGCTCTCTAACGACCTGGATGAAAAAGTTGAAGAGAGCCACTGGGCTCCCGTCCGTCTGGAGGCTCTTGTCTCTCTGTCTGTCGATCTGCCGCATCTTCTCGCATATCTCCGCCTTCTCGTCGGCCGCAAATAGGTTCGGGACTTCGCCAGCGTTCAGGAGATTGCTGATGTCCTCCAGGAAAGACTCTTCCTTGATCTGACCGTCGGTGAACAGGAAAGCAGCGTGGAGATCTGTCGCTGCACTTTTTCGCAGGACTATCTTGACGTCCTCGTGCCACTCGTAGACTCCGTACTGCTTTGATATTTCCACTTGGAATATATCGTACTCTGATATGTGAGCAGCCAACCGCGTCAGTGACTGGCGACCCGAGCCCCCAACACCGACGAGGAGCGCGTGGCTTCTCGGCTGCTTTATTATCCGACAAATCTTGGACAGGTGCTCGATGGCGAATCTGAACAGAACCAGGTTCATCGGCTTCTTCGTCATCGAGTTGTACTCTGCGAGATACTCATCGACCACTTCGGCAAGATTGTCGAGTGCCACGACTTCCACGTAGGCCTTCTTTCCGGCCAGAGGATCGCAGAAGTCACAGTACACCAGGTTGCGCAAGTGGTGATCTGTGACCTGACGAAAAATACCACACGAATTATTCATCAGGATGGAAGAAGTACGGATCCCTCACTTCTGTTTGTCGATCTCCGGTGAAGTCCTCGAACATTTCATCCATGTCTTCGTCCATACGCTCGCTCATCGTCTTCCGGAGCTGTTTCACGAGCCAGACAATGTCCCCTTCGTCGACTAGCCGGTCTCCATAAACTCGGAGGACCTCGTGAACCCACTGGCGCTTCATTTTTACCTTAGAGCAGTTGGAGGAGACTGTGAAGGTCATTTTATGTCAATTCACAGAGTGACCAGTAAATAACTTACCGTGCTCGGCATGCTTTCCGGCGTAGACAGTAAGACGCCTTGAATGACCCTCGAAAAGTCACGAAGGTTGAAAAGGTAGTGCGATTTGGCCGGAGTCGGTAATAGGTTGGTGAGACTCTCTTTGTAGATATCGAGGGTTCCGAGGACGACCTGATCCGCGCAGGGTACGAACTCAGGCCCGAATCCCTGTCCGTCAAGGTGCCATAGGATGATCTTCGTGAATATCATCACCATCACGTCATCCTCAAACTCGGAAATGCTCAGTGCAAAAAAGTGCCGTTTGAACCTTGGAGTTACGTCCTTCCCGCCCGTCGGCGGACCCATTGCGCACATTATCTGCACATCGACGAGCTTTATAGGAACGATATCCTTCCGGTCGTACCACTGATTGTGGTCGAGCCACTGTCGAAGAAGCTCGATCGGTGGCTGGGCGCCGTACTCTTCCTTCAACGGCATCGACACATCGTCGACGAATATGACCCAGAATTTACCAGGCGGTGCACCGAACACGCCTTTCCTCCGCTTGTCCAACTTGCTCATTATTATGTCCTGGGTTTGATTCGCGGTCGTTTGAGCCGAGAAGTTTATGAAGAGGGGCTTGTACACTTTGGCGTCGTTTATCTTCAGCAGGAACTCCATTATGTACACAGACTTCCCGGTCCCCGTCGGGCCTACCAGCAGCACCGGCTTCTGATGGGACACAAGCTTCCTGAAGAGCTCCATGTACCGGATGGTCTCGACGGTAGGAACGATTATCTGGTTCACCGGCATGTCCTTAGGGATTGCAGGAACGTAGGCTAGACTGTCAGACCACAGTTTCCAATGGCCTTTTCCTTCCTTTATGTAGTTGTAATCGTAGACCATCCCGGGAGACGGAATCGGGAGAACGTATGGCTTCTTTGGTCCAGTCGTTTCCCCGGGAAGACCGAATTGATCTATAAGCTCAAGCGGAAATTCTCGGGCCATCAGACCTCGGAAGAGCTGGCTGAACCACTCTCGGTACTTCGCCATCAACGTTCCGCCCAACGCCCAGACACAGGAGAAGAAGAAAGAACCCTGAGGAAAATGCAAGTTGTGGATTCATTCTGATTCATCGGAAAAGAGACAATCCATGCATGCCTCAATCTGTGCCCTCATGTCCAGGTCAGAAATGCCATCGATGTATCTGGGGTTTTTGAAGTCATCCATGAAACAGTCGCACAAGTGCATGGCGGAGCGAACCAGGTTGGAGTCTGGCATGGGAATCATTTCCTATGTAGAGAACGGAATACTGAAGTGGCTTCCGACTAGATGTACAAGTTTCACTCACTTTGGCACCACAACGTCTGATCAGATGCAGCAGCACTGGACAAAACCTGAGGAACATTTCCTTCAGCTGAATCTTTATGTGTTCGCTCAGTGTTCCGGGTAGAGTGTTCATCCAGGAAGTCAGAAGCGGGGTCCAGCCCAGAGTGACTGGTTCCATGTATATCATTCCGCAGCGAGACACAGTGGCCGGTGAAGCGACCTAAAAATATGGGCACGTAAAGTAACGAAGTAAAAAAATCCTACGGAGGCTTCTGACTTCCAGATCCATGGGCTCAAATATCAAGTTGGTCGTGGGTGCGAGCTGAATGATTTCCCCTGACATCAGGCACAGCTTTTTGTTGTCGTCTAGCACAGTGTTCATGTTCTCGATCCATATCGCGTCCACTGGTCCGTCGAAAACCAGCCACTTCCGGTTCTCGTTTTGTGAGGATGCGAAGGCCCTGTAGTTCACAGCCAGCACTCCATCGCTCCATTCGTGAGAAGCAGGGTCGAATTGTCCGTATAATTGCCCCATGGTGATGGACTTTGGATTTATGACGGTGATTTCGACTCTGTGTTCTTCCATGAGTTTCTTTTCCTCAAGCTTTGCCAAACAATCGGCCAACATTCTGTAGGCTGATGTCTTTCCCCCGAATGGAAATCCCACGATCATGAAGCCGTGCCTCACGATCATCATCTCGAATATCTGCTGCACTTTCTCCAGAAAAAAATCCGTGCATTGGAGATTCGCCTCTTCGCAAGCCTTTCTCGTGCAACTATTAATGTGCGTGTAATCAGGCTCCGGGAGCTCGACGCCTGGGAAGAGGTCCGAAGCTATGCCATGGAAGAGGGGCAGGTCATGGCTCAAGAACTTCGGCAAATTCACGTCCTTTATGCTGCGCAGCATCAGAATGTCCTCCGACTCGTCGGGGTACTTGAGCTTCAAATTCCCAGCGGCTACCAAGACGGACTTAACCGCCCTCATTCCGTAATCGTAGTGACATTGGCTGCTCAATTGTTCAGAACAGAGTTTGTAGGCTGTCACGATCTTCACGGCGAGTGGACGTCCGTTGTAAAACCCGTAAGAGTACAGCGTATTCTCGGATATGAGAGCGTAGTCCGGTACCATCATGGCAACGGACCTGAAGAGCGCTTTCAGGTTATCAGGGAGCTCGGATCTCCCCGCGTACCCAGGGTTCATGGTGATGAAGACCGCGCACGTTGGGTCGAGCCAGATCTCTGACCCCTCGAAGAGCAGCTTTGAGGCACCGGAATTGATCCCCCTCTGAATGGTCAGTATCTGCTGAGCCACTACCGAGAGAACCTCAAGGTCTATGCGGTTGAATTCGTCGAAACAAGACCAGGCTCCGCAGGAGGCTAGACCCTTGAAGAATTTACCCAAGGCGATGTAGTCTAGACCGTCGGAGCAGTTGAACACGACGCACTGCTTCGCTATCGCCTTCGCCAAGTCCTTTGTGGTCTCGGTCTTCCCGGTACCAGCTGGACCCTCGGGTGCTCCTCCCAGATGGAGACTCAGAGCCCCGAAGAGAGTCCGGTAGCAGCGATCCGTCAACGGAGTTATCACTAGTCTGGGAGAGTTTCCTAGGTACTCATAGCCATAATGGAGAGAAGAGTTTATCATGTAGACGCGAAGATTATCCTCCTGGAATCCGATGGAAGATTAGTTGAAGAATGTTGTAGCGTTCAGATATATAACCCTAAATTACCAGCCAGTAGTATCTCAGTTGACAGAGCCACTTGAAGTCGCTGTTGTCGATCACCTTGTCCTGCCACAATCCCACCAGAACGTCTCTCGCGTGTACGTCGAGAGTGACCAAAGCCCCTGCAGTATTTCCATCATCAAACACACTTCAGCCACTTCAGGGTTGAATGGAGACCCTCAAACTCACCCAAGGTGATTCTGTTCTGAGTCGAAAGCTTCCCTCTGACCAATAGAATGATTTCGTTCAGCTGCTGGTTGCACAAGTCCAAGTAGTTTTTGAGCCCCGGAACCCCGAGGGGCATGGCTTCCTCGATTTGGACTGTCCAGTACATCGAGCCTACGCAGAGTACCGTTTGCCCAGGCCACTCGAGGACCCATGTTGATCGCTCCTTTATGGGATAGGCGTCGATGGCGAGGATTACCATCTCGCGGACACTCTTTCGCATGTCGCCTTCCAGCTCAAGGAGCCATTTTTCGACTTGACCTCTGGCTGCTGCGGTCGAAATGACGTCTATCAAGTCAACCTCCTCGCCCTCGGCTGACTTCATTTTACTAACTTCTAGGTCAGAGTTGAAAGCGAGTTTGGCTATGCCTTCGAAGCACTTTTTCAAGTGCGGTTGAACGCTGGAAAGGAATTAATTACAGTCGAGACAGGGCGGAGATTGTTTTGGGGATCTTTACCGAGTGGGGTCCTTCGTCTCTGATAATATTTCCAGGAGTTCGTCGTTAGAGAGGAAGAAAAACCTGGGGAAATACAGTCTCTTCTTTTCTAGGTACTCGTTCAGGCCCTTCTGGATGAGCTCCAATAGGCCAAAGCTCTTCCTCAACCTCTCCAGCATCTTGTCGATCTCGAGGACCGACAACACCCGAGGGTCTGAGTACACGGTCTTCATAATATCCTTCCACGTCTTGTCCACCGCACTGAACTTCCGACCCTCTTCCGGCATCTGCTGCTGTATATCAGGAGATGAGAATATCGGCTCGAGGTACATCCACGTCGACTGGACCTTCAGCCACTGGTCAAGAATATCCTGTAGAAGGTGAAGCTTGCCTTCCCACCGACTGAAACAAGATTGAATCCTTAAATTTCAGGAGATCTAAATCTCTGACGTACTCACAAAATTTTTGATTCGAAGGGCTTGATGTACGCGGAGTTCTTCATGGTCATCGTCCTCGTGATATGGTCATCGAGCATGAGCTGGATCTCGTCGACTCCAGCGATCACGAATGTGTCGGAATCCTTGTAGGGATTAACCGTGAAGGTCATATCGGTCCAGTCCTTCTGCATCTTTTCAAGATTCTTCTCCAAGTTGTTCTCCTTAGTCGCTGCTTCGGAGATGCCTTCGAATCTACTTATGTAGTTGTCCAGTCCCATTTCGAGCACCTTTCCGAGACTCAGTTCAGAATCTACTTTGACGGTGAATCCAATGATCTCCGAGATCTGTTCCCAGTGCCGAGCCTTCATGCCGGGATTCCCGAGGGTCATAATGACCGGTAGGTGCTCCTTGAACTCGTCTATCTTCTCGCGAACGGCAGTGGCCAATTCCTTCGGCCCCGGCTCGGAAAAGCTCTTCTCAAGCTTGTATATCGTCCTGTAGGCGATACCCACGTCGCTGTCGATTTCCTCGGGGTAGTAAGTTCCGATCATCGCGTTCATCCAGCGGTCGTATTTCATCAGGAACTCGCAGGCGCTGTCGAAGAGCTTTTTGAACGGCGTCATACGGTCCACGATCCTCTTGCGTTCTGGGTACTGAGTTATTTCCCAACCGAATAGCGTCTCCTCCTCATTGAAGCGGTCCACCTTCTCCATAGCCGCTATCAACTTGTTCTCCAGGTTCTGTGCCTTCTTCTGGTACCGGTAGACCTCCTCCACTTCTCTGAAGTACTGCAGCTCTTCAGCCTGCTTAGCGTACTGTGCCAGTTCTTCCTCGAACTTTTGGTACCTCACTGTGGGAAGATGAAACAGCTGATAAGGTAATCTAGTGATATGTGAAAGGTACCTTTCAGTGCGTCTTGCAGTTCCACTATCTTCACGTCCACCATTGACTTGTAGTCTTCGAAGATCTGTGGCATCTTGTTATACCACTGAAAAGTCCTGTTGTTATTCTGGATCTCGGACGAACTGAGCAGCCAATAGTCTGACAGGAATAAAATATACTCCAAAATGTCACGCAGCTTCGATTCCACCTCCACTATCGTCACCTCTTCGGCCCTTTTCATGAACTCCTTCAGCTCCATCAAGGCTGCCGTCGTCGACGGCTGGCTCAATCCTCTGTCAGCAATCGCCTGCTGCTCGTAGTACATTCTGGAAGAAAGTGAAATCAGATGACGATGTGTAATGCACATAAATTAAATCATCAGCTTACTGCACCTTGTACACATCTCCTGATAATCAGTGACCATTCGATTGATCAAAGCGCTCTTGAATCCGTTGACATTCCCTATAATCACACCCAGGCATTCTTTCCTAGATACTTCAAAAAGCCCCATGAAAATCGTAGGCTGGTTTCTCCTGGCTATTTCCAAAGCCAAGGTGTGGTACTTTGCAATTTGCTCCGTGTAGTCACCGAAGGTTTTCGTGTCGTCCTCCAAGAAAGCTATGACCTTCGATTGTTCTTCATTGTTGAAGAGATCCTCGTATCTGTGGATGTCGAGATATGAATCCTTGACCATGATTCGATATGATCTTGTTAGAAGATTTAACTCACTTTTTAAAATCGTTCATTCTGGCCTGCGGCGCTATTCGCTGCTCTTCTATAAGCGAGTGAATTTGCTTCTTGAAAATTGCTACTTGTCCTGGAGAGACTTTCGGCTGTGAAGAAAAAAAACTTCAGACTTTATTTTACAACAGAGGGACTGTGCCAACCTTGAGAAAGGCGGGTGGACCACTCCACTCAAGATAAAACTGAGTTTCGAGTCTGGGGAAGCCGGAAACAGCCTGCAACATTGCGTCGAGTAGGCTGGAGAGGACCTCGACGAAGTACCTGCAGGGGGGGTCGAAAACGCATTCCCCATTCTTGACTGTAACCCTCAAGATGAACCCAACGTTGCTGCACTGAGGGTTTAATCGATCTTAGAATTAGATGGACACTCTCAGCCGCCGTGGCTTCTGCTCACACCAACTCCGAGGATGTAGTTCATGTAATTGGACATTGTCTGCTTGCAGATCGTCAGCAACTGGGACTCCATCAACTTGTAAACGCAGTCGTAGAACCTCTTAAACTTTTTGGTCTGAAGTGGGGTCGGTATTATTTTCTTCCCACTACTCTGAAATCGACGTTTTGTTCACTTTTTACCGTTTCATTGAGACGACTCAGAACCAATCCTTCACACTCACCAGTAAAAATATATCCTGTAGATTACTGAACCATGAATATTTCAGAAAATCTCTCGCCCGTTCGATCTGCTGGTTCAGAGTATTCTGAAAAGCTAGCAGATCCCAGCTCTCATTGTGCCCCTTGATCACGTTGAGATCGATCAACTGGAACTCTCTGGCAAAATTCGAGTGTTATTTTTGGTAATACAGCCACGAAAAAATTTGTAGACATAGGAGGACTAGAAACTCAGTTTACACGTATTTCTCGATCCAAGTTTCCAGTATCTGCCTCATGCAGGGATGTATCAGGTATAAGTCCTTGGCTAATTGAGCCTGGCATTTGTGATAGTGTTTCACGACCTCCGGGGGAAATTCTTGACACTCTATCAGTTCAGGTGTCTTTGAAGATTCCTGAAAATTGGGTGGTTGAATATTTCACCATTTAGCCTGAATCTCTGAACCTAAATCGACCTTTTCCGCAGTTCCCTCTTGGTTCGGGTCGGTGAGGACGAATTCCACGATTGATCTTTTGATAGCTATTATGAAATCATCCTTGACTTCCTTGATAAGATTATTCCATACTTCTTCAAAGATTAAATATCGCTTTGGAACCAGTTCACAGATGTTAGCGAGCGCTTTACACTCAATCGGAGTAACGTGTATGGCGTCGACTCCGTTTCTTATGTAATAATAGTATCTGTTAACGTCCTTATCGCTCTTCAGGTCGATCCCGATTCGTGGTAGCTCGGGCTTAACCATCGCACCAATGAAATATCTCCGGAATTCTTCCCTGGACAGTCGTGCACATTTCTGAGATTTTTTTCTCTTTTTAGAATGTGGGTTCGAGGTGCTTGCCAAAATCGAAGAAGAAACAGCAGTCAGGTAATCGGAAACGTCTGCTTTCACTTTGCCTACAAGGCGACGATGATCCCCTGATTTCTAAAAGAGACATCATTCAGGTGTCATGATCAAAACTTGTCAAAAACACTGAAGTTTTTATCCCATATTCGAAAGATACATGATTGCAGTAGTCATGTATCTTTCGAGTTGTCTTATCAATGATTTTTTTCATCCTGTTACTACTGAAAGTCTTGATTTACCAGAGCACCAGTGTCTGCGTTGTCGCATAACAAGGTCTTCTTCTTGTCCCCCAGCATAATGTAACTCTGAAAAATGTTAAGAAATTTACAACCCAGAGTTTTTGGACTGAGAATTCATGTCCTAGTATGGGGATAATTGACAATAGAATTTTAGTGTTAACACAATTGATATATGTATGAGACACGTGATGCTATAAATCCGGTATATGGTAATGATACATTTTTTGCGATTAGTTCCAATATTTCTATAATTACTTTACTACTTTTTGGTTTAGAATTTGACATAACTTCTACAATTTTATATCAATTTCACACATTTTTATTGCACTGTGGTCCTGGAATTCAATTGTTGATGGCTAAACCTTTATTTATAAATCTGGAAGCTTACATATTCACAGGTTAAATTATGTACATGAAAATCAAATTGAAATATAAGTCTCTAAAATGTACCTGATAACTGACTATGTTATGTACAAATAGAGTAACTGATGTTTCATATTCTCATCCTGATTCGACGTTCTTGATCAGATACATACTGAGAACAAGACTAAATTCCTTCATTGATAGAAATTCACGTCAACTAGAATTACATCAGTCAGTGACACAATCCGTATCAGATGGTCCACGCGAATGAAGAAAAAGAAACACTTGAACATCGATTTTCTGCTCTTTTTGCAACTTTCATTACGAAACCAAGTTTCAAACGTTTCCCGCCTTCCAGTTCGCGGGTAAAGTGGTTCCAAACGCGGCCACAACGTAACGAAGCGTCGCTCTACACGAGATCGATGTCTAACTCCCTCCAACGCAGAATTTGAGTACTAAGACTGCAGATGAAATGCGGGTTGCGCGCGGTCAGGCTGATACCGTATGTCAGCTTACAATTTCATACGATACTGTGTCGAACTATTTTACAGTTTTAATTTATTATTTGAAATAATTATACATTATCAACATATACATTTTATATGACTAAGCCACGGAGTTATCTTCCAGGGTTCACTTTTTGTTCCATTCTTCCTTCTCCGCACGCTCTTTCATCACCTCCTCGATGAATGGTCTGAGGTACCTCACGTCCTGCACAGAGTCGAGAAATCAAGATGTTCAATGAGGATCACAAAAAATCTTAGTGACGATAACACGGAGTGGAAATACGATACCTCTTCGTATTTAGTCCACTGTTCCTTAGGCAGAATCGACTTTGTAATCGAGAGCTGATAGGCGCGGACAATGCGGAAATTTCTGTCGTCCAACTGTTGCTGGGGCAGTCTGCGGAGAGCCTCTTCTACGATCTCGGTTTCACGAAGGCAGTCATCGTGGTGGAGACCTAAACTCCAAATAACATATTTTTAGCATAACTTCCGAGCTATTAAACCTAGGGTGAAATTTTTAGGACACAAGTTCCACGGTTTCGAAGACAGGGGATTTTTTGCTTTTGTAATTATAAAAAAGAATTCAATTTTTTACGCGACCAGCCTGGTCATTTTTCAGCGTAATATTGCAGCAGAGGTCCAGACGAATCCAACGACCTAAAACACAGTGCATTTATCTGTATCCAAACGCGAGTTATGCACCTGTTAACACTGCTGCTCACAGTGAGTACAGTGGGTTCTCGTTATAAGAGTCCTCGTTATAAGAGTTTTCCCCTTCGTTCCGTTTTGACATAGCTTCCCCCACTATACCTGCGTACGTATTGTATTCCAACTTTGGCTCGGACTCCTCGTTATAAGCTACCATGCGACCCGTGCTTTCGAGGCAGGTTGTGGGGAAACGCTCCGGCGACGGATTTCTTGGAATCCTATTCCCCTATTCACCCGATCAGTCTCTTATAACGAGAACCCTGTGTACTAAGAGTGCAGATAAAATGCGGGTTGCGCGCGGTCAGGCTGATACCGTATGTGTTCAGTGTTCGCAGCGCTGTAACTCGCGATTCGATGGAGATAAATAGACCTTGAGGTACTTCGTTGGATTAGCCTCGATCTGAGCTCGAAATATGGCTGAAAATAAATTGTAAGAATACAAACACTGTCGATATATTCCTTGGAACCTTTTTCTCGTGTCTCAACTAGTTTGATAGAAAAATAGGGTTAAGAAAGTCACGTGACCTCGATATGATTTACACTTGGAATTTTCAAACGCTATTTTCTCAGCCAAAACACATTCCATTGATGTGAAATTGATATCGGTGACGTAGAAAAACTCAATGAAGGGCCTGCCAATCGTGGATTTTCGAAAATTGAGACGTAATAACAGTTTTTTTTAACAATATTGTTCCGTAATGCAAGGAAGTGCTGCGTCTGCATCTCTCCACGAGGGGCAGCACCTCCTTGGGTTACAGAACAATATTGTTACACAAAATTCTGATTATGTCTTTCGATATTCGAAAATCCACGATTGGCAGGCCCTTCATTAAGTTTTTCTACGTCACTGATATCAATTTCACATCAATCGAATGTGTTTTGGCTGAGAAAATAGCGTTTGAAAATTCCAAGTGTAAATCATATCGAGGTCACGTGACTTTGATTTCCCGTTAAGACGTAGGGTTTATGTGACGATTATTGTTCACGTATGTGGTGTGATACACTGGCGGTAATTCATTCCAGATATTAGCATACTCACCGTACTGATTGAATCTGGACAGATTATAGGCCCACTTCTTGAAGCTCGGTCCTAAAAATATATTATAGCGTGAAATATAAGTAGTTGGAATGAAGTTATGTAAGGTGGTGGTAACCAGAGTGTCATACGAGTTACGTACTGACTAAAAAACCTTATTTATATCGGTTGGATATGACGAATAAAACGGCGTAAGACTCACCGAACAATCCGGAATAGGTTCTAGGCACCCAGCTCATCGTTTATTCGAGATTGAAGACACAGAGTATCCAATTTTCTCGACTCCAAACGGAGAGACGTATTCCGCTTACACCAACGATTACGCAAGTGGAATAGATGCGCGTGCGACGCGTGTCTAGCGGCGCCAAAGGTGACTCCACCTCTTCGCAGCCAGATGGCGAAGCTTGTTGTCTAACTATATAATCGGACAACTCAGCCCAACAGCGACCCCGATTGGATTTTTTATGATTTTGATCGTTTATCGGTGATTTTTCGGTGAATGATAAACTAATCCGGACTTTTGTCGGTGATTTATTGATGAAAAAAAATTGAATATTAAATTTCTCTAGGAATTATTTTTCTTGGCCCCTCGCTAAAAATGTATTCGATAAGTATCGATGCAAATCGACGTAAAATCGTTTGTCAGTAATTCATCGCCCCATTTTAATTCTACTTTACTTCTGAAAGTGAAGAAAAGAGCGTCGACAATTTGCTCTGGAAACAGGAGGTATCATTCATACCCTATTGAAAAAATGGGCGTCGATGTGACGTCGTACCAACGCCACATCGACGTCGTAAAGTACGTAAAACCGTGTACAAGCTCGGTAGTGTGAAACAACGTCGGAAACTAGGTGTGAATTTGGGATATCATTCGACGTCTTTGCGACGTAAGTTTCGACGTCGTTTACTACATCGTTTACGACGTCGCTTACGATGTATGTATGATTGTACGTTTAATCAGCTATTTAGCTCGAACAATCAGCTATAGTTAGCTGGTAAAACTTACGAAATAAGTTTACTTATTATTTATGATTAATTTATTGTTGTCAGGAATATACATATATTCAACATTGATAATTCATATGAGTGTCATAACTGGAACTAAATTTGTTCCCGTTGACCCCCGTCCACTATGCGACGTTGAAGTGGAGGAGGATTCCGACTCTGTGGTAACACGTTAGAGTAGCCAACACGGTGCAAATTTACTCGCGAGAACCCGAAAGACTGCCAACCATCTATCGGCGCGTTACGGTACCCGATATGTATGTAGCGGGTCTAGGATATGTATATCAGTGGTCTAGGAATATGGCGGATACCCTAGCTGTTCGGTAAGCCGTTGTGTGGTACCGTAACGCACCGATAGATGGTTGGCTGTCTTTATGGTTCTCGCGAGTATATTTGCACCGTGTTGGCTACACTTTCGTGTTACCACAGAGTCGGAATCCTCCTTCTCTTCAAAGTCGCATAGTCGACGGAGGTCAGCGGGAACAAATTTTGTTCCAGTGATGACACTCATTCAGAGATAATTTTAGGTTCATAAAGTTAGCACCCGAAGTCAAGATAATCGACTGAAAGTACGTGGTTTGAATATGAAGCATATCACTCGCTTTCGTTTGCGCGTTGACTCGTTTTCAAGAAAAATGCAAATAAAGTTAGGGTGCTGAATTTCAGCACCCGGTTTTTAAATACAGTATTATGCGAATGGTTAACAGAAATTAAGATAAATTATCATGCCAATCGTTTGCGCGTCATTTGCGCAACCAGCACCGCAAACTCAGGGCCGGCGATCCCCCTATGGTTTTGGTGGAGTACTCCATACCTCAGAATTTAGCAGATATGGAATTCCATACCTCCGAATTTTTGGCTCACTTTCCATAAAAAGAAAATGTATAAGCGGACGTGGCAACCCATCGCCACGAGAATACATTATTCTATAACTTTGATCCATATCCTGTTTGTTATCAGTTATGTCTTCCAAACAGTGTTGGGCAGCAGCAAATTACATGGTGTAATTAATTACATTTCCATGACAAATTACAGCTGTAATTTGTAATTAAAAAAAATCCATTACCCATTACAATTGTCATTTGTAATTGAATCGAAATCCATTACCCATTACAATTGTAATTTGTAATTAAACCGAAATCCATTACCCATTACAATTGTAATTTGTAATGAAACCGAAATCCATTACCCATTACAATTGTAATTTGTAATTGAACCGAAATCCATTAACCATTACAATTGTAATTTGTAATTGAACCGAAATCCATTAACCATTACAATTGTAATTTGTAATTAAACCGAAATCCATTAACCATTACAATTGTAATTTGTAATTCAATCGAAATACATTAACCATTACAATTGTAAATTGTAATTGAACCGAAATCCATTAACCATTACAATTGTAATTTGTAATTAAACCGAAATACATTACCCATTACAATTGTAATTTGTAATTAAACTCGAATCCATTAACCATTACAATTTTAATTTGTAATTTAACCAAAATCCATTAACCATTACAATTTTAATTTGTAATTAAGGGGCCGTGCATAAATGACGTCACCACTCAAGGGGGGGGGGGGAGTCATAAAAAATGTGACGTTTTGTGACATGGGGAGGGGGGGAGTACACGCAAATGTGACGTCACATTTCGAAATTTCAATTTTTCTTCAATATTCAGTCAAAAAAACCTGTCTCAAATTTGAAAAGCCCGCCCGAGGGGGGGTATGTGCAAGTTTTGTGACGTCACCTTGGGGAGGGGGGGTCCAAGCTTTGTGACTTGGTGTGACATGGGGGGAGGGGGGGTCAAAAAAGGCAGAATTCATGGTGACGTCATTTATGCACGGCCCCTAATCCGAAATCCATTAACCATCCCTGGTGAAAATAATTTCTACGCCAAACTACGAAAAATACCGAAGCGTAAAAATGCGTAGAAAAACGAGGTTTCTTCGTAATAATTCATAATTTTTCGTAATTTGTCGTAGTTGTTCGTAGTTTTGGAAGTAGAAAACTACGAATTTTAATGAACAATTACGAAAATCTACAGTTTTCCCACAACGGAATATCAGTTCTACGAGTATCTACGGGAATCTACGAATATCTACAAACGGAATGAAGCCTAATGTTCTTGTCTTGAGTTGTCGTAGTTTTTCGTAGTTTTGGAAGTGGAAAACTACGGATTTTCTTGAACAATTACGAAAATCTACAGTTTTCCTACAACGGAATATCAGTTCTACGAGTATCTACGGGAATCTACGAAAATCTACAAACGGAATGAAGCTGAATGTTCTTGTCTTGATTTGTCGTAGTTTTTCGTAGTTTTGGCAGTGGAAAACTACGGATTTTCATGAACAATTACAAAAATCTACAGTTTCCCGACAACGGAATATCCCTGGTAAAAATAATTTTCACGTCAAACTACAAAAACTGTCAAATCGTAGAAATGTTCAGAAAATCGGAATTGTTTGCAATTTCTCGTAATTTTTCGTAGTCTTTCGTAGTTCCGGAAGTAGAAAACTACAAAATTTCATGATTAATTATGGAAATTTACATCTTTCAAGCAACAGAATATCTTTACTACAAATATCTACGAAAGTTTACGAAAATCTACGACCATGATCAACCCGAAAAAATTTTCGTAGATTTTACGGAATATGGTAGATAAGAATTGCACAAACTATGAATATCTACGAACATTTACAGAAATTTACGACTGAAATGTATGAGAATCTTTTACGTAGATCGCAAGTATAAAACTACAAAAAATTACGATAATTTAGAATTTTCTACAACAAAAGTGAAAAGTCTAATTGCCGGAAGGATTTGATTAAACTTTGGCGATTGTTTGTTGAATAGTACGAATTTCTACGCAAAATTACTATAATGTATGATTTTCTACGAAAAGCTGGCAGAATATGAAGCTTAACGTGACAAAGCTTTTCAAATATTCAGTTGAAGTTCCATGTCAGTCACTAACTTCATGTTGCCAGAAAATGTCAAGTTCTGTAAGGAGATGAATTTGGGCGAGTTGAAGACCATACATCTGGGGATCACCGAGGTTAAGCAACATCGGACGCGGTCAGTACTTGGATGGGTGGCCCCTAAAAGTGAGCTAGGTTCAAATCCTTCTGGGGGTAAATTTTTTTTTTTAATTTTAAATTCAATAATTCCATCAACGTTGAGTAGATTTTTTCTAAAAATAGGTCGAATTACTATGAAATCGCTTCGTTTATTAAATTGCGGTACGGGTAGGATCCAGGTACAATCCCGAAACTGGCTTCTACAACTATCTACGAAAAAACTACGAGGAACTACGATAAACTATGAATACCTAGAAACGACAATTCATATAGACATCGAATTTCATTCTACAACTATCTACGAAAAACTACTACTCTGTACAAAATCTGGCGTAAAAATAAACTACGAAAAGTCCGAAATCCGATACTTTTTCGTAGATTCTTTTCGTAGTTTGGCGTAGAAATTATTTTCACCAGGGATTACAATCTGAAAATGTAATTAAGTCGAAATACCCGAACCATTCCAATTTTAAAATGTAATTAAACCAAAATACATGAACCATTAGAATTTTAAAATGTAATTGAACCGAACCCAACCGAAGCATTACAGTTCAAAAATGTAATTGAACCGAAATACATGAACCATTACAATTTTAAAATGTAATTAAACCGAATCTAACCGAAGCATTACAATTTTTAAATGTAATGCTTCGGTTAGGTTCGGTTCAATTACAATTTGAAATTGAAATAGTTCATGTATTTTGGTTCAATTACATTTTTGAACTGTAATGCTTCGGTTGGGTTCGGTTCAATTACATTTTAAAATTGTAATGGTTCATGTATTTCGACTTAATTACATTTAAAAATTGTAATGCTTCGGTTAGGATCGGTTTAATTACATTTTAAAATTGTAATGGTTCATGTCTTTCGGTTCAATTACATTTTCGAACTGTAATGCTTCGGTTAGGTTCGGTTCAATTACATTTGAAAATTGTAATGGTTCACGTATTTCGACTTAAGTACATTTTTAAATTGTAATGGTTAATGGATTTCGGTTTAATTACAAATTAAAATTGTAATGGATAATGGATTTTGGTTCAATTACAAATTAAGATTGTAATGGTTAATGGATTCGAGTTTAATTACAAATTACAATTGTAATGGGTAATGTATTTCCGTTTAATTACAAATTACAATTGTAATGGTTAATGGATTTCGGTTCAATTACAATTTACAATTGTAATGGTTAATGTATTTCGATTGAATTACAAATTACAATTGTAATGGTTAATGGATTTCGTTTTAATTACAAATTAAAATTGTAATGGTTAATGGATTCGAGTTCAATTACAAATTACAATTGTAATGGTTAATGGATTTCGGCTCAATTACAAATTACAATTGTAATGGTTAATGGATTTCGGTTTAATTACAAATTACAATTGTAATGGTTAATGGATTTCGGTTCAATTACAAATTACAATTGTAATGGGTAATGGATTTCGGTTTAATTACAAATTACAATTGTAATGGTTAATGGATTTCGGTTTATTACAAATTAATTACAATTTGTAATTTGTAATTTGTAATTAATTAATTACAAATTCGCCCAACACTGCTTCCAAAGAATTCCGCGCAAAACACGGAAAGTGATTAAACCGCAGTTTACCACGATTTACAGCAGTTCCTATATGCACTTTCATGTGCATCTCACGACTCTCACGTGGCGTCGAAGTGACTTTCAATGCCTTTTCCTTAATAAATATTTTTTACGGCACAGGCAATAAAACGGCACTTTCCGGCACGGAAAGCGACGTTTCCAAGATGTCATTAATACAAGGTGATAATTCAGAATTCGTGACGAATCTGTCAGGGTCATTCTTGGGGGTTCAGTGCGCCACTTTGCGCATCGAAAACAGGCATACAAAATAACTAATCTGCGAGTTATATATTTTTGTTTAGTTATAGTTTCGTGAATACAGCCTTTACAAATTTTCGAAAACGGAAATTTCAAAATAGTGACAAAATTCTTGAAAAACGCATTTGTGTTCGGAAAAATTAGGGCATTTATTTGAGATGAAAAAAAAATAACGTTACCAGTGAATTTGTTAAACAATGTTTTGTTTAAACAATTATTGATAACTTTCGGGCATTATTATTGTTCAAAGTTAATACTTTGATCGTCTTGATTGTGGTTGATTTTTTCCGATTTTTATCTTATCATCAAGTACTCAATTTCACTGCTCTTCGGAGGATTTGCCTGGCTATTTTCTATCGCTATACGATCGGTTTTGGATACTCGCGACAGTTCCAATTTCTGGGCGATTTTCTGCACTTGAAAATTACGTTTGAATATTCAAAAAATATCAATTAGCAAAAAAGTTGATTACACATGAGACTGCAAGTCAAAAATCGATAGAAAGTCCAATGCTATGATGGCCCGCCAAGTACCACTTCCCACTCCCCAAACTTTTTTCTCCAATTTTTTTTTTCTCCAATTTTGTTTCACAAGGACTATAAGAAATCCATCGAGTGAGCGAGCGTAGCGAGCGAACGAGCACAATGCCGTATACTCTAATTTAATTTTCATGTGTTGTGCTTGGCAGTTGTATCTGATATCAATTCTTTTTTAGAAAACATTTTTGAAGGTCGAGTTTGTTGAAGACGAATTTTTGTTGGTAGGTATTTTTGAAGAAACATTTTTTGTTGAAGGCAAATTTTTCTTCCTAGATTTTTTGTAGGCAGATCACATTAATGTACTTGGCGAAAGTTTTTGCACCAGAGGTGCTTTTTGGGGAGATTGATTCTTCGCTTTAATGATTATAATCAATCTCTCAATTTCCATATCGCGTGTCTAATGGCATAAGGCCGTAAGCGCCAAAAACGCGATTTTGGGGGCAAAAGGTCGTATAATTTTTTTTTTCACGCCATTCGCTCTGAAAACGGCCAAAACGTATAGATCAATTGAAATTACCAGATCGAAAAATGTAAGTGCAAAAGGTCGTAAGTTTGGCGGATACGTCGTTCTTTCATTACAATTTTTAAGGAAAAATAAAAAACAACGTAAAGGCAAAACGTCGTAAGCGCCATTTTTTTCATAATTTTCATGATTTTTCCAAATAGTTGTAAAAACTCGTGAAACGCAAAGAAAAATTGAAACCGACGTCGTTTCGAAAAAATCGATAAAAAAAATCGCAGTTAAAAGCAGAAGGTCGTATCCGCCCAACTTACGATCTTTTGCATTTACATTTTTCGATCTCGTAATTTCAATTGATACGTTTCGAACGTTTTCAGAGCGATTGGCGTGAAAAAAAAAAAAATTATACGACTTTATGCCATTATAAACAGCAAAACGTCGTATAATGGCGCTTACGTCCTTATGTCATTAGACACGCGACATACATTTCCAATGTTTTGTTCATCGCATACGTTAAGTTATCGACAGACGCGGATCTAGACTTTTATGATTTACACTTGGAATTTTCGTGGGGAGTTTCCTCCGAAAAAGCACATTCGATTGTGTAAATTGATCGAAAATTCATATTTTCACTTTTTCGGGATTTTCATGACCCCTGGGACCCCCCTGAATCCGCGCCTGGTTATCGACGTGGTAGGGGGTCTCCTGCTGTGTATAAATACGACGGATCGGACGAATTCTAACCAGTCACGAAGTAAGTGGCTACCTTCAACATGAACAAGATCGTCTGTCTTCTTGTCGCCTCATTGGTGTGCGTGGGTGTTATCAGTGGTAAGTTACAGACCAATAGCACATGCTCGAACGTTCTATTTTCCAATACAATGAAACCTCACTTATACGTATTTCAATCGGATACGCTGGAAAATACATACATATAAGTGAGAATAACGTAAAAAAAAAACGAATTGAGAGTCAAGTGGTTCGATAGCTTCCACGTCAGCATTGCAATTATTCACACACATCATCAACAGGTGAAAAAAACCTGTTCTGTAGATAAACGTAAAGAAATATTTCTGCATCACGGAGTAAAATATTCTCGATACAACAAGGATACAATATTCAAACTGAGAATATTTGAATTATTGATTTCAATTCCAACAGCCAATCTGGAACTCATGGACGTATATCGAAAGCAATCAATTTTTCAAGTATTGTGTCTCGAAATATTTAACAGTATACTTATTTTGCAGCAATTATTCTGCAGACTTATCGAATCGTTATGCCTACATTTTAGTATCACAGGAAGTAAAATTTAAAACCGTAAAATGGTACTGAAGTGGAAAATCGACCATTCGTCGAACTCATGTATATCAAGAGCTATCAACTTTTGAAGTGTTGTGTCACGAAATATCGCGTGTCTAATGACATAAGGACGTAAGCGCCATTATACGACGTTTTGCTGTTTATAAGGGCATAAAGTCGTATAATTTTTTTTTTCACGCCAATCGCTCTGAGAACGTTCGAAACGTATTAATTGAAATTACGAGATCGAAAAGTGTAAGTGCAAAAGGTCGTAAGTTGTCGGATCAAGAGACTCGGTAGAGTCTCGCGCCAGGTACAGTAAAAAAAAAATTTTATACGCTGCGCGAAGACTCGAACCGAGTCTCTTTACCCGAACGGGAGCGATCCGGGTGGTGGGGGGAATTATAATGTCTTATTTCTTCCGCTTCGATATATACACGACATTGAAATATTTATCCTGGGACGTGGGCATGAAAAGCTTTCATTTAAGCCCTATTTCGATGCAATCGGCACACGGGGAGCAGAGATATGATTATTGAAAGTTTTCAGAGTACCCGTTTCGTCGTGAGAATTTTCTTCTTCACCTTCACCTCTTTCAGCCGTACAAACCGATTTTCATAAAAATTAGAGAAGAGTGGCTACGACTGGACAGCTGAGATCTTAGTATGAGTGGTTTGTCACCAGACGGCACTTGAGACGGCACTGTTAGAATCACAGGTTAGATCGAATCGAGAATGTAAACAAGCCGCCATCTTTAAACATAACAGATCGAGAATCGATTGCCCGAAACTGCTAGCTATAGCGTGTTCGCGTCGGCTGCTTAGGTTTGACAGGAGTTTTGTCGCTAAACGAAGACATTTCCTTCCGCTCGTGATCACTACGTGATATTGAGATACATGATGTGATATGAGAATATTTAACAAGCAAGTGAAACAAGATGGGCTTTGAAGTTTATATATTCGGCCCTATATCGTATGGAAATTGCGAGCCTGTTTCATCGAAAAATCAAGTTATGAGGTTATCACAGTCAGCCAGTTAGATAAATCACAAACCCTTGGGTATATTGGTCGTTCATATAATTAACAACAGTTGAACGTGTGTAACATAATCATTGAAAATATGTGAAATTTGCTATGTGTCAGAAGAAATTAACCTCGACCAGCTTATAATACTTTGTTCTCTATTCATGGCTAATCATCTGATGGTATATCTAGCTCGGTGAGAAAATTCTGACAGTGTAGTTTGGCTCCGGAGAGACTATTTCGTGGACAGGCTATTGATATATTGATTGATATATCGACGGGTCCTGAGGAAGCAGAGGTATCTCGGCGGGCAGTCTAGAGCAGACGTAACTCGTATACGGAATATGTCCGTTCCCTCAGGACTTGACGATATGATCAATTGTTCAACTGCGTTGGCTATAGTTATCGCACACCCACTTCTAGCTCTGTGAAGAAAATGTGTACGTTGCGCTATGCTCCGGGGGTTTGCTTCGATGACTCAGCTTTCAATGTACATATGGCGGCACAGTTATTAGACTATAACTGGAGTTAGGATAGTTACTCGACTTGAAATCATCGCGTTCTAAGAATACCTTGGTGGACCAGATGGAACGGGCGAATCTTGTCATGCAATTTATAACAGGAGTACTATCTCGGAAGACTTTATTGAGTGAATACCAATGATTATTTATACACTGATTTTCAGATTTTCTTACTGTGAACATTTTTTAAGATTTAATTTGTAATGAGCAGTGACTATAACCCTGCCTGTAAGTAGCTCCACTGTTGCCGCTCCCAAGCCCGGATGAGAAGGGAGGAGGGCCGCGCACAGGATTCCACGTTGCGAATATTTACTGTGAATGATTTTGACGGATCAATTTATACAACCCAATAAGGGTCAATATTTCACGTCTGCCCCTAAGTAAAAGTCAGAGTTATAGAAATCAACTGGACATACATTTACGCGTTCTTATCAACATTTCCGACAATATCTAGCGTTTTATAACAGAAAATTCAAGATTTTTCACCGTCCATCCAATGGGATATACTCAATAGAAATAATCGGTCAGAAAAATACTGACAACCGAGCGAGCATAGCGAGTGAGGATCTACGAAGACCCAATCGAGCAAGCACAGCGAGCTAGCGCAGTTAGCAGGAAGTAAAAAAAATATACAAAAAGTAGTGATATCCCCCAAAAAGCACCTCTGGTGCAAAAACCTTTCGCCAAGTACATTAATGTGGTCCACCCACAAAATTTACCAATAAAATTCTTTCACACAAAATCTGTCTTCAAAAATACCCACCAACAAAAATTCGTCTTCCAAAAATTCGTTTTCAACAAAAGTCGTCCTTCAAAAAAATCTCTGTAAAAGGATTGATATCAAATACAAGTACCAAGTACAAAAAAAAAAAAGAAAAATCAAACCGTAAAGTACAAAAAAATAATAATTAAATCGAACCATGTAGCGTTGTGCTAATTCGCTCGCTACGCTCGCTCACTCGATTGGGTTTTCATAATTGGCGAGGAGAAAAATTGGGAGCGTGAATTTCGAAAAGAGAAAATTTTTGAAAGAAAAAAATTTAGGGAGTGGTACTTGGCGGGCCACGTGTGAGTAAGTGGAAGAGTGACCACTAAGGTCTAAAAGTCACATTTTTTTCATCTTGCTATGAAGGCCCGCCAAGTACCACTCCCTAAATTTTTTTCTTTCGAAAATTTTCTCTTTTCGAAATTCACGCTCCCAATTTTTCTCCTCGCCAATTATGAAAACCCAATCGAGTGAGCGAGCGTAGCGAGCGAATGAGTACAACGCTACGTGGTTCGATTTAATTATTATTTTTTTGTACTTTATGGTTTGATTTTTCTTTTTTTTTTTGTACTTAGTACTTGTATTTGATATCAATCCTTTTACAGAGATTTTTTTGAAGGACGACTTTTGTTGAAAACAAGTTTTTGGAAGAAGACTTTTTGTGGAAGACGAATTTTTGTTGGTGGGTTTTTGAAGACAGATTTTGTGTCAAAGAATTTTGTTGGTAAATTTTGTGGGTGGACCACATTAATGTACTTGGCGAAAGGTTTTTGCACCAGAGGTACGACCTTCCCGGGAAAAAATGGTTTAGATCTAATTCGCATCTCCGGAGATCTAATTTAGATCTAAATAGATCTAAATAGATCTAAATTTTGGGAAATCGTAGATCTACCTAGATCTACCCAGATCTACCCAGATCAGTTTTTGCACCAGAGGTACGACCTTCCCGGGAAAAAATGGTTTAGATCTAATTCGCATCTCCGGAGATGTAATTTAGATCTAAATAGATCTAAATAGATCTAAATTTTGGGAAATCGTAGATCTACCTAGATCTATCCAGATCTCCGAGGATTTTCGTAGATCTATTTCGTATGCTCATTGAAGCCAAGTAGATCTACTCGGATCTGAGTAGTTCTGGTACCGTATTTGGAAATATTTCAAGTCTGTCTAGACTGATTGGACCATAAGTATGCCAGAAACGCACGTATTTTTAGAAGACGCCTCAGCTCATCTAGTACGGTACAGGTTTCGTAATCCGAAGTTCGAGGGTTCGATTCCGATTTGTTCGATTTTCACAATTTTTTTTTTTCCTTACTCGTATTCACGATTTCTTATTTTATGACGATAGTGAGTATTTTTTCATTATAGTTATGCAATTAATCAATGTTTTTTCAATTAATTTCCGGAATTGACATTGACATAAAAATTAGATCTACGTAGATCTCTTGAGATCTCATAAGATCTACGTAGAACTCATTAGATCTATGCCAAAATTTAGATCTACATAGATCTACCCGATTTTTTCCTGGGTTCTGCTTTTAACTACCAATATTTTTATCGAATTTTTTTAAATGGCCGTTATTTCAATTTATCTTTGCGTTCTACGAGTTTTTACAACTATTTGGAAAAATCATGAAAAATTGAAAAAAATCAAAATAGCGCTTACGCCGTTTTGCCTTTACGTTGTTTTTTATTTTTCCTTAAAAATTGTAATGAAAGAACGACGTATCGGCCCAACTTACGACCTTTTGCACTTACATTTTTCGATCTCGTAATTTCAATTGATCTATACGTTTTGGCCGTTTTCAGAGCGAATGGCGTGAAAAAAAAAATTATACGACCTTTTGCCATTAGACACACGATATTTAACAGCACAGTTAACATTTTGTAGCACGTATGTTCTGCAGGTGGTAAGATTAATTGAATCGTTAAAAATAAAAACTATGCGTACGTCATCACGATATAGAAAAAATGTGTTTTTTGAACGTTATGCTCTTTGTTTGGCACCATTTTATTCTCTAAATTTTATGCTACACGGAATGTTCAAACCATTTTCAACATGTCAGGTTCCACTCGATTCGTCGAGTATTGTCATGATATCCTGATTTTTGTTTCAGTCGTCACCCCACCCGAGGCTGCCGTCAGATGTAAGTTAAAGATACAGAGATTTTCGTTAATCACAGATATTCACTTGTTGTTCGAATTTAGCTCCAGCGAGTCGAGCACCGCGGAATGACGACTTAAACACAGTCCTCTTTACTTAAATTTCAGCTGCCCTGGAAATCGTCCACGCCCGACTGAGAGTACTTGCGGGTAATGTTACACAGTTGCGCGCCCGTAAGTTCAAAACAATGTCACCCAATGAAGATATTCAAGCCATAGCTACTAAGACATGCGTCAAATATTGACAAAGTACAATAGTGTCATGATGTACCTATTTTATTTTGCAGATGGCCATTCCGAGCTGACCAACGCACACGTTGGTAAGTGATAAGTGGATACGCTTACTTGACCAATTTATACGTTTACCAAAACGCTCGAATTGTCTTTGTCTCCGTATTCTGGAAAATCATTCCGTTTGATATTCAGGACCTCTCTATTTCTATTTCAGATGCTTTGGTTCAATTCGGAGGCTATCTCTCAACCGCTGTAAATTTTATCCTAGAGGGTTTCGTGGGTGAGTAATTGAAGACGACTTTTACGCTTGAAAAATGTTTTTGTGATCTACTGTTCGCTTCACATATCAGGGTGAAGTCGAGAAATTGTTTTCATTGACCGAGATTTTCTATTTTGATTCTTCATATTTCATTATTTTTTTCACTTATTGCCATTATATCATGCGTCAATTGGTGAATTTCCACTCTGTCATGATACGCCTATTTTATTTTCAGACACCAAAGCAGACGCTGCTGCCCAATTAGAGAGTAAGTGACACTCATTCGAAAAATACATCAAGCCTAGCTTGATTTTCACCCAGCTGTTGTTAGAACTGAGTGAGAGTCGAAGGCGACTTGATCATAACCTCTGTGTTCCAATTTCAGGATTTGTCACCCCAGTAAGAGTCAAAATGATAGCCTATAGGGAAAGAACTGAAACGACAGCCGGCCGTGAGTTGAAGACGATTGTGCCCATCTAGAATATCGCGCCTCAATTAACACTTGAAAATTGTCCAAATTATTGAGGTATCTTTTAATTTCCAGATACCAGCGATCAGATCAGACATGCTGTGAACAAAATTATTGAAGAAATCGACGCAATCAAGATCAAAGTCCATTCGATTTTGGATGCTGCTTTGCTTGCCCGTCGTAAGTTGGAAACAATCGTACCATATTAGAAATATAAGTGTCATACTGAGATCTATCGTTTGCTACAAACCAAATTCCAATGAGACTTTCATAAATTGAACTATTTCCTTAGCCTCCAGTTAGGCAAACGTATTTGATACTCAACATTCGATCCCTGATTTCAATTGTACCACCTCCACCAGTTTAGTACTGCTAAACTACGATCCTGAATATTTTGACTTTTTATATTATTTCCAACATCAACTAAAATATGATGATTTCTTAAATTATTTATTTATTTATTCATTTATTTAGAAATCATAGCCCAACAGGCGAACCCAAAGTAGGGTATAGAAATATCACATGACATATTCTTCTAAGATATATACATAATCAGAACAAAAGAGAAATTAAAATACTAAAGATAGAAATGAAGAACTTAGCCTATCGAATAAAAAGGTATAGATTGTGGATTCTCAGCAGAAGGCTATTGCGGGGTAAAATCAAAAAGTAAGGTGCGAGACTTGTTGAGGATGGTGGTTAGACTCATGTGTCCTGGATCACAGACGCCAGATAGTTTGTTAAAATTAAGACACGCAACATATATTGGGCAGCGGCTGGCGATGCTGCTACGGCTATTATCTAAATAAAAGAATACATGCTCTCTAGCTGCGACACGAGGTACGTGAAAAGGTGAGACACTCAGTAGGTGAGAGCAATCAATGTCACCAGTCAAAATTTTAATCGCAAACGAAACGGCAGCTTCGTCACGCCTCGTTGCTAGTAATGGCATATTAAATCTAGAACAAAGAACCACCTCATCGATTCCTCGGGCGGGATATACAGAATCTGCCTTAAACGCTAAATATTTAAGAAATTTCCTCTGAACACCTTCAACAAGCTTGATATCCTTTGCAAGTTGCGGGTACCAAATTAACGAACAATATTCAAGCTTCGACCGGACGAAAGCGAAGTAGAGCGTGGTTATGGCTACGGGATTCTTAGAATCCCGGCAGATACGGAACAGAAAGCCAAGCATCCTTGTGGCAGCCGCAACCATTTGTGTTATGTGTTCGCTGAAGCGAAATTCGGAATCAAAGGTGACTCCAAGGTCCGTGACAGAGCGGACCCTGGATAGGGTGGACACATGCAGCCGATAATCAAAAAGAATAGGATCACAACCTCGATAGAAAGACATGGTTTTGCATTTGCCAATGTTGAGTGGCAAATGGTTGCGGACACACCACGCAGATAACTCTCTAGATCCCGCTGGAGGATCACACAATCAAGGTGGGAACGGACAAAACAAAAAACCTTAAGGTCATCAGCATACAATAGGGCGTCAGAGCTGAGACATTGCACGATGTCATTAATATAGTAGATTGTGCAACAAGGAGGCACCTGAGGTGGGCACAAATGGATCAGACCTAAATCCACGAAACTCTACATAGTGTTTGCGATCTCGAAGATAGGAAGCCAGAAGGGCGATAAGGTCATCATGCAACCCATATTTGCTTAGTTTATCCAACAAAATACCATGATGGATCCTATCGAAGGCCTTGGAAAAGTCAGTGTAGACCACATCAACCTGATCCCTCCCATCAATTGCGGAACACACAGTGCGCGATAGCAGAGCCAAGTTAGTAAGCGTGGAACGACCAGGAAAAAACCCATGCTGCAAAGGGGTGATAAATGCAGAAACACTCCGGAAGATGTAATTGAATCTGAAGCGCCCGGCATAGGCAACTGAACATACACCTGTAATTTGGTTGGCAATGCCAAGCGTTATAGCTCGTCAATTTTTTCGGCGGCGAGTTACACCGTGGCATTGCCAACCAAATTACAGGTGTATGTTCAGTTGCCTATGCCGGGCGCTTCAGATTCAATTTCCCTGGGTGTACGAGTAAAGACACGACTCAAAAACTTTGGCAAAGGTCGAAATAACTGCAATAGGTCTGTAATTACTGATCTGCGCGGCATCCCCACTCTTATGCACAGGGCAGATTCTCGCAGATTTCCATAAATCAGGAAAAACACCACAACGCAGAGAAAGATTAAAAAGGAAGCACAAAGGCTTCACAAAAGCGAAAGCACAGTCCCGTACAACTAAATTGGGAATCTGGTCAGTACCGGCTGACAGCTTCGCTTTAAGGGATTTTATACACCTCAGGGATATAAACGGTGGTTTATTGCCCTGTTCCAGCCGGAAAAACCACTTTATTTCCCTTTGGCGTATAAAATATCGTATGCACCACCGGGCAAACGTTGTTTCAGACTCGTGCGATTGTGACAACCTCGCACTCGTAAAAAACAACTTTTCGCCCTTAGGTGCATAATATACTATGAGAGCCCGCAAGACATCATCCTCAGAAATTACAAAAGTAGCATTACCAACGGAGGCAGAAGGAATTGGGGCCGACGTTGAAGAAGCGGTAGGCCGATCCGGCCCACAAAACACACTACTAAAAAAGCTGGCAAATGCATTAACGATACTCGCAGGATCTTCAAGTTGGACGCCAACACGCACCATGTGCTCCGGGATCCGAGAACTACCCTTAAGACTATTAACGTAGGACCAGAATGAAGCAGGGTCACGAGTGACAGATCGTTAAAATTATACTTTCAATGTGTTCTGGTAATTGCCATTGAATCGTAATTTCACTTTCTCAGGTACGAGAGCTTTATACTTATAAATCGCATGCCAGTCCAGCTGAACCGAAGCAGCGGAAGAGACTATTGGTGAGTGTCATCGACAGTATCACCTGATGCGAAGATGCTGAATATATTTATTCACTAATTTTGGTGAATCTATTCGCAGGCCACTTCTTAGCAGCTATCGCGGAGCGGAATATTCGGAACCGCTTGTGCTAATCTGAAGAACTTTTTGTGGAAAAACGTAAATCATCCGCTGGACGAGAGACTACCCCTTTCTTCCAGCACGTCTTCCAATTGATTACTGAATATGTATATACCAGTGAGAATAATGTGAAGCTGCATAAGATTGTGAGCAATAAAAATCAATTTCGAAAATATTCATTCGCTGTATCGTAAAAATTTTCCATTTCCCAACACAGATTCCGAATACAAAAGAATAAAGACATTCAGAGGCCCTTATAAAAACGATTACTTTTTCCTTCCGAGTCACGTGACATGCGAAAAGGTTCTTTTATTTGCAACACCTGCATGAAAAGTTTGATTCCGTTCGGACCGCTAAACCGATTTGGATGAAATTTGCAAGGCATACTGTTCTTCTTCCGAGGCTGTGCCAATAAAGTTTACGTAAGCATGTTTAAATACAAAATACTGTGAGGAATATGACGATCAAACCATATAACGTTGTTCTCTTTCGCTCGCTACGCTCGCTCACTCGATTGGGTTTTCATAATTTGCGAGGAGAAAAATTGGGAGCATGAGTTTAGAGAAAAGAAAATTTTCGAAAGAAAAAATTGAGGGAGTGGTACTTGCGGGCCAGGTGTGAGTGAGCGGAAGAGTGACCACTTGAGGTCTACAAGTCACATTTTTTCGTCTCGCTATGAAGACCCGCCAAGTACCGCTCCCTCAATTTTTTCTTTGGAAAATTTTCTCTTCTCTAAACTCATGCTCCCAATTTTTCTCCTCACAAATTATGAAAACCCGCGAGCGTAGCGAGCGAAAGAGAAAAACGTTATATGGTTTGATTTTTCTTTTTTTTTGTATTTGGTACTTGTATTTGATATCAATCCTTTTACAGAGATTTGTTTGAAGGACTTTTGTTGAAAACGAATTTTTAGAAGAAGACTTTTTGTGGAAGACGAATTTTTGTTGGTGGGTATTTTTGAAGACAGATTTTGTGCGAAAGAATTTTATTGGTAAATTTTGTGGGTGGACCACATTAATGTACTTGGCGAAAGGTTTTTGCACCAGAGGTGCTTTTTTGGGGATATCACTACTTTTTGTATATTTTTTGTACTTCCTGCTAACTGCGCTAGCCCAATGTGCTTGCTGGATTGGGTCTTCGTAGATCCTCATCCGCTATGCTCGCTCGGTTGACAGTATTTTTCTGACCGATTATTTATATTGAGTATATCCCATTGGATAGACGGTGAAAAATGTTGAATTTTCTGTTATAAAACGCTAGATATTGTCGGAAATGTTGATGAGAACGCGTAATTGCGTAAATGTATGTCCAGTTGATTTCTGTAACTCTGACTTTTACTTAGGGGCAGACGTGAAATATTAACCCTTATTGGGTTGTATAAATTGATCCGTCAAAATCATTCACAGTAAATATTCGCAACGTGGAACCCTGTGCGCGGCCCTCCTCCCTTCTCATCCGGGCGTGGGAGCAGCAACAGCGGAGTTACTTACAGGCAGGGTTATAGTCACTGCTCATGACAAATTAAATCTTAACAAAATGTTCACAGTAAGAAAATCTGAAAATCAGTGTATAAATAATCATTGGTATTCATTCAATAAAGTCTTCCGAGATAGTACTCCTGTTATAAATTGCATGACAAGATTTGTCCGTTCCATCCGGTTCACCAAGGTATTTTTAGAACCCGATGATTTCGAGTCGTGTAACTATCCTAACTCCAGTAGTCTAATGACTGTGCCGCCATATGTACATTGACAGCTGATTCATCGAAGCAAACCCCCGGAGCACAGCGCAACGTAAACATTTTCTTCACAGAGCTAGAAGTGGGCGTGCGATAACTATAGCCAACGCAGTTGAACAATCGATCATATCGTCAAGTCTCGAGGGTACGGACATGTTCGGCGGACAGTCCAAACTGAAACGTAACTCAGAAAACTGTGTATGAAGTGTTACAGACCTTTATATTCCTCTCGGAGCGTATTCCAAGTTACGTCCGCTCTAGACTGCCCACCGAGATACCGCTGCTTCCTCAGGACCCGTCGATATATCAATCAATATATCAATAGCCTGTCCACGAAATAGTCTCTCCGGAACTAAACTACTCAGGTATATAGACTCTTTGAGGCCCATACAATTTTTTTGTTTTCAATGTACTTGCCTCGAGACTCTACCGAGTCCCTTGATTTTTCTGAGCATTTGCCTCAGTATTTTCTATCGCTACGATCGGTTTTAGATATAAGTTTTGGTCGGATATCCGCTACTTTCGAAGACCACAGGAGCTGTGAGTCATTTGCCAAAATGACTAATTTTTCAACGTCATTTTTCTTCGTTAAGGGGAAATGAAAGTCACGTGACCTCGATATGATTTACACTTGGAATTTTCAAATGCTATTTTCTCAGCCAAAACACATTCGATTGATGTGAAATTGATATCAGTGACGTAAAAAAACTGAATGAATGGCCTGCCAATCGTGGATTTTCGAAAATCGAGACGTAATAACAGTTTTTTAACAATATTGTTCTGTAATCCAAGGAAGTGCTGCCTCTCTCCACGAGGGGCAGCACCTCCTTGGGTTACAGAACAATATTGTTACACAAAATTCTGATTATGTCTTTCGATATTCAAAAATCCACGATTGGCAGGCCCTTGATTCAGATTTTCTACGTCACTGATATCAATTTCACATCAATCGAATGTGGTTTGGCTGAGAAAATAACGTTTGAAAATTCCAAGTTCAAATAATATCGAGGTCACGACGTCACGTGACTTTCATTTCACCTTAATTTCGTTGCCGATTGTATTTGGCAAAAATGTATCTCGATCTACTCATCATTGAAGGATCGACCTCCACGCTCGGTAGCTGACAATGAAACAGAGAACTGCTGTCAGCGCACGAAAAATAGCCCATGGTTTCCTCTCTACAGGGTGTATCAGAATTAACTATACAAAATGATAGGGGTAATAGAGGGGGTCGAGCTGAGTAAATTAACCCCAAAAACATATGGTCTGCGGAGTCGCGTTCGCGAGATACGGCCGGTTAAAAAGTCGCGCTAGCATTGGTATTTAGCAGTCAAATTCGCAGCGGAGATCGTTCGGCAGTCTGGTATCCAGGCGCACTCAATCACAAGTACGGTTAAAAATCGTTCCCAGTTTAAACTCAAACACTATTCGTTGAAATTTGTTCACAAAAAGGTCGTGCGTGCCTAAAACCAGAATACCGACCGATTTTCCCTGCCAATCTGGCTGTTAAATACCAACGCTAGCGCAACTTTTTGATCGGCCGTATCTCGCGAACGCGACTCCGTAGACCACATGTCCTTGGGGTTGATTTACTTAGCTCGACCCTCTCTATGACCCCTATCATTTTGTATAGTTAATTCTGATACACCCTGTATAAGAATATCTCCTTGGTGGTTGAATTGACCGAGGCCGTGTTGGCCAAGTACTAGTACTGCCAAGTCTACCAAGTATATAAACAAAATAATTAGGAATCGGAGTCTCGTTGATATTGTTGTCGATTTGATGTGAAAAGAAACGAGAAAAACAACAAAAAAACATCTGAAGATACAAAACTATAAACCCAACTGAACCGACCAGCGGCGAAACTTTGAGGTGAGAAATTTAAAACCGGTTCAAATTATTTCATCGGACTTGGAGGTTATTCTTGGCTGTAGTTACACAGAAATCGATAATCTAACCTGCAATTGAGATACGTGATACACAAGGTTCTGCGCTGTTATTGTCGGTAAAAGTTACGAGTTAAGTTAGAATAAGCGTAGCTAACCTCGACAAAATTAGTTGAATTTGAATTAACATAAACTAACCTCTGTTGCCAACGTATGTAAGTTTTATTATTTGATCTCATGTTAGTTAGAAATGGTACTCGACTGGATAGCCCGAATCTAACCTCTAGTCTCTGATGTCTCTTACCCGGTATGAAAAATAATTGAAAGTCGTAAAAGATAATTTGGGTGATCTAATATTGAATTCCTGTTAAATAAAAAACAAAAAAAAAAAAAAAATAATTGAAAGTACAATTTTTGACGTTCTTGCATAACGTAACCTAACCTGAATAGAAAACTGGGATTCTAACCTGACGTTGGAAAATTATTCGAATTTTACCCTAACCTAAAGAATTTTCTTGTGTTCTAACCTCAAACTTGAAAAAAAAACTCAAATTCTAACCTAAATTGAAGAATTATTTGAATTGTAGCCTAACCTAAAGAATTTTCTTCTATTCTAACCTCATACTTGAAAAAAAACCTCTAATTCTAAGAAGTTCATAAAGTTAGCATCCGAAGTCAAGTTAATCGACCGAAAGTAGTCTAAATCGTTTGCGCGTGGTTTGAATATGAAGAATATCACTCGCTTTCGTTTGCGCGTTGACTCGTTTTCAAGAAAAATGCAAATAAAGTTACGGTGCTGAATTTCAGCACCCGGTTTTTAAATACAGTATTATGCGAATGGTTAACAGAAATTAAGATAAATTATCATGCCAATCGTTTGCGCGTCATTTGCGCAACCAGCACCGCAAAGTAATTAATCGAAAATATCGAAATTTCTATGGGAAAAACTTATTTTTCCTAATTTACAGTAGTTGGCACCAGAATAAATGACTGCGCATGCGCCACGAGTGGTTCGATTCCGTGCGTTCCAGATTCCAACCGTGTTTCAACCGGATAGAACGTGAAAAATGTAACGAATAGCTAAAATAATGCGTTTTAATTACTTGAAATCGTTTGCTTGGTTTGCGCGTCGCCCGAAACTGAAGAATATTGAAATAATTTGTTTGCGCTTTCGCGCAGTCTTGAGAAAACCAGGAATAAACACCGGGTGCTGAATTCCAGCACCCGCCCTCTTCAAATATCAATCGCATGTGAACCGAGTTTGGAAAATTCTTGGTATTTTGTATCTAGAATCGTTTGCGCAAACAGCACCCGCAACAATTATCGGTCGCATAGTAACCCAGTTTTGAAAATTCGAAGCATTTTGTCGCTGGAATCGTTTGCGCATCGTTTGCGCAAACAGCACCCGTAATCATTATCCAGGAAATAACAATGTCGGTGTTATAACGCACTGCAAAGAGAAATTATACAGCGGGGACTAAAAATTCAGCACCCGTTAATATTAGGATGTGGATTATAGGTACCGCATGCGGCATACGATCTACCAGGGTGGTTCAATTCTTGTCAAAATTGAGATCAGAATTTCTTCCACGATTCTTTTTCCTTCATCATATTCGAATTACGAATGCAGGATATGGATATGACGAAGGATAATCGATCATGAATTGAAAGAAAAGAAAAAATTCCAGTACCTTAAGTACGTGACTTTTCACATTGTTTTCGCAAGAGCCAATAAAAATTGAATGTTCGAAAGAATCTAACCTTGTTTTCCTTGATTTCCACACAGTTTTTCCGAAGCCTTCCGATGCAAGATAATGCTAGCATTCAAATATAGGTATAAGAAATGAAAGATTATAGAAATATTGGGGTAAGGTTACCATCTCTCTGTACTGTATACAGTAATATGCAGAATTTGTAGTCCTCACTGTTTAATTTCACTTTGCTCTACGTTATAACACCCACACTGTTATTTCGTGCATAATTGTTGCGAGTGCTGTTTGCGCAAACGATTCTAGATACAAAATACCAAGAATTTTCCAAGCTCGGTTCACATGCGATTGATATTTGAACAGGGCGGGTGCTGGAATTCAGCACCCGGTGTTTATTCCCGGTTTTCTCAAGACTGCGCGAAAGCGCAAACAAATTATTTCAATATTCTTCAGTTTCGGACGACGCGCAAACCAAGCAAACGATTTCAAGTAATTAAAACGCATTATTTTAGCTATTCGTTACATTTTTCACGTTCTATCCGGTTGAAACACGGTTGGAATCTGGAACGCACGGAATCGAACCACTCGTGGCGCATGCGCAGTCATTTATTCTGGTGCCAACTACTGTAAATTAGGAAAAATAAGTTTTTCCCATAGAAATTCCGATATTTTCGATTAATTACTTTGCGGTGCTGGTTGCGCAAACGACGCGCAAACGATTGGCATGATAATTTATCTTAATTTCTGTTAACCATTCGCATAATACTGTATTTAAAAACCGGGTGCTGAAATTCAGCACCCTAACTTTATTTGCATTTTTCTTGAAAACGAGTCAACGCGCAAACGAAAGCGAGTGATATGCTTCATATTCAAACCACGCGCAAACGATTTAGACTACTTTCAGTCGATTATCTTGACTTCGGGTGCTAACTTTATGAACCTAAAATTATCTCTGAATGAGTGTCATCACTGGAACAAAATTTGTTCCCGCTGACCTCCGTCGACTATGCGACTTTGAAGAGAAGGAGGATTCCGACTCTGTGGTAACACGAAAGTGTAGCCAACACGGTGCAAATATACTCGCGAGAACCATAAAGACAGCCAACCATCTATCGGTGCGTTACGGTACCACACAACGGCTTACCGAACAGCTAGGGTATCCGCCATATTCCTAGACCACTGATATACATATCCTAGACCCGCTACATACATATCGGGTACCGTAACGCGCCGATAGATGGTTGGCAGTCTTTCGGGTTCTCGCGAGTAAATTTGCACCGTGTTGGCTACTCTAACGTGTTACCACAGAGTCGGAATCCTCCTCCACTTCAACGTCGCATAGTGGACGGGGGTCAACGGGAACAAATTTAGTTCCAGTTATGACACTCATATGAATTATCAATGTTGAATATATGTATATTCCTGACAACAATAAATTAATCATAAATAATAAGTAAACTTATTTCGTAAGTTTTACCAGCTAACTATAGCTGATTGTTCGAGCTAAATAGCTGATTAAACGTACAATCATACATACATCGTAAGCGACGTCGTAAACGATGTAGTAAACGACGTCGAAACTTACGTCGCAAAGACGTCGAATGATATCCCAAATTCACACCTAGTTTCCGACGTTGTTTCACACTACCGAGCTTGTACACGGTTTTACGTACTTTACGACGTCGATGTGGCGTTGGTACGACGTCACATCGACGCCCATTTTTTCAATAGGGTAT